>VZTR01016090.1:0-20639 GCA_013400775.1 Chaetops frenatus | reverse complement strand
GCTACACCAATTATTTTGAAGATCTGTGTACGTTTTTGAGGGTGTGGAATCAGGCAGTATTTGAGATTGCTTGAGCCAGAAGTTCTTACTGGAAAGGTAGGATTTATATTCCCACTTACATAGTCAACATTAAATAGTAATTTTAGCAGTTTGCATGAACTTGGGACTGACTTAGGACTTTACTGTTGCCTAAACTGGTTGGCTTGTTTGATTTTTATACAAAGACTTGTATAAAATCTGCATATTAACCTACATTAGAAGGAATGTGGATGGAAGTGCAGCAGCTCATCCTGAAGAACTTCAGGAGCAGACATTTCTGAAGATAAACTTTCACCGTCAATCCTATTTTCATTTATCTCCATACTGAATAACTCAATGTGTAGATCATAACCAGTATGAGCTGAACAGTGAGTGGGCTGCTTTTTATGCTCACAGGAGGAAGGCAATGGGCACACGAGGGTTGCTGGCAGGGAGGGTATTGCCTTTTTTGGGTGGCAGCCTGCATTCCAGCACATTAAGCTAATTATGGAGTCACAGTTTTAGTTAACATTTGACCCAACAATTTCCTTTTTTGGCTATCACATTAAAATGTCACTTGGAGCATAATTAGTCCTTCAGTAGTGTTAAGGCTGCAGACAATATCATGAAATAACAGCAGGCTGGAGCTTTGCTACATACCATGTACCAGTGTAAAAGTGTGTGGCTCAAGGTGTGGGGCTCAATGTAAGTGGCAGGACCAGCTGGTGCCTAGCCATGTTTTGGTGCCAAAACTTTGCATATTTCTCTGCCAGTCTCAGAAATACATGTTTGGAATGATATTTCATATTGGGCTTCTTAGGACTTTTGCCCAGAGATGGAAATGCATCCTCAATTTCAAAATATTTTGAAAATTTCCATATCTGCATCTATGTCCTGAGTGGAATGGATGACAGAAGTTAAGTGTTACCTGGATGGTGAATTCTTCACCTTAAACTTTCTTCAAAATTTCACTGCTTTTCTCTTCACATTTCTATGAAATTTTTATGTTGCTGAGAAGTTGCACTGCTGTGGTGACACTGTGGAAGCACTTAAGAAGCAGCTGAAGGTGTCAGTCCTGTCAGATTTTATTATTTTTGGGGAATAAATCCCAAGCAGAGCTCCTCCATCTAAAATGCACATCTGGAACATTTTCAAATGGATAGGATTTTATTGATGAGCTAAGGGGAACAAAAAATTTCTGACTTCATGGTAATTTTATCTTTCTAATACAAAAACAGGTGTAAATTTTGCAGTGCTAGAAAATTTTACCTAAACATTCTTTTTATCCTGTGTTCCTAGAAGTAGAGGGTATCATTCATCTAATAGAAATTTGTGTTAATGGCATTTTAGGGCAATATTAGGGAACACTGTTGTGTCTGCTGAGTACTCCAGAAATACAGTAACTGCATAAATGACCCGCATAATAATAAACTGCATAAATATTTGGTAGCTTTTTTTCAGAGAAATGTGTAGAAACAGGACTTTGAGCATGTAGGCATTCTGTTTGGGAGACCAGTTGTAGCAATTGTTATGATGATCTGGCTGATGGTAGACAAGAATTTTCCAGAGGCCAATTTGCTATGTAAGTATTTATCAACTCATGTTTTTAATTGGCTGTGCTGTGCTGAATTTTGCATAGACATTAATACACCAAGGTAAACAATGGAATATGTAAAACTCAGCAATTTCTCTCTTTTTTTTACTTTTTGGAAACAATTAGTGTATTTGCATTCCTGAATCTCATCATTAAGACAGAAAATGGTTTGATTGACTGTTTCTAGCAGCACCAATGTGGGAAACAATGTTTTTTTATCAGCTCCACATAAAATTGTAATTCTCATTGAAATTCTTTCTCTAAATAGGTTAATGCTGGGAATATAGTTTGAGAAACTTACAGGCTTTCCTGAAAGTTATGATTCCCATGATGGCAATAAATTACAAAACTCATGTTAAGTGCCTTTGAGTTCTCAGAATACAAATGCAGATTTTTCCTACTGATGCTTACTGACATTCTGCATCTGCAAAGTTTGCACAGAACAGAAATCAAATATAAAATTGCTGCATTCTTATGATTTTATACATGTTTTAATTCAGCAATCTACCAATATGTAGAGACCATTTATGGTATCATTGATGGTATTTCTATATACAGACCAACTTTAGCACAACTCTATTTTGGAGTGAAACTGTAGTTTCATGTCTTAGCTTACATCAGCCTAAGCACTAGATGTGTACCACTGTGTCCCATGCAACTGATAGGACACAATTTCCACCCTCCTGAAGTAACAAAGGATAAGTCTTTTACTTTAATTAGTATAAAATAACTCTAGGACTGTGTTTTCCTGTGACGCTAGTGTGTTTTATGTGAAAAGCTCGTGATTAAGAAAACCCCCAATCAGGTTTCTGAAAATATAGAAAGTGAGTTATGTATCAAAATAGGTATTGCTTTCAAATGTAAAATGTTTAAAAAATTAATATTAAAAGATCACATTAATTTTAAATATCAAAAAACGGTAAAGTTTTGCTTTTCCTAATAAGTCTATTACCAATTCAGGAACATCACTCTTGTGACAAATGAAAAAGTAGGCTAATATAGGCTTTGTGAAATAGTATGGTTACCCACACAAAGAACAGAGATTGATCCACTGTACCTCTGGCAACACTGAAAAAATGAAGAGCAACAATACCATTGTTTTTACATTGCTTTATTGCTTAGCATTTGGTTCTTCCTAAGAAATGCATTGCCACTTCATTCTTCTTACTACTAACTTTTATTGCAAACCTTGTTTGGAGAGATTGAAGGTGTGGAGAGATTGAAAAGCACCAAAATGTGGAGAATAGAGAAGAGAAAGTTTCCAACGTGTCCCCAGCTGGTTTTCTGCCTTCAGCAGAGTTGTAGGTGGTGAGTCCCCAGCACCTGCCAGCAGTGCTGGTGCTCCATCAGGGCATCACTGCTCTGAGCTGTGGTATCTAGACAGAAGGAAAAGCTCATGTGAGAGAGGCATGCTTTTCTCTTTGCTTCATAATCCCAGAGCTCACCTTCAGCATCCTTTACCACTCCCTTTTCATTTACTAGTTTTAATTCTGTGGACACAGCAGTGGAAAAAGTGTGTAATATTGGTGACAAAAATGAGAAAAGAGCCATGAAGCTGTTAAAATTCTATAAATGGATGACAAATAATGCTCAGTTTTCTGTGTAAAACTATATGCATATATCTACTTAAAACTCCACTCCCTGGGATAAATGTTTAGAATAGAACAAAGGAAGAAGGGAAAATTAAATTGCCTCTTGCTGTCAAGAGTGTTACGAATAACTCATTGGCTAGTGTTATTGAGATGTAAGAGGATAGGAAGTATCTGCACGTGTTTTTATTTAATTTATGTACATATGGAAATCCTGTAATCATTTTCTTGGGTTTTGTTATGCGGTGTTGTCTTGCAATTTTAGAGCCATGACTGAGAATCCAAGCTCCCTGCCATTGCAGCTGCAGAGGCAGAGGCTTTTTTGTGTGCTTGTTTTGGGGGGGCTTTCTATCAGTCCGATTTCTGTTAGAGATTGTTTAATTAAAATATAATTGCAGACAAAATGCTGCTAATTAGCATATATGTACTCCCACAAAGTGTAGATTATTCCCATTCATTATGGACAATAGTGTGAACTGGAACTTTTACAGCCATCCTGGAAACACTCCTAATGCAAGAGCTCCCCTGGGACTTGGTGCCCATTTGCAAGCAAAAGAAAAGGAAAAGTCTTTGCTATCTTCTGTGGTATAGGTTTATTCTTACCTTTTAATCTGGCAAGCGCACACCGTTCTTGCATGTGCCCTGTGGCCCAAGTATTGGATGTGAGTGGGGTAAATGACTTTGCATTTTCCTTTTAAAATAGAGGAGTTGCATCCCACATTAACAAGACTCAAGTACATCTGTGCACTGTAACTCACTGATTATATAAGTTTCCTGGCTTATATATAGGCAAAACATGTGAAGAAACAGTGGAAACTCATTCAGAAGTCAAAGCTTTGCAGTTGTGAGTTGATTTTATGTTTTGGCTTTTCCTTTTCACATTAACTTCTTGCCAAGCTGCATGTAAACCTCCTTTGTCTAGAAAATACGACATTTTCAAGAGTAAAATATTCCAGAGGTTAGCTGAAACTGGTCTTAACAGTGCTATTCTTCTGGCTTCATGCCTATGGACGTGATTAATGGTTGGAATTTATGTCACAGAGCACATAATAATTTGTTAGAAGAAACTGGATTCAGTCACAGCACAGGCATTTTTCTCTTCCTGTCATTATATTTTGTGAGGACTTACTTATTTCCTGCAATCTCAGCCCATGTGAAGAAGAGAATGATAAAATTTCTGCATAATTTTTCTGATAATACATTTATACTCCAGATGACCTTTGGAGTAAGTTTGAACTATTAGATTTTCCCACATATTTATAGCTCTGACCATGCATCTTTGCCAGCAAGTCTTACAGACTTTATCCACCAAACACTTATTTATGGTTAAAAACCAATTTGCACTGGGTACGCTTTAGAAAAAGTTCAAAGCCATTACATTTGAATTTAAGTTTTCATTTATAGTGGTTTTTTTTTTCCTGTATTGTCATCAGGCAATGTTACATTCAAATTCATAACACATTTACCTAAGTGACTCTTTACTTCATTCAATGCCTTTCTATGCTGATACCTCTTGTCTGTGAAAGGGATTTTCCTGAGACCCCACTGGTATAAATAAAATACTGATCCTTTCCTTCCTACTGAGCAATCTAGGATTCTAAAGGTACACAATGCCTATGTTTCTTCACCCAAGCTTACTTGAAATAAATGAATATTCTCATAGAATGAGATGTTCTACTTTATATTAAGAAAAATAGTGCAGAAGTCTTAAATGGCAAATAAATATTGGCACAACCATTTTAGGGCAGACTTTATAAAAATATTTGCTTATACTATATGAGGTAGCCCTGATGTTGACTACATTAAAATAGATTTCCAGAGAATACAGTGTTTTCTGGAGAGTGCTTTTGGTTTGAGAATTTTGTCTGGGTTTGTGTTTAGGATTTTCTGCTCCATGTGTGGCTGGCTACTCAGTCCTCTGTGCATCTCACCATGCCATAGAGCAATATCTGGATGTGGAGGGTCCTGGGATGGAGCATGCTGGGCAATACAGCTGTGTTGCTGGTGTGAGTCATGAAAGAAGTGCTGCTCTCCAAAGATTTACATTAACTCATGGTTTCCTCAAGCAGTGACCGTGAAAGCCTGTTAAGGCCCCAAATGTTTCTTTTTAAATATACCTTTAAATTGGGTCTCAAACTATACATTTAAGTGATCTGCTGAACTGGGGATTAAGTGTAATATTTGTGTTATCTTATAGGTTGGGTTTATGTACCACAGGCATTGAAGAGGGTCAAATGGAAGTTCATTTATCCTAATTACTCTGATGTAAGAGAAGCATCAGAGGGCAGACAGACAAAACATTATTTAATCCTGCCATGTACAGAACAAAAGCATTTTCAGCACCTTTTCAAGACATGTGACAGCACATAATCTCCCATGTCTCTGCCAATACTTTTATAATTGCACTGAAAATGGATTTTCCCTGTCAACATTAGCTGAGAAACCCTTGTTGCCAATAATTGAAACCTGCAATAGCAATAAATTTTTTTAAAGATTAAATGGAGTTTGAAAGCCTCCAGTACAACTTGATGTAAAACACTCTGTTACTGCTGGTGTTTATTTATACCAATGCAATCTCATCAATGTGTGTTTTAAGCATTTCTTTTTTGTAAAGGTAAGAAAAGAAGATATTAAGGGTCTTGATATTGCAAATACATCTATATTTCTTTTGGAGTGGTGTCATTATTTTCTCCCGAAAAAGAGTAATATGATCTTGAACCCCTCTGAAAATGTTGAGAAGTTATTTCTTAGTTTTGATCACAAAACTCATCAAAGAGGTGGGTGGCATTTAATGAAGAAAAACAAATAAGACCATTCAGGTGAGGGAATGTAGATTAATCTATATATCAAAGCCCTACAGTGAATATCCAACCTATATTCAGGACCAGAAGGATAGCAATTATCATATGGTGCTTTTTTTAAGATTGACATCTATTGTTGTGCTTTTCAAAGTGGAATTTTTGTCCTACACAGAGTACCTACTTAGTTAGTGCCTCTGTTTTTGTGATGATGGTTTCTCTCTATATTAGCAAATTAGTTTTAATTTATTAATAGGAGCAGCCAAAGTTTTTCAGTATTTGCATACTATCCAGATCTGCACTGTGATTTGTGACAGAACTGCAAGGTACGTCATAGAAATGACATTTTCCTACATGCTGTGTAGCATTCACACACAGACAGAGCAGTAGGAACCAGTGTGGCATCACACGTATTTAGAAAGCAATGATTCCAGAGAATATAACTGCTTCATTCTCTTAAAAACTTCCAGTTTTAAAATGTTAGGATAATAAACTGGCTTACTATTGCCACCTGCAAGCCCCTGCAGTTGCCCAGTTTTATGAAGAGCTCTTAGCAGAATGAAAGGCATTATTAAAGTGGACCTCATTTCAGCTCAGCCTTTGGGTCTGTCCCCATCCAAGTTGCAGGTGTCCCATCCCTGCCTGGCTGTGGACCCTGTTGAGCCAGAGCCTGACTTGCAGACTTTGCAGCTGGGCCCCAGACCTGGTGTGTCACCACAAACACGTCTGGCAGTGGGGCTGAGGGGTGTTCTGGCTGCCCCCCCAGCCTGCCTGCTCCCCTGCAGCGTTGGTGGGATGGGCCCAGGACTGTTCACCCTCATGGAGGTCCCTGGCTGGGAGTTCCACATGGCTCCTTGCCCCTGGCACTGACTGTGCGTGCTCAGTCCTTCCCTAAACACCTTACAAGTTCAATTTTGATCCTCTGCAAATTTTTGTTGGGTTCAGTGAACTCGTGAGTGTGAGTCATGGTGCATCTGCAGTAGATCTGTTGTAAAGTGAGAGGCTGAATTTTGCAATTTCAACCATGCTTGAAACTTCATGGCTATTCTCAGTTATACGAAAAAAATTGAGCTAGAGTTCATGGTAATCACTTCTGTCTTATCCACATAATGGATATTCAGATGGGTAGATTTTACAGGAACCAATATACAAAGATTGTCTTTTTGCATGAGGCCAACCATTTAGAATTCAAGGTTTAAAAGGAATTTGGTTTGGGAAGTTATAAGCAGCTGAAGAGAGAATTTAGAATGGAAGTAACTATTACATTAGCCATGCACTACTACTAATAAATACCAAGCAGTGCAGTTGGGCACTGACCCAGTGTATGCTTATTTCAAGCATCTGTTCATCTTGAAAATATTTAAGGAATCTCACTGAAAGTGATAGATTTCTTCTTCTTCCTCTTCTTCCAGCACGTACATAAACAGAATTGCTTCATTGGAGCTATAATGAACAATAAAATACTAATATAAAAAACAGGAAGAATTTGATGCGTTAAGAAAATACAAGCATTGAATTTCCTTTGCCTGATTTTTCACCCTCCATCTGTTCTCTCCCTTCTCACCTTTTTTTTTCATGTGCAAGCTATGTATGTATGTATCTATACTTCATTCCAGTACAAACATACTTTTGGATAACCACATTCAACCAGAATTATCAGATTTTTCTGTGTCATGCCTGTGATCCCAAGTGGTAGTTCATATTTGCACTGAAAGTACAGATACCAATAAATTCTGGAGATAAACAGAGAAATTATTGAAAAAGGGCAAACCTATAAAATTCCATCTAAAGCTACGGAATTGCAAATTTTAACTTCTATAAACTAATAAAATCTTTTTTGTCCTGAATTATCAGATTGGCAAGGAGATGGTATTAAGGTGGGGGTTTTTTTGCTTTATTTGATTTGATGTTAAATATTGTGCAATGGTTTTACTGTTATAAGGAGTTTGAGCAAGTAATAAATAATAAAATAATTAAAAACCCTATTAAAATATATTTAATAGCTTTAGCTGGTTATTAATAGTTTATTAATATTTTACAATCTCAAAAGTAATGCAACTTCATTTTATACTCTTTTAGGCTGTAATGGAAGTTCTGACAGTTTCTTTTTCAAAAAAAGAGATAAAGAGTCCAAAACATTATTGTGGTGAGAGCCACAATTCAAAATGGCATGCTATGTTTCTAACTTTATTATTTTAAAATGTAACTAGGTTATACTTTTTCTAGCCAGAAAGATGTGATGGTGAACATGATGGAGAAAACTACATTTAAAATTCATTCCTTGCAAATGCTTGGTCTAGTACGTCAATGTACATCATGTGCATAGCTGAGATCCACCATGGGAGAAGTTTGTATGAGAGAATAGCTTTTATGATTAAAATGGTATTTTACAACAAATAGGAGAAAGTCAGGAACAGGATCAAAAGCTGGGCACAAATGACAGCATGGTCTTTCCCAATTAAAATCAGATAGCAACAGTAGAAGATGGGAAGATGATGAAATGTATATAATTTTTTTTTTTTCCTTCCTAAATATTTGGTGGGCTTCTCAAAAGCCCTATTCATTTCCCCTGTCACATGCTATATCAGGACTATATGGATTTGGGCACCAGTACTGCTAAATG
Source organism: Chaetops frenatus (assembly GCA_013400775.1). NCBI lineage: Eukaryota > Metazoa > Chordata > Aves > Passeriformes > Picathartidae > Chaetops > Chaetops frenatus. The sequence goes on along the minus strand of VZTR01016090.1, from coordinate 12,017 downwards.
GCTGCTCAACACAGAGGTCCGTGTGCGGAGTGGGAAGAGCTGCCAGCCATCCTTAATAGTCTGGAGCAGTGCACGTGGACCCTGACCTATGCAAGAATTGTCCAGGGTTCTGGTTTTAAAGATCGCCAGTACCATAATGGTGAAATGCCTTCACTTTTTCTGGTTACATTGCAATCCTTATAGGTCAAGGTAGCAGCAGATAAAAATAACTTTTGCATATAAAGTTGAAACATCACACAGCTAAAAAATTGTATGAAAACACAACTGTCTTAAAGATCATAGGATCACAGGACAAATCAGTTGGCAGGGAGCTCTGGAGGTCTGGAATCCTTCTGCCCAGGCTGGCACGGGCAGCCAGGAGGGCAGAGGCTGCCCGTGCCGGCAGCCGGAGCGCTCAGAACTGCTCAGAGCTCCGTGCGGTGTTGGGAAAGGTGTCAGCTTGGGTCACTGTGCGAGGACAGTCTCTTCTTGCATTGACGAGGCTCTCCTGGAACCAATGAGCTTCCGATTCCCTCTTCTACCCCAATTTTTGTGCAATCCCTTCCACATAAGGGTTGTATTTCCAGAAGAGAACCTCAGGTGGCAGTAGCACCATTGCTTTTGGAACCCGTCCTGGTCTTCAGCAGTTCTTCCCTCTTCCTAACAGTCATTAGGGCTCGTTAACGCTTGTGCTTAACATCATTAGCCAATCGTCAGCCGATGGCAGAGTGAAAGAGTTTTTTCCTGACTAAATTTAGTGATGTGCAGATCTCATTTGGAAGTCCTGGCATCTATATAGTAATACAAAGGATGCATATTTTTATTTGGGTTACTTTGGGTTGATAATGTGTTTCATTTGATTTAAATCTTTCAGAGCACTCTCTGAAAGATTTCCTGTGTCCTTTAAGTTAGACTGTCATCCACTTTCTATTTTCTTGTACACGACCACAAGTGACCAAAAAGGAGGGGAAAAGGTAATCAAAGATCACTAAAAGGGCAGTAGGGAATATAAATGGAAGGAATTTGGGAGTAGAACAAGCAACAAAATGTTGAAAGGAAACATGGTGAGGGAGCAAAAATCTTGAGCCTGCTTGGAATAAGAGTTGTTTCTCACAACTCTGCTTTTGGGAGTCTTGAACACCAGCTTCCTTGCTTGAGCCCTTACTTACAGTGATTCAAGACAGAGGGTCAGAGATCAGCTTTGGGATTTCCTGGTAATCGCAATGACTCTGTCTCTCCATCTAATTGGGTTTTTTAGGCATTGGACACTAGAAAATTCTCCCTATACTCTTAGTTTCACTGCCAGTCAGCCATGATCTCTGAAGTCTTTCACAATGTTTAATCTTTCAGGCTCCTGCTCTCAAAAATATACCTGTAGAAAACAGAAAACACCAAAAATTTCTGTTGCCTCCTCCCAAAACAGAAAAGTGAACAGAGTCTTCCTCTTGAGCAGTGGTTCTGAAGTCACATTACTGCACCTGAACAGAACAAGAAGATGGCTAAAGAATCAGCAGAAAAATTGCCACTGAAAGGATAGTGGTGATGGGTCATTTCTCCATTCTAGCCCCCAAAAAACCATGCTTCCTGATACCTCTGGGAGCTTGCAACCTTCTTTTACCTGGCTGCAGCACTAGAACAACATCTTCGTGGTCTTATGGGAGTGAATGATGGACACCAAATGGTATTATCTCCTCCTGCACTGGAACATAAAGAAAATAGTAATTTTATTCATTTTTAATGGACTCTGATGTATTTTTGATAAATCCACTACATTTGATAGTTATTACAGCAGGATTTTTGATACTAGAGTGACCTTCTGTTTATGTCTCCCTGGCCTGGTTTCGACACAGCTTAAGTCATTATTTGGAGAAGCACATGAATGTAAAGGGACCGTTGCTAAGTGGGGATAATGCCACTACCCACCATAGTCTGCAAAATGCCTCCAGGAAGTATTGTTGGATTTTACTGATAGCTGTGAGGAAAACTGTGAGATTTCCCTGGACAACCTAATGAGTATTTTGCATAAACTGATTTTCTGCCATTTTAAGGTTGTATAATTTCTTCCAGTTTTGGAAGATATAATTGCAAAACTTCCAGAACTGCCTGTATTCTTTACTTGTCAATTTGTACTTTTTAAGATTTGGGTCTCTTACGAGGTGGCCTATCCTCCCATTAAATATATCTTGTTCTTGCATATTTTGAGGGAAGTTTCTATGGAACATCAATGAAGCCACTGTAAATAAAGCCATCTACCTGGTCTCGAGGATAAGAAAGCTGAACTAATTAGAAAGTAGAAAGGAGAAATATTTGGATTAATCTGGAGTGTACAAAGTGACTAAAGTTGGGATCTGGCATGAGTATGGGGTTTTACAGTTGCAGTGGGAGGACACCACAGAGTCATAAGTGGATGTAAAAATAGGAGCCCTGCGCAAAGGCTGTTTCCCTGCAATGCATGATAGGGTAGATGGATGAAGAAGTTCAATGTCACCTGGATCCTCTGCAGTGAGAAGTTCTAGAGCTGTTTCAGCAATGTGGAAATAGTGTTTGTGCTGAAAATGGAGAAAACTGTGCTGCAGACAGGCTTTGGGTGCTTTTATGAGGTGTTACTGAAACCTGTCCAGATCATGTCCCCATGTTTGAGCAGTCAAAATCCACCTGCTCAGCTGCTGGGCTCCATCAGGCGGCTGCAACAGTGGGAACTTCAAACAGGAAACATCAGAGCAAATTCTTGCTGTCTGCTGCAGGGATCATGGGCCTTGAGACACCAAAGGAGCTGCCAGGAATCTGTGTATGATCAGCATATGTTTGAAACCACAGCTACCTTGCAAATGCACCTTCAGACTACTATGCTCCCAGCAACCACGTAGACAAGTCCAGGTATGTAATTACTTTCTCCAACTTCAGCAAGACTTCTCAAATGCTTCATATTTTGAACATGTTTAAAGTGTGAGGCGATGTCACAAAGCTGTGACAGCTTGCCATCTCATGCAGGAGTGATTTGTGACAGAGGCGTCAGAATGGCCAAGTGCTTAAAAAGGCCCATTTTTCCATCACCTCTTCCCTGGTGAAAGGGGGAGCATCACTCTCCAGAAAGACCTTACCCCTACCCTACAACAAAACCTTCCCTCCAACAAAACCTTTGCATGAACGCAGCAGTTGGGATACATCTGTTCTGACAGCCCCAAGAAATGAGCTGGAGCCATCTTCTTTCTTGTGGTATCTTACACAAAACAAGAGAAACATGCATGTATATTATTAAGAGACTGGAAGGCAGACATGGTGTGTGCCATGTTCCAGGGAGCTGATGCCTATTTGGCTTTGCCCAGTTGAGAGGGATTTTTATGGATTTGCTCCTTGCCCAGAATAGTGACTGTGCTGGGAGGGACAGAAAGGGATCACTTCTAGTAACACCAACGTAAATATTCCCTAGCTGAGGCTGGCTCATCACACAAGAGGGCAGTCCATGCTTCCCTTCCCCCTACCTTCTCCCCTCCCTTCTCACATCTCTTCCAGCACAGCAGATTCCAATAATAAACCCATCACTGTGAAAGCCAGGTGTCATCCAAATTCATTTGCTGCAGCATTTGATCTATCCTCTGCTTCAAGATACAGGTTTCAAAGTATTTTATGAGATGCACTTCACAGCTTTGTACCATACAAGACATTCTGCAATATTTTATGAGCTGCATTTTATAAAATTTTATGAAATGTTATGTAGAATATTTTAGCCATAAGCCCTTTTGTAGGGGATCAATTCCAGTACAAGTTTCCATACGTATGAAAGTGCACAGAGAAAATGTGAGCATCCTCAAAACACTGGTATCATGTAACTTTCCAGAAGATCTTTGCTGGGCTATTTATTTTGTAATGGAGCTTGTACACTTCACAGGGAAACTCAAATGGGATATAAGGCACAGCAACTGCTTTACTGTTTAGCTTTACAAAGCAGAGATGCCTCAGTTCATTCAGTGTCCCCTGCACTGCAGAGGAGGGAAGATGGGCTGAATAGGATGATGGGCTGCATACCATCACCTTATTCTTCACTGAGCTCCCATTGGCTTCCTTGAACAAGCAACATCTTTGTTTCCAGGTCTCATTAACAACTGACACAGCCTCTGTTTGGTGGACTGACTGTTCAGGTACATTTGCAGCTCTGACTCTTCTCACTGTTTCCTCCAGTGCTAGGCAGAGCACATCCTGTGCTGCCAGGCCCTGCACACCTGCAACCCACAGCCACCACTCCACCTTTCAGACACTCCCAAAGTACCACAAGAGCTCATTACATCAGACACCTGGGAATCAACCAGTTAGTGTCAGCCAATGCTGGGAAGAAATTAACAAGTGGCACCTGAAAACAGTGGGAATCTCTTTTTTGTCATGGAAATGGAACACAAAACCCAGTCATTATTTGTTAATTTTCTCAGCTTGTATATAAACCCACGCACAGGCAAGATCCATCTCAGCTTCTCTGCAGCCTGGGGAGGGAAGGGGAGGATATCTGAAGATCTTGCAGTCTCATGGAAACAGGGCCAGGTGCTTAGGAGCAGCAGCACTTCTGTCTTTTCCAAATTCTGAATTTCAGATCTTTGGGGCCACATTCCCCTAGCCTGGCCCGCTGAAAAAAAAGCCTTGCCTGAGATGTGCTGTGGTGCAGGAGTCCCTGCATACCTGCAGATGGACATCTTGGACATGCACCTGCCACAGGAGGTCACTTTCTGTAGAGTTCTCTGGAAGAGACAGATCAGTCCCATTTAGCAAAGTCCCTATGAAATATTCAACCTTGTGTTTAATTTTTTAAGTCTTTTCCCATTTGTTTAATGGAAGCTGAAACACTGCGATCACTGTCAAGCCCAGAAGCGATGTTGCTTTGCCAGATCTTTTTGGGTTTACAGAAAATGGCAATATTCATACTTGCATTACAGCAGCAGAAAGTAAAATTGAACATGGCATTTACATTTGCAGCATGAAAATTCAGATCACTGAATGCAACATGAGAGTTATTTAAGGTCCTGATAATCTGTACATGCACACTACTGGTCTTGTGTCACACCAGTTGTTTTGAAGGATGTGCACTCTTTAGAGTTTCTGCAAATGAAAGGAAAAAAATGGTGACAAATAAAATCAACACACTCTGAAGGAAAACTGAAGAAAACTAATGTTGAATAAGAAGATTTATGCAGTACAATTTTACTCCATTAATCAAGGGAAAAAACCCCTTAAACCCAAAAAATTCAGGGCTAGTTTTTGATAATTTATTCCTAAATCACTTTCTGTCTGTTATTTTAAAAATCTCTGCATCAGTAACTTTCTTCTCAGACATCAATTGCTATTCATTACTTGGTCATGTAATTGAAAACAAGAAAAACCTCAGGTAATAAATTCTTCTGTTGGAAGATGATAATGAATTAGATTGTCTTTAATAATACTGTAGCAGAAGATCATGAAATATATAAGAAGCACCTTATAATAAAAATTGCACTACATTAAATGTATAGTTTAGGTGGTTGTCTTGTTTCAATCTGAGATCTGCTGTGCTTACACAGAATTTAGCCATTGTGAGTTTTGTTCATCTTCACAAGCACTGTAAATTTTGGGAGAAATTGTTTCTAAGCTGGCAGAAATCTGAGAAAAGCATTTTGAAGAAAATGGTCTCTCATTTATTAATATAACAAAGTAAGATGGCTTAAATAAAAGAATAACCCTGGCAGTTGCTGAGCTCTTACAACTGCTGTTTTGAATCAAAGGGGAAGGAAAACCCCTACATATAAACTCAGTGACAGGCAGGAATAAGTAAAGTCAAGAATGAGAAGAGAGTAAAAGAGGGACATGCAGCTATTGCAAAGGCAAGCAAGCAGGAACATGCTAGTAAGGCTTCTGCTGTTGACAGTGTTCTCTATTTTATATGAATATTTAATCTCAATTAGGCTTTTTGATTCTGTGCCAGCAGTCACTGATGTAAAATGCAAGCACAGTATACTTCAGGAGCATACCCTGATAGATCTGTTGATTAGCTAAGGGATTTAGGAGGAACATGAGGGATGGTCATCAAAAAAGTAAAACCCCTCATAATTAGCAAGGTGATGAATTCTGTCCTGGACCAGGGTAATATTCCAGAGCTATGGGAAGTAAAAAATGTAACTGTCATTCAGTGATTCAAAGACGAAAAGTACATCTTAATCTTTAAAAAATGTTACATAAAATAATTGCTTTAGACAGCTTTGAAGAGCCCTCTTGGCACACTACTACAGTTTCTGGCTTCCCAGACTGGTTTCAGCTCAGGAGAAACGGCTGCAGATGCAAGGCTTTGTGAGCCCCACACTCTTCTCCCACTCCAGGGACCAGACTGATGAGAGCTGGAGCTAGGCTCTGACACTCCAGATTTTGGGCACTGAAACTGACCTTGGAGCCCTGCCCTTGTTTCAAGGCAGATGCTGCTGCCAGGAATTGTATCAGGGCCATGCGTGAGGCTGAATTCAAGGAGGGGGCCAGCAAGAAGCATCCAGCAGGGTGCTTCAAGGGTTATGCGTGATTCAAAATCCTGCCCATCTTGGGAGATGGGCCCCTCCATCTGCTTGGAGCCTGCAAGCCTCAGGAGAGAGGCTTGAGGAGCTTATCTTGCATGAAAGAGCCACCGTAAATGTCCAATAAGACCCTGGGACCTCCTTGCCCAGGACCAGTGCTCAACATCAGGCTTTCATCTTGCTCCTTTTCTTCTACTTTCCACCTATGAATCTTTGATTTTACTAAGGCATTAGGTATCCAGGAGGGCTGCTGAAGCAGACCCCATGGGGAAGTTAGGAGGAGAAACACTCCAGCTCTGAATCCTCACTGAGCTTTGGGCAGAGACATGGAAAGCTTTGAAGTAAATAAGCTAGGTACCCGGGGTGGTTCAATAATTCCAGAATGAGGGAATTACAGAGAGGGTTCGAGTTGTAATTTTGGTTTTATGTGCCTAATCTTTACTTAAATTCAGGTGCCTTCGAAGACTTTAAATCTGACTCTAAATTGAAGCACACTGCTACAGGCTCTTTCCTTGCTGTCAGCTGAAAAGGAAGGGCTCTGGGAAGTTGTCTGGGGAAAGGTAAATCTTTTCTATCACACTGAGCTACTGTGGATGCCAAATAGAATGAGGCAGCTTTAAAGGATTTTCCCAAGTCAGCTCAGAAAAAGTGATTATATAGGATTTATGAAGCAGCTTCTCATAAATTTAATAATGACTCACCCTTTCCTCCACTTGCTGGATTGCTTAGCACTGACTTGGATAGCCGGATAGAGCATTAGTAAGAAACCACATGATTTATCTTGAGGTGCTATTTCATTCTCTAAAGATAGTTCACATCTCTGATATCAGTATGAAGGAGAATAATGCTTGTGTAATAGAAGGTATATATATAGTATATTCAAGAAATATTTTTAACTGCTATTCTCAGAGCTGTTTCAAACAAATCTGGATTTCTCCCCTTAATTCTGTGACAAGTCAAGGGAGCCAAAATGCTCTGAGTGTAGGTAACTGATCAGGGAGTTTCTTTAAGGTAAAAGAATTTAGGTAATGCTTCTAAACTGTCCTGTCTGCTTGCCTCATCATGTTTAGCAAGAATGCCCTTCACCCGTGTCATAGGTAAAACTGGCCAGTTTAGGTTAAAATGCTGTTCCAAGCTGCTAAACTAAACTGACCAGTACTGTGCAGGAGCAGATGAGTGCTGAGAGAGCTGGGTATCTGGCTTCACTTGCATGGAGGCTGGCAGAGCAAGAGAAACGAATGGGCTGTGATAACATCTGGTCCATCTGACCACAGCCTAGTATCAGCTCCAACATTTACTTTCATGGTAACTGGCCAAAAGAGTGGTTCATCAAGAAGCAGAATAGCCAGATAAGCAATAAATCCATGTTTCAAGGTATTGATGGGAACAATCAAAAAATGTACTCACGATTGCTAGGAGAGAAGAAAAAACTTGTTCTGTTCCTGACTGGTGCTATGTTGCAAAGTAAATGTCCTAAATCTCATTAGGCTGGTCTTAAAATCATTGAAAAATCCTTTTCCATAAAGACCTTTTCCTTTCAAACTTAGTAGCAGTGAAGTATATTGTCACAGTTCAAAATACACACATAACATTTGAACTTTACTTTGAAATGCATCGTGGAAGAATGACCTGGCAAATTTGCATACATGTTGTCTTTCATTAATTCAATATCAGATTCAATACATGAAATCACTGACAGTCTTCATTAATAATAAAAACACAGTCTGAATATAAGTGTCTGTTGGTATTGTGTTAAAAAATTCAGGGGTTCTCCTGCAAGCACTCTCATTTGCGAACAAAATGAGTCAGAATGCAGCAAAATTCATTCTTTGTTGGAACCAAAAATACAAGTATGTTAGCACGCAAGTATGCTTCATGAGAACATCTCTCTTAAATTTAGAGTAAATAAGTGAGAAGAGTTTTAAATTTGAAAATCTATCACATTAATATTTTAAAAATTGTATTATTTTCTGAATAGCTGTTACATGAGTAGATTCATACACAAAGGAGTAGAAAGAGTAACCTTTATTTGTTAGAAAACTTTTTACCACATGTCATGTCAAGAAATAATTTTCCCTGCTTTACATTTTAAAACTAACTTTTCAGGGGTCATCTTATTATTAAACAAATAATTTCTGAGTCAATTAGCTGACTGTATGACTGTATAGGATATGTTCATCACTACTCTTTGGGGCATTATGAACGATGTGTGAGTAGTGCTAATACAAAAGAGAAATCAGTGGATTCAGTCAATGTTTTGTCTCTCTCCCTGGAAAGCTGTAGGTGAAAGGAAAGCTGCTCATAATTACTAATCAAAATTCTAGCCAGGATCTGGTTTCTAAATGAGTTTAGTGGAGACAGCGCTGCTTATTAAGTGTTGGGCTTTTTCCTTGAGAAACAACTATGGAAAGTCTGCCTTTTTATTCTTTATTTTACATTAATTTTCTACTTTTTCCTTCTGCATCCTCAGAAAGGATCTCTTTTTCTTTTCCACGTTCACATTTTCCCCCTTTCCTCCATAATTCAGCATCTTCTAAAGTTTTTCAGCCTACTAGCCCTCACATTTTCCTGTGTTTCCCTCCACCCTCCCACTCTGTGTGCTCTCTCAGCACTACTCCAGAGCGCTGCATGACTGGAGATGCAGGGGGAGACTCCTACACACCATGGCTACCACTGCAAACTCTTCCATCACTTATGAGAGAAATCTTAGCTAAATTGCAAGTGTTGGAGCTCCACAGAAAGACTTGCCTTTCTAATTTATCTATTTGCCATGTGTTGTGTTAAATTTTATGTTTTGGAAGAAATGAAAAGTTCATTACTAAAACTACACCAAACAAAAAAATGATGAAACTACAAAACCCAGAACACTCTCACTACCTGCTAAAACTGATGTATATCAACAAAAGGGGAGCAAACCTGTCAGTGAAGAAAACAGGTTCTGGTTTCACGGTCACAAAACAATTTCTACATGCAATCAAGACTGAAAAATCTTTTTAAGTTTTGAAATATCATCCTGTAATTTTATTTCTGAGAAATAACAAAGTCCTAGCCTGCAGTGATCACTAAAGGTCTAATACGTTTCCAAAGAAAAAGGATATTAACTGCAGCACTATATCAATCCCAAAACACAATGCATTTCTACCAGCATCTGGTATTGGGGTCTGGAAAACTTAAATTTCACTGTGTGTGAGGACCCCAAAGGGAGCTTTATTCTTTATTTTATTCTCTCTGCTATGCTAAAAAAGCCACATGGTTTGGGCAATTCGGCTGTCATTGTGCATTCATTTTCCATGAGTATCTTCTGATCCATGTGTGATCCAGCACTGTGTTATGTAAGCATTTTAACTTTTTATTAAGTTCAGAGCTGCCATATCCCTCTTGTCATAACTACTTCCATTCTTCAGGTGGTTTATTTAGAATGGAAGCTATCCCAGAGTAAAGTGCATAGTGACATTAAATCCCAGTGGATTTTAAATCTTCCTGACCTCTCTACCCATTGCTTCTTGACAGCATCAATCAACAAGATGCCACTGTGCTTCCCAGTTTTTCTATTAACCACAAGTCCTTTGTATCAGAATGCCTTACACAAAAACAAAAGGCAGGGTTTACAGTCTGATACTCTATCCAGACCTGGAAGTAGTTGGGATGAATGGGAGGACTGTAAAGTTCTTTCCTGTAACACTCAACTCTGTTAGTATCTCTCATCTGCTTCTTCTCCATCCCTACTCCTCTGTAAATCCTTCTTGGAACCTTGCTTTTTCTGGCAGAGCAACTATTGGGAATGGCTGTTTCAGGAAAAAGAGACAAATTATACTTAGTCAGAAATTAATCTTTGTATTCATTAGTTTTGTTACAAATGAAGAAGAACAGTTGCATTTAAGCTGGTTTTAGCTGTAATCTGAGCACTTCCATCTGCTCATTATGCTTATAAGACCACATGAAGAAAATTGTGTTAAATTCATTACCAGAAAAGTAAAGAAAATTTGGGGGAACAGTAACAAAGAAGGGTTAGTGCACAGACTTGATTTACTTATGAAGAAAAATCAATAGCTAAACTCAGGAGCCCAGCTGAAGGCAAATAATTGGAAGGGCTCTCAAAAGACCCTCTGGAAACAGGCTCAAACCTTAGACTGTGAAAGTTCTTACACATTTTTATTTAGTTCTTTTTCAAGAAAAGCTCCAGATAAAAATTAAACAGGTATAAAGTGGCTACAAATGTTCTCCAGATCTGGGTATCATTAAAGGCTTTATAGAGCTAATGTGAGCAGTGTCCTTTGGTGGCAAACAGCTGGAAACTGTACACACGTAAATGACTTCTCCTGGGAAGCTTTAGTGGCTACCTCTGAACCAGAAAAGAAAACAGGATCTGTTCTTTGGTCCTGATTCTGAACTCTGAGAAGGGGAAGAAAAGCTCTCAGGGCCTGGGAATCACCTGAGATGGTGTTTGTTGACACAGGGCAAAATGTGCCAGAGTGCCTCAGCTGCAGACAGTGTGAATGGTGGCACACTTCCACTTCAGGCCCTGTTCTGGCCTGGGTTAATTTCCAAATATAGGTGGAAATTTGGCCCAGAATCACACCCCGACAGTCACACAGTATGATACTGTTGGCAGTAGGGTGACTTTCTGCTTAGGGAAATTAAAAAACCCATTTGATTAAGCACAGAAAATACTAGTCTTCAGTCATATCCTGAGGGAAGTGTACACCCCACCCTCTTATCCCCGCCTCTGCCCCCTATTTGGCCCTCTCTGCTATCAGACAAATATTCTCAAAAAGCAAAGACGAGCAACTACAGAATACTTAAAATATATTTACATAAACCTTTAATTTGACAGTCTTTTCTGAAACTTTTTCTATTTAATTTTGAGTTTATTAACCATAACTTTGCAATGTGGTTCTCCAGGAATGTAGAGATTACACCACTACAGAACAACACAGCTCTGTAAGTTATAAACATAAAAGAACCAGTCTTGGATTCTCTTGCAAAAATGCAGACTTATGCAATTCAATTCTCCTCCAAACCATTACTTATGAAAGAATGCTGGGGAAGGGGCTGAGGGAGGGCAGCAAGGGACAAGTGAACCAAAATATTATGACATGGTCATTGAAGTTACCCATACTTGCATTTACAAGTAGAACTGGAGAATCTAAGTCATTTTTTAAGAAGGCTGTATTTCATTTCCTGTGGGGTTGGGCTTTTTTTTTGGGGGTTGGTTTTTGTTTGGTTGTTGTTGTTTCTGTTTTCCATAGTGTCCTGGTNACATAGCCTTTTCATTAATGGAACACATTGGGATAAACACAGGAGGAATTTTTCTAGAAGCCACCAAGATATAGACTGTTTTAGAAAAAGTATTACCCACTATGAAACACTGTTAAGGGAAGTTTTATGTGTTCCTGGAGAATCAGATAACAGTACTGGATTTCTCTTCTGAGATATACAAACCTGCAAGCATGACATGACGCCTGGTGAATGAATGTAATATATTCAAGCCGAAATCTTTGTACACATACATCTAAT
>VZTR01016084.1:114603-139316 GCA_013400775.1 Chaetops frenatus | reverse complement strand
TCCTTTAAACCACAACAGGGATGTAAGTGTGCATCTGAAAATAACTAAGTGTACTCTTATCCTCACCTGCACATGGTTGTCCTGCAAATTATATCTTTCTCTGCATGTGAAAAATTGAAAAAAAAAAAAAAAAAGGGAGGGGAAGGAAGAAGCCATCCTCCTACCCTCACTTCGGTCTCCACAGTGAAGAGTTAGTTTACTATATTTAGAGCATTTTGTATGGATAGAGTTGTGCCTAGAAGAAAGGGAACTGATGAAATAGTTAAAAGTACCTAAATCAGCAAGTATAATAAAAGTTTCTCTAAGGAAATACAAGCAAGCTGAAACAACCAGTGAAACTTGAGTGGCTGTCTTGAGAGGCAGGGGGTAGAGAGGTTTAATATATCCAGAAAAGGAGAAATACACAGCCAGTCAAACACCAATGTATGAAAAGATAGGAAAAAAGCTAGTGGTAATCCATTAGTAACAATCCAAGGGATACTGAGGTGGGAAGAAATACGCAGAAGAGAGTTCAGCTGGAGTGTTCTGCCTATTTTACATCTTCTTTATGGAAAGAGAAGATTAGAAATTGTAACAAGAAATTAACCAGGACAAAAGTATTTGAAAACATTTGTTTTAATCTCATTTAGAAAGCAGAGAGCACCAGGAGGAATGTTGTCAAAAATTACTGCAGGGCAGATTGAGCACCTTCTTAATTTCCTAAGGAACAGCATGGAAAAATACATTTTTGCAAGAAAACAAGTGAGGTGGGGTGTTCATGCTTTAAGCTAAGAAGAAACTAAAGCAGTAGAACATGTTACTTGCAAAAAAAAGTATTTATTTTTTAATACGTAATTATTTCTATGAAGTGCTGAAAGCTACAGAGTTGCAAGAGCATTAGCAAATCTTACTTCCTAATTTTTTGATTTCAGATGCAGAACCTGGAATGATCTGTGCTTTATTAAGAATCATGGGTTCATAATTCATTAGCTATTTAGGTTGGTTTTGATCTGCTTGTAGAAATTTGTTTGCTAAATGTGTTTTCCAGAAAACTGAAAGTTGAAAATTGCTTAGATTACAAAACCCAGAATCCATAACAGCAACTCAAAACAATATGGTTCAGCTACATTTTGTTGTATAATTTTTTAATTAATTATGAGTTAATTGTTTTAAATATAAGGTGTTATATGTTTCTCAATGAAATACAGGTACCACCTAGGACAAGAGGAGGTGTTTTTATGTCTGTTGGCTATCAGTAGATCATAAATCACAATTACAGATAATATTTTCGGTGTTCTTAGTAGAGAACTTATTTAATTGTTTCTCTTCGCAGTTCTAATCAGAAATAATTAAAAAAACTCAATGGAAACACAATCAGTCTTCTAAAAATGTACTTCGTGTTTGAGGATGTGTGATGGTGTTAGTCTGCATATCATTTCATACCTGTGCATCTCAGAAAAGGGAGGGGAGAAAAAGTGAAGGGAGAGAGATTGTGTAACTGTAGCACTGAGAATATTGCCATGATTTAAGTGGTGAACTAATGTTTAGTCATGAACAAGTGTAATTATGGTGTCCTGATTTTCTAAATAGGCAGTTACATCAGAGCCTGTTCATATTTCCTGCTGGTATACAGAGTTTAAAATTGCAATGGAGGTTAATGACAATAGCATCATAATAGTGTCATAAAAAGTTGCCTTTCCAATTACACATTAATATCTTTTCCATTTATTAGGCCTTCTGAATTGCTTAGAAATGCTCAGGATTTATTATATGGTAGAGGAGAAAAATTTTTTTGGTTGACTTATATTCCATGATAATTCTTATTTTTTTACCTCCTGGCCTTCACGTTCTAGTGGATTTCTTGTCCACAATAAAACTGTCTGGGGTTTTTTTCTGTGTGTGTATGTATGAGAGGTTTTTCTTCTCCTCACGTTTTATTGGTCGCCTCTTTTGCATTCATTTTTTGCTACTTTTTGGGATAAAGCAAGCGAGTTTACTTATCTGGTCAACTGAAACTTTTTCCTCTCATCTAAAGTATTTTTCTTTTGGAATCCTAATAAAAAAGACAAGGCACTAAAGATTTGAATTTCTCAAATTTTTTATTTCTTTGTCCCCAAGACCACCATTTTAGGCTGTGTAGATTCTTGCATTTTTTCTGAACAGAAGAACTAACATTTCAGCCAGGAAAACTCCCCCAAAAGAACCCCGATGAAAAAAATAAATTCCATGTTCTTGAGATTGAGAGCAATTAGGTAATCCAAAGATAGATGCATAAAAGAAAAAGGTTTTTGAATGTCTCGTGGATGTCAGCAGGTATTTTTTTGAAGATCAGCTGGCTTTTCTGCACTCATATGGTTGCAGGCGCTGAGATGATGCTGTGAGCCATTAAAAAGGTAGCCAGGGAAAAAGAAAGTTTGTAGTTACAGGCTGGCTCTCATCTTCCAAAGCGTGGGGAATAGATCTTGTTTCTCTGTGTAACTCAGTAGTCCCTCTGAGAGGACTGCAAGGACCTCTTAAAATGATGTGTGCAAGCAGATTTTCGTGTTGCACAGAGCTGCATGAAAATAGCATTGCTGCACATGTGGACATCTAACTGCAGGGAGGCTTGGAGGACACTCACATATGTAAAACAGTTAGCAGAACAGTCTGTATGAAGGCAGAGGAGAATAGCTCCTGCTAGGTAATAGCAGACTCCTTGAACTGGAAGGTACAACACAAGTTTCCCAAGTGGATTGTAGTTCTGATCATCAGAGTTTTGCAAAGTATATAGGCAGGAGACTGACAGTATGAGTTCATCTTGGTATTCTCTGCCCTGTTGTCTGATACAATAGTAATGTTCTTGCAATTTTTAGTGCTTGGGATGCTTTTGACAATGTAATTTCTGGTTTAGCAAGATAAAAAACAGGTAATTAATGTTGTATAGAAAAGTATGTGTTACTTCCCCATTCTCTCCTTCCTCCCCTTCTTTGACATTAAGTTACAGTGGAATTGCAGGTCTACCTCAATCCTGCAAGAATAGGTTTCTCTTAGGAAAATTGGTGCCTTTGTCAGGAAGCAGCAAGAGCAGAGCTGCCTTACAGGCAGCTGACAGGATGGGAAGGGCACGATCCTTGTTGGCACAGCCCAGTCCCTTTGTTCCCAAGCAGAGCAAAGGTGCTGGCAGCAAGGGTTCAGATTGACTCTCCAGGGGTCGATCATCAGACAAGTGCCAGCAATCCAGGAAGCCTGGACAATGAGTCAGTGTCAGCAGGGAACAGAGCTGGGCACAGGCCTGCTTACAGCTCTGTGCAGGGCAGGACCAGGGGCTGGGATGTACGTGGGGCTCCTGGCAGAGGCTGCTGGCTTGGGGCCCATGATGAGCACTCAGTGCCTTGATATTCTTGGCTATTTACTCTGGAGTGAGTGTCAGCAGGAGTTGCAAGAGCTATGACACTGGTTAAAGAGGGAGCTCTGGTGCATTGCTCTTTCAAAAAAGGCTTAGATAGCTCTTCTTTACTTTTGGCGTGGGGATGAGGGTTGTGCTGGACTGTCATGTTACCTCTTTGTACTGATGTGGAAATAAAAAATGTGCAGATTGATGCACTAAGCATATACTGAAAACATATCATGGGTTGCTCAGTTTCTTAATAGATATTTAGCATGACATTGTATTAAATTGTCTCTGATACTTAAACATATATTTCAAACTACCATGACTGTTTTGGTTATTGACACGCTCTCAGAATTCTTCAAGATAATGTAATATATGTTGGAAGGTACCTCTGGAGGTAATCTGTTCTGACTTCTACTAAAAGCAGGTGTTTTAGAGTAAATGCTCATGGCATTGTTTGCTCGACTTCTAGCCTCCCTATTCTCTTGTTTGACCATCCTTATGGTAAAAAAGTTTCTATCTTGAATTGGGATTTTTTGTGTTAAAGCTTCCCAGCTACCTCTTGGCCTAAATTTAAAGCTCTAATTTTAATTGTAATGTTTTTGCAGTTGTTGTTGGCTGGCTGTATCCATTTTTAGAACTGCGTGCAAACTCGATATATTTGTGAACAAGAGGGGCTGCAGCACAGAATGCAGGTCAAATAGTGTCAAAAGGTGCCCTAGAAGTTTCTGCAATCATCTTTATCAGTGTGTCTTAGGTGTGAACTGTGACACTGTTTACAATTGCAATCCTGGATTTCTGTTCCTTGAGAAAAATCTGCTAGCAGCAAAGGCAAAAAAACACAGTGGTACTAAATTGTGGTCAAAGACCAATTTAATGAGATATGTAAGGCTTGCAAGCTAAAAATGATCTGTGAAGTAGAACATAAGAAATGTACATTCCTCTGTGCACTAATCCTTTCTTCATACTCCGGTTGTAATAGGCTCTCTATTCCCCACACTAGCCCACTTATTCTTCAATAAATGTCCCTACATCTAGAGGTCAGGCTTTTTGTCACTAAGAGAGCCTACCCTTGTACTGTCTAGTAGTAAATATGATATTTTAGGATCATTTGTGCCAGGCGTATCTTCTAAACTTATTGAGCTGTTCTTTACATGAAGCAAAATCTTGTTGATATCAAAACAAACTGATGTCTTTGAAAGCTTGTATGTATAGTACTCAAGGTAACTAACAGAGTTTGTTCCCTTTCCTTTAACAGATGTGTGCAATAGTACCAATCTTCCTGAAGTTGAAATCATCAGTCTCCTGGAAGAGCAGCTGCCTCATTATAAGCTAAGAGCAGATACAATTTATGGTTATGACCACGACGACTGGCTTCACACACCTCTCATTTCCCCTGATGCAAATATTGACTTAACAACTGAGCAAATAGAAGAGACCTTGAAATACTTCCGTAAGTCAAAAATTCAGAAATTGTACTGAGAAACAAATAAAATAGTGCTTTTTTTGTTACCTTCTTTGAAGTATCTGTGCAATTTTTTGAAAGCTATGGAGAGCAAGAGAACTGTTTGTGATTGAAATGTATTGCTAAAAATCTATCACTTTGGTCTCCAAGATTGTGGTAGATAGAAAAAGAAGGGAACATTTAATCAAGAACAGCCATTGCATGTGTGATTTGCGCATGCACCTTTTCACATTTCCAGTATTATCAAATACTGGAGAAACTGAAATACTTGTTTTTGCTTGTGATCTCTCTCAAAGAGACTGAAATTTTTATATTTATGCAGCTTAGAAAGCTTAGACCTCTCTCCATATCTGCTTTTTTTCAATGTGTTCTCTGACACATTGCACTGTTGTTCGGTGGCACTATGTGCCAGCATCACAGCATGACATTAAATCATTTTGCTGCAGCTTAAGCTTCTAGAAAAGCCTTGTGAAGAGCTAAACTCTGACCATTGGTTGAGATGGTTTGTCCCTTTCTTTCTTTTGTTCATATTCATACTATCAGACAAAAAAATATTCATGCCTTGAGGGAGCACAAGTAGAGTTACCACCTTTGTGGTTATATTCTTTTGCTTGAGCCTGTAGATACATTTATCATGGTGAATGGATTCATGTCTCTCTGGTTTCTTCCACTGTGGATATTGACTTAAATGTGCAGTTAGAGAAGACTTGTGTGATTCATCTCAATGACTACTATGCTAAAGCAATAGCAGTGGATTTACATGGATTATAATAGTAGGTAGATTTAGGTAGAGGCACAGTAGAGCTTGGGAAGGTCGAGTTACAGGGCTCAGCACAAACCTGTACAAAAATGGCTTCATTGCATTTTGAAGCACCTGAGCAATCACTTTGTAGGTGCACGGCTGGTAAAGAAAAGCATGAATGAGATGAAGAACTGAGTTTCCAATGTTCATACTTCAATAAAGGGCATGAAGTATTTTAGTAAATAACTTAGAAATGCTCTCCATCCACTCCCAATCGCACAAAAACAGTAGGAAGGGTGCGGAGACAAGCTGAAGCTGATCTGTGGAATCAAGTGTACTACCCCTGGTTTTGTAGCAGCCCATTAGTGCTGTTGCAATGATGGCAGAAGATGGCTTAAATAAATGTTTTGAAATGTAAGGTTTCCAAAGTCTTTAGTAACCTGATTAGTCCTGTTTCACAAGTAAAATTGTCTGTGTGGGTGGACTGTTGCAATAACCATGGGAAAAATGTTTTGCTAGTGGAACAAGGAATCCCCATGGCAGCATCCTTCTTCTACCAGCTGAGATGATGGTAGGTGTGTGAGTGTTGGAGATGGGTACAAAATACAACCTGTGAGGAGGATGAATTGAAAGCAGCCCTGAGGAAAAGGACTTGGATGTTGGTTGACAGCTCAACCTGATCCAGAAACGTGCACTTGTAGCCAAGAAAGCTAAATGTATCAGGGGCTGTATCCAAAGAAATGTGGTCAGCAGATCAAGGGAGGTGATTCTCCCCACCTATTCTGTCCTTGTGAGATCCCCACCTGGATTATGTGTTCAGCTCTGGGACCTCCAACATAAGAAAGATGTGGACCTGTTGGAGTGAGTCCAGAGGGACACGAAGATGATCAGAAGGCTGGAGCACCTCTGCTCTGAAGACAGGCCAACAGAGTTGGAGTTGTTCAGCCTGCAGAAGAGAAGGCTTTTGGGAGATTCCGAAGCACCTTTCAGTACCTAAAGGGGGATACAGGAAAGCAAGAGAGAGACTTCTAAGCAGGCCCTGTAGTGATAGGACAAGGGATAATGACTTTAAATTGATAGAGGGTCAGTTTAGATTAGCTATCTGGAAGAAATTCTTTACTGTGAGGGTGGTAAGGCACTGGAACAGGTTTCCCAAAGAAGCTGTGGGTGCCCCACCCCTAGAAATGATCAAGGTGAAGTTGATTGAGGCTTTGAGCAACCCAGGCTAGTTGAAGATTCCCTGCCTATGGCAGGGTGTTTGGAAGTAGGTGACTTTTAAAGGTCCCTTTCAACCCAAACCCTTTTATTATTCACTGAAAATGAAGCTGTGAACAGCAGACAAATTGGATAGCGTAGCTGTCTGAAACTGTGAATACTTAACAATTTTATCTAGCTTTTTAGCTTACAGGAATAATGACTGCAGCTTTACCATGTTGCTATGGTTGTAGGTTTCTTTGAATCAACCGGCTTGAATGAAAAAAACCTGAGTGTAATTCCTGCCACAGTGTATATTTTCTGCTTTTATTGGGAAATAACTGCTTAAAAAAGAGGAAGCAAGCAAGGAGATCTTTGATAAAGTAACATTTATTTCTTACTGCTTTCAGGTAGACACTTGCATATAGATAGTAGTTCAAAAAGTTTAAGCAAATTTGGGCGTAGCCGTAGTCTGCTACCCTGGAAACTGAGATCTGTGACGTTACCCTTGATCAGTTACTGTGAACAAGTCAGAGACTCCATCTATACATGGGAGTGCAAGAACACAATAAATTTGCATGTTTCAAAATTATTGCATTGGTTGCAAACATTGGTTTATGGCACAATGAGCTATGAAAGTAAAAATACTATTTTAAGTAAGTTGGCAGAAAGGTTCTGTGAATTATGCCACCACCACTGTGAATTATGCCACCACCACTTTGGAGAGTCTTCCAGGGTGTGACTGCTTGCACAATTTTCGATGCTGCAATTAAGCTACTATTCTTGTACCTGTTTAGTTTGTTTCAAAAACCACATTGAGGGTGTAAGCAAACTCTAACTTGTCTCTTTAGAAGTTTGATTTTTCGATGACTTAGAAAATTTTCCTTGCAGTTGTTTGCATGTTGAGATTGATGCTGGTTCATAACCTGTTGGTGGAAATGTGGTGAGTTTCCCACTGCGTTGATCCATATAGCAGAAGAATCAACAATGACCCTTAGGCATACTGCTGTGGCTTGTTAGTGCAGATTTTTCTGCCTTCCTGTGGCTTTTTTTTTTTTTTTTTTTTTTTTTTTTTTTTTTTTTTTTTTTTTTTTGAGATCCTCAGTCCAATTCACAACCACAAAGGCTCAGAATCAGTCAGAATCTGCTGGGCCACATAATGCAAGAGGATGGACATAAAGCTACTTAGCTCTCCTTTTTAATTAATTTTTGAAGATATTGGTAGAAAGATGAAAAGACAAATATCCAAACAATTTAATTTATTCACTACTTTTTGTGGGGATTTAAGCTGTAACACAGGATAGGTGATGTAGAGAATTAGTTCTTAAAGTTTAATTGGTCATGGGGTAAAAAGGCAGTTGGGAGAAATGGAATAGTATTAGACCTACAACTGTTATTTCACATTCTGGAACTCCAAAGCACATCTTTGTTATTATTTCCTTCAGATGGAAGGAAATAATAACAATTTTTTTGCCAAATGAGTAAAATAAAACTGATCTTATCCTAGAGCATAATCAAATAAATTTAATGTCATCTGACCAGTCTCATTAAGCTGTTGAGGCATAGTGTCTTTTGAGTAAGCCTAAATGAATGTATGATACAGCAAAGTAGCATTCCGTCTCTGTGCCCCCAGATTAGGGGCAGTCAAGCTCACTTTTAGCTGGGGGCTATGGGGAGGTCTGTGTGAGAGCCAGACCTAGAGCACAGCTTCCAGAGGCAGTGAGCAGGCACAGCAGTCTTGGTTTTTCCTTGGCAGCTTAGGGGGACAGAGCCCATCTGCGATCTCTCTGAGAAACTGAGAGTGCCTACTGCTGTATGTAAGGTAAAGGTAAGGTGAGCCACAGGAATGTGGGCCTCAGGAAGTGCTAGTGGCTTCTGAGAAGCTGTCTGCTGCTTTTGATCCAAGGGTGTCCTGAGCCTTCTTTGGAACTGCTGCTCATTAGGGATGGTCAAGCACGTTCTTAGCTGTTGTCTGGGAGAAAGTCCTCTCTAACAGCCAGGTCTGGAGCCCAGCTCCCAGACACAGCCAACAGATACAGTAGTTTCTGTGGAATGAAGAAAAGAAGGGATCCTCATCTGAGTTCAGAATAAACCAAGCCTTCAGATGCCAGTGTGCTACTGGGTGCATTCTCCATGTTTTGGAGTACCTGTCTCTCAGGGCAGAAACTTTAGCCCAGAAAGAGCTTCATATTAGGAGGGCAGCCCTGCAAGAGTCAGGTTGCTGGAAGTGCCCAGAGTTGCTCCCTATCCTGAGGTAGAGAGAGGTGGCCTCCTTTTGTGCAGGAGGTGTGCTGCTGTGGAAAAGCTGTCACCAAGTGGAGAAATTGAGAGGAAGTCAGCAGTTTGTGCAGCATCAGGGAGGGTAAGATATAGGATCTAGGAGTGGCCGAGACACCAAAGGATTGTGCTCCCATTCAGAGGGACCTTGACAGGCTGGAGCCATGAGTCAAGAGCAGCCTTGTGCTATTCAGTAGAAGGAAGTACAAAGTCCTGCAGCTGGGGAGGAACAACCCCATGCACCAGTAGATGCTGGGTTCCCCGTGTTAGAATGCAGCCTTGCTGAAAAGGACCCTGGGGCATCCTGGTGGACATGAGCCAGAAATATGCCCCTGCTGAAAAGAAGACAAATGACATCCTGAGCTGTATTAGGAGGAGCGTTGCCAGCAGTTTGGCAGAGTTGTACTCCAAGTTGGTGAGGCCACGCCTGGTGTGCTTGGTCCTGTTCTGGGCTCCCTTATTCTATATTCCCTCAGTGTAATACATTCCTTTCCTCTCCCAGGAAGCTGCAATCATGTCTCTCAGTGGGTTTTTTGTCTTGTTAGAAAAATAGGTCATAACCATGCAGCTGTAATATTTTTGTCTAGCCAGTTGAGCGTGGTATTAAGCTCAGCTTCATTTTAGAAATGCTTTTGCTGTCTCCNAGGTCATAACCATGCAGCTGTAATATTTTTGTCTAGCCAGTTGAGCGTGGTATTAAGCTCAGCTTCATTTTAGAAATGCTTTTGCTGTCTCCAGGAAAAATTAACAAAAAAAAAAGGAGGTTGTAATGTACATTATTTCCAGGTGGTTAACAGTTTGCAAAATTTGTTTCTTTAAACCTTTATTCTTGATTTTCTTAATTCTAAATAGGGGTGTATTCTCTTAAATGCCTGGCTCTTGCTATTATGGTCTTATTTACAGTGTTTAAATGTGCCCAGTGATACCTTAATTAAACTACACAGCTGGTTTTGCAGGAAGGTTGCCAAAGATTATTTCAATTTTGATTTTATACAAATGCAAAAGTAGTGCTCTCCAGTAATTATTTGGGGGAAGGGAGAAATAATCCTTTCATGTGGAAAATAGCTTTTTGTCGTTGAATACTTTAATTTTAATCTGACTGCCCCTGTCTCATGTTAAATCAGTTTGTTTCAGTGAGAGAACAGTTAGACCCTTTTCTGCATTAGAAGAGTCTTTTCCTTGTACCAGTTGAGGTCAGTGTGCCCTTCAGGTGTTCAGAAACCATGAGCTCTGTCCCGTCAGTAGGAAATGCTTCTACTATTTTGAAGCCCTGGATAGTCATTCCAGTTTGCTGGAGAGTCAATCAAATCTGAAGTACCCATTTTCCTAAATACCAGTTCTGAAAGCTGCTAGTAATAATGCTCTCAGTGCTCTAGATTTTACTCTGGGTTCTACTCTTCTCAGATAAAGCAAGACTTCCTGCTAAGTAAAATACTACCCTGGAAGAGATCACTGTCCTAAGTTGCAGAGTTGTTTGCCCTTACTAAATGTGTAGTCACAGGATGACTCCTATTCATTGTTCTTCTAGAAGGTGAAAACACCAGTAAATCTTCACTTCAGTAAATTGTTCCAATTTAGAAATAAGTGTGACAGCCCATCCTTGAAAATCGGTTGGGCTTTTAAATATGCTTGCTCTGTCAGTTTGCAAATTATGTGTTGTGGCAATGCCTGACTGTGATGAATATGCATTGCATAGTGGTGGCCTGTACAGATACTGCTCTGATAAAAAGAACTCCAGACGATGTTAATGGGATGGGTAACTTTATCGTGAGTGGTGGTGACTGTACTGGTGACTGTAGAAAATGATGGTGTGATACGGTGTTTAATTATCTGAACCATCCTGAGGCTGCAGTCAAGAGAAGAAATGTGACCTGGAGGTAATCCATTGCAGCTGCTGTGGAAATACTCCATCCAGCTCCAGGGTTCAATTTCAAAAAGCAACCTCACAGAACAGTAAAACGTTTGGAGAAAAAAGCAGAGAATGACTAAGCATGAAAACACAGGATTTATGGTGACCTGCTATGTGATGACATCCTTTTAAGACTTTATTTGCTTGCTGCAGCTTTGCACCCTAGAAGCACAGTTCTCTACAGTCTTGAGTGTGCTTCTATAGGCTAGATGAAAGTACCTTTGTCAAAAATTCTATTCAAACAAAAGAAAGTGTTTTTGTAGTTTTTATAATGTGGGTAATTTAGGCCCATCACTTTGATGATGGCCTGGGGCATGGATTTATTTCAGCAAAAAGCAAGGAGAGGACTCTTGAGCTTTTCAAGCCAGGTTTTTTGCCTAATGAAACCCCTTTGTAACCACAAACTTAAGGAATACTTAGTCTAGCTGTTCATAGTTGACTATCAGAATTCTTTATCAATGTGTGTGTTTTGCCCTGTGGAGAACAGATAAATGGGGAAGGGTGTGTTTAGTTAGAAGTAAGCATTAAACAGAGATCAGAATGTAGCAGCTGAAGGGGAATGCTGAATGAATGTGAATAGCTGTATTTAGGTTTGGAATAGGAAAATGCAACTTCCTTGTAGTTGCAGACCTATTACCCTAAATGTTTTTTTAGCCCCATTTTATATGAACTTTTAGGCAAATAACACAATAATCCCCCAACCAAATGCAGCATTGCAGTATGGAGATTTGAGTACCCTGAGGTTCAAAGTTTGTAGAATTAGTCCACCAGAAAAATGTAGTGGTCTGATTAGTGTACTATAAGATGAGTCTGATACACTCCTGTAGGAAGGAAAAGTAGGGCTGCAAAGGCTGAAAGTAGGTTCTGCAAGTGTGCAGCTGCTTTGTCAGCTTGATCACCAATTCCTGTTCAACTTGAAAACGCTTCCAGCTTTATAGACCTACAATTCCTCATGTAATTGAAGGGATGCTTGTGAGTAGATACCTGGATATATAGTATTCTGTCTGCCCAGGGTTCCTGTCTTCATGCTGGGAAGATAATACGCTTACTCTGTATTTCCAGGTCTCTTGAGGAGTTCTAAAATCATTTGGCCACACAAGTGATTTTCTCCAAAAAAGAAAAGTAATGCCTTTCTGAATTATACCAGTATGCTTCCAATCAGATCTGTAAAAAAATATCAATAAAACAAACAAACTAAAAAGCCCTAAGCCCCTACCTTGAACTATTTTTATCCTGCCTCATTGAAAGGGAGTGTGTGTGCCATGGGAAGGACAGCGAGAAGGAAATTCTAGCATGTTGAAGATTTCCTTTGTTTAAAATGTCAGCAAGTAAAAAAAGGAGATTGTCCCTGCAACAATTTAAGGTGGTAGCCAGTTTTAATTCTTTCTATTTTAAATGCTTATTACCAGACTGAAATTACCTTTTGGACAAAAATAATACAAGTGGAACACATAGCTTATATGCAGAGCAATTGAGTTGATGTTGCCATAGGAACCTTTGTTTTCCTCTGGCAGTATTTTAACAGTGTAGCCTTAATTATATTTAATAGCATGTATGGTTTTTTCACTGTGAGTATGCATAACTGAAACTCTGCAAGACTCAAAGCTACTGCAGTGATAATTTCTTATACTAGAAAAGCTGAAATACTGATGTGGTCAAGAAACCAAATAATTTTCCTCTCCACAGCTGGACTATTCCTTACCTATTTCTGTTAGAGTAAAGCAAAGTGGTACCAGTCAGGGAGTAGAATAAGTGGCAACAATCTAGAAGACACGAGTGAGGGTGGATTTAACAGATATCTGCAAAATTATGAGTGATTGGAAAGGAGAGATGAACTGAACGTTCAGATTTCCAGAGCTGGAAGCATCAAGTTAGGTTAGTAAATGTGAGTTGCAAAGCAAAAGGTGAGGAGTTCATATATCATGAGCAGTAGATGCATGGAACTCCTTGCAACAGGATGTTGGAGATGCTGAAATTGTATGTGGGCTCAAGAACAGAGAGGATAAGTCATTCAAGAATTGCTAGTAGCAGCAGTAGCTGTATCTGTCTCAGGCTGTCTCTGAAGATGAAGAAATTAGAGGTTGGGAGGGCAGTTGTGGGAAGTGTTGGGCAGTTCTCTTTTACCTGCTCATGGCTGTTCTTGTGGATGGAGTCTTTGGCTAGACAGACACCCAGGACTTCCTTGGTCAGACCCAATATGGGTTCCTACCTTGTGTTATTAACATAGGTCACAACTTAATCTATCCCGGTACTGCTACTGGTGTTTGCAAAGAAATAATGTTGCCTAAAAAAGGGGGAGAAATTAGTGACAAATATGTGCTGGTTATGAACAAAATGGATGTCAGTCCTCTTGATATCTGTACCTGCAGAGATTCAGACATGCTTTTTGAATTGCTGTGTTTGATGATTTAATGCCATCTGTTCCTAAGACAGGTTCACTCCTAATAGCTTAAACACAATTTTATTTGGGGCTGCAAAAGTATTTTCTTCCATTTCCAAAACACTGAACACAAACATTAAGTTATTCTGGGTGATGACCTTCAGCATTTTTAGGAATAGAGTAATGAAAATTTGGCCTAACCTCTTGTCTTCAGCTATGAAACTTAGAGGNAAAAAAAAAAAAAAAGGGGGCAGTGGTTCATGGAGAGGGCAAAAAGTAGGAACAGATTAGCTTTTTTTTTGCAAGGAGAAATGTACTGCTGTCTTGATGTTGCTGATTCTTTCTCTTTTTTTTGTTTTTGTTTGGCATTTCTCAACATCAGGATGCAGAAAGGGTTCTATTATATCAGACGAGAATAGTGTAACAAAGCAGTAACATAGTTTAATTTTCCATGAGGAAGGCAGGCTTTTATCAAACTGTGTGGAGGAGAGTAGTAATGGACTAGATTTTCATTATTAATGTACCGCCTGTCCCCAGTGAATTGCAACATTGTGATGCTGTTGTCCTGTGAGCAGTAGCAAGGAATTGTATTATCTTTCTTAGCAATGATTTTTGTTTCCAGTGTGGAGGACTTCTTCTAGTCTGTAAAACCAGAAACAGCAGAAAACATTTTCTTCATTTCTGCATCGCTTTTGGAGCCAGCTCATCTCCATGGCAACACATTAGCCTGAAAGAGATGTGGAGACTGGGGAGGAAAGGAATGAGTTAGAAGCAGCCGGGCAGTGGCGTGTGTCCCCAACGTCAGCGCATCAGCCTTTTGATAGGAGGATTTTGTTAACACCCATCCAAGGCTCCTGTGCAGAGCTTCTTTATTAGAGGAGCCGCCAGGGCATTGGCTTCCTTTCTGCATCCTTTTTCTATTTCTTACTATATTTTCTTTTCTTCCAAATACACCCTCCACAACCCTCTTTTATTTTAGTTGCGGCCTCAGTGAAGATGTGCAGCTCCTTTTCAGCTTTCCATGAGCTGCCCTGTGCTCTGGCATTTTGCAAAGGCAGGAAGGCATGGCTGCATTTCACTTGACCTTAGCAGCGAAGTGAAATCTCCTGTATGTCACTGAAGGATACTGACTATGCAGAATTTTATTGAAGCAGATTATTATGAACTGGACTGGTATTATGAAGAATGCACGGATGGTAAATATTTCTTTCTAGTCTCTTGTTGCAGAATTCAGAGCTTGTAAGACCGGAGCATCATTATTCAATGGTTTTTTAAAAAGGAAATACCCAGAAAAAGGCAACACCCAGATGTAGCAGAGATGCCTGCACCTCTTTTGCACCTCAGCATCTCTTGTGAGTGTGCTTTTAGAGACTCTACTGTATAGCTTTTTCCTCTCTGAAGGGAGTGGCAGAGCAGCATATGCTCTGTATGAGCTGTCTTTGGGCAAGGGAAAGAATATTTGAAAAGCTAACTGTATCTATAATAATTGAGTTGAATTTAAATATACTGACGGTAAGATTGATTATTTGTTCGAGTTTTAAATCTATGTTCTTTATGCATTATCAATATCCTGTAATACGTATATATTTGACATTTTTTCTCTCTGGTTATTTGTCTGTGAAAGACATTTAAAAATACAGATTCCTTAAAGTGAGCAGGTTGACTTTTTGAATTGGAAGAATTAAAAACCCTGACAAGCATTATCTTATGTGCCATTGGCAATTTTTATGTAATATTTGCTAGGTTGATTATTTCTGTATCAGGATACCAAATGTTTCATCAGGCTTCTGATAGAAAGGGTAAGGAATTACTAAAACTGTATTCTCTACAGCAGGAAAAAATCAAGACCCCTTATTGATGGCACTCTGAAGCAAAATTCCTTTGGGAATGCAGTAGTTGTATATGGATTTTGTTCTGGTTGGAGAGCGAAACAAGGCAGGTCTAAGATCACAGTGAAGCAAAGCACAGAAAGCAGTAAGGAGGGTAGGCCCAGGGGATGATGCATATATGTAATACACAAAGATATTTCTATGATAGCGCTCTGATAGCAATAACAGAGGGAACATGAAGCGTAAAGATGAGGGTGACAAAATTTGAATGTTTTTTTTATGGTCGAGTGTCGTATGCCTCCATTTGTTTCTCAGTACTAGATGCTAGAACTGAATGCAGTTTCAGAAGCTTGTTACACTTGAACTTCTCTTATGTTTAATTGATTATTCCTGTCCAGGTGTTCAAAGAGAGAGGTGCATATTTATTTGAGAGATCTGACCACTTTAAGTTGGATTGAATCTATTATGTAACCTTTATCCTCTAGGTTTAACCCTAGTAAATACTGTAGCATCTGTTTAATCTGCATGATGTAACAGACTGAGTTGGCCTGCTTTTAGAAGCTTAAGAAACAAGCCAGTTNTTATGATCCTTTGTCTGGTCAAAGTGTCATTATGTGGAAGACACACCACAGTGTGTCTGAATGTCTGAGCTAAGAGCTGATCTGCTCACCCATTTTGTCTTAAGGTGTGTGCTGCACTGGAGAAACTGTGGGAGTTCCAAGGTAATGGAATAAGCAACAGGTGTTGGGCAAACATTTAAATGCCTTGTGGGATGAGAGCCTCAGGTGCCCAGTAGTGGTTGGTCAGATTCTGGGCTTACAGGTTTTCCTGTTAGTGCTGAGCCCCTGCCCAGAATACTTCTTCCACAAGCTGAGAGCTGCAGCGAGTCAGCTGGAGTATGTGCTGACTGTCTGCTAGAAGTATTTGGGAAGTTCTTCCCTAAGACAAAGAAGGGTTTAATGTGTGATAAGGAAATATTTCTCCAACAGGTAAGGCATAATGCTTTTTTGTATTTTTTTATTACTATTATTTTTTAATTAAAGTATTAGTTTTTACCTGATGAAGGGTAGTGCTGTTGGTCCTGTCTCAGCCTCTCACATGAATGGCAGTCCCATAGGGTTCATAGAATTTTATGAGGTTTAGCTTTCTTTTGCTTCTCCAAGTTCAGTTGTGTGTGAGAGAGGAGGATTTGAGAGATGCAGTGGAGGACACAGTCTTTGGCCTTAGATACTGTCATGTTCATTTGGGTTTAAAATAGTGTTGGCATTTACCCTTGACAGAGAAGGGTTTTCTAATTGTGGTAGCAGACAAAAGGCATCATTAGAGTAGAAAACAGAGCTTTTCCAAAACCTGGAGCAGATGACATATTAAAAGAGAATGCACGTCTCTTGATTGGTTTTTGATTTTCTGCCATGTATTTGTTGATACCATAGTAATTTTCCTAAGATTCTTTTTACATTCAGTATAGTGATATAGGCAGTTGCAGCTCAGCTGACCTGTTTCAAATATCTATTTTAAGACAAATTGAAGCATAGTTAGAGTGCCAATTTCTGTGCCATGCATGGACTTTCTAGAGCTCAGATGTATGTGTGCATTCAGTTATTAATGCCATCTGGGTCACCCTTCGTGATAAATATAACATTGGAAAACAGTGAATGGTACATTAAGACTAATAGGAATCCTCACAAAATAATATCCTACAGAATTATTTTTCTGATGAAATTGTTCATACATTCTTTGTCAGAGCCTCTGGGACTCAGAATTCCATTTAAATTACATGACTTCATTTGGTTTCCTTTATTTAATAATTATTTTAACAGCATATTGTTTCTTGTTCTTCAAAGAAAAAAAAGTCTAAAATTATATAAGGATATAAAGTTTTAATGCTACTGTTTAACTTAATAGGTAAAGAAGTGCCTCACTGTTACCTCAGATGTAATGAATTTCTGTAATGACTGATATGGTAATGATGTCTTCAACTTGCATTTGGTGGTGGTATTGTTTAATATCTTGCAAAAGAAAAAGAAAAAAATCTTCTAAATTTTCAATTTATAAATCTTGACAAAGACTTTCTAGGGTTTGGAATAATTAATTAATTCTTTTACATAAGGCTCTTTGCAGAGTTTATTTTTGGTAGGAGTAGATGGAAATAGACAATACAACGTCACACTGAATCACTGGTGTCAACTAACATTACAAGGAATTGAGTCTTCTATAAATAACTACTACACTGCTTTCTAGATACATTTTAAAGTATAATATTTTATAATATGAGTGACACTTGTCACCTTACTTGGCATTAACAAAGTATATTGTGTAGGTGGAATGGGGAAGGGGCTGGTTCTGTACTTGAGTAGGAAGGTAGCTGTTTTCATAGCAGACTTGGACAGAACCAGTGATAAAGAGCAAAAGGTGAGACTTTTCTACTCTTATTATGAAAGATAATAAATAAAAGTTTAGGTTCATCTAAATGTTTTTTAACAGAAAAAAATGCATTCTTAAAAATCTTACATGCAGTGCAGCTTGGGTGAAAAAAATTAATACTAAACCTCCATGAACTACCAAACAAGTAAACTAAAAGATAAATATATACCCATAGAAATTTTTATGAATATGCTTGTTCCCTGTCTCTCCCTTAGAGAATGCTTCTAATGAACAATGCTTTCTAGAGAAATCCAGCTTGACTTTAGAACAAATTATTTTTCTTGTGGTTTCTTCCGTTACTTCTTTATTTCTGCCTCAACAGTTTATAACAGTGCATGAGTTCAGTTGTCTACAATTCCAGATGACTTTGTGAATGTGTGATTGGATCTTTCCTTCTCCTTTCATTGGCCATGAGTTTTTGCAATTTCTTGTGAAGGAAATGGTGTCTTTCCCTTTTTTTCCCTGCCAGACCAGTGGTGTGCCTGGTTAGTTACATGTGCCAAACCTTCTAACCACTTTTTTGTTTGCCTGAGCCACTCCATCTTGTTCCAGCACCCCTTCCTCTATTTTCTTCCCACTCATATTGGAATGTTTTTACCACTTGTTATGTTTGCAGTTACTGTTTAGAGCTTCTCTCCTCTGTTCCATTTTCCACTTTCCAATTATCAGCAAGCTCACTAACTTTCTTTTTAACAGTAGTGGACAATGTTTCTTCATCAGCATGCTTTAAATCCAAGTGCTGCCATTTCATCTGCTGGTTTTAGACTTGTTTGCTTACAGAGAATCTCTCTGTTCTAGATGCAGCATTGTTAGTCATAGTTAATTGTGCAGAAGTCAGATGTTTTTATTGATAAGGGGAAGTTAAAATGATTTGAATGCACTGGAGTTCCTTGGAAATAATGAGTCAGGATATGAGGATTTGTTTGTATTGTGTCCAGCCTCACCCTTCTTCAAACTAGCTCCTGGTTTGTGTGTTTCCTGTTTCATGGCAAAGCTGCTGAATACACTCTGTACCTCAGTGCAGGCATTGTACTGGGAGTGCGCTTGGAGCACTGCAACTCCCTTAACAAGCTTCCTGACAGGAGGTGAAGGTCTTCAGCCACCAATTCAGAGTGGGTATTGCAGCAAATACACCAAATTTACTTGCCAGTGGCAACCCATAAAAATGAATCTTCATTCTAGTATACACTTAAAATCCCTGAGTATATGTTTACAGGAAATATTAAAAATCTCTTTTACATCTTTCCAGATTAGATTGTGTATTTTCAGAATGGAATACAATGCAGCTTTTTAAATTTTTTTTTTAATTTTTATTTTTATCCATAGCTGCTTATTGTTTGATATTTGTTAGAAACCTGGCTTGTAATCTTTAGCAAGTAAACATTCCTGCACTGCTAAGTGGGTGTAATGCGGAATACATGAAAAATGAGTTGATAGTGTGAGGGTGGGGCATACGTCCCTTCTCCACCCATTATAAATTTGCATCAGCATTTATCATATGCTGATATCACAACAAGAATTGCAACACTTTCTCTCAGCTTTCAAATGCCAGAGTCCTCCTATGTGGCATGAGTTGATATTAGTCACAGTTCAGAAGCAAAGTTATGGGAATGTTCATTTACTGTCCTTATATTGTAATGTATTTTGAGCAGCAACATGCCTGCTTCAGTGTGTCCTTCATAAACTAGACGGTTAGCTGTAGTTGACCACTTTTCAGGATTATTAAAAACATAGCATGTTTGGCAGGGGTGGACTTTTCTGCCCCTAGGCTTTAAAAGGTGCTTCTTGCATTCTTTTAATATGATTTATTGTTTTAGTTACTCTCTCAATTTCCATTTTCTGGCCATTACTGAAATGTGATAAATTGGCATTGAATGGCAAGTAGGTACTTAAGACCCTTACTGTGTAATTGTAAATATTTATTTAAATAGAGTTGATTCAAGGCACAGAAAAGCTCTAAGGTATCAGAAACTAGAAGTAATCCTCATTATTACTAAAATTACATCTTTTAATGTAATGATGTGGGAAGAAAGGGACAACCATATATTTCCCCTGGAGTTCTTGAGGTTATTGCTGCTGCTGAATATTACAGTAAGTTTTGGCAATCAAAGATCAAGTTGAGTGGCAAGATCTTTGTTTATTCAGAAAAGTGTTTGTTTCCTCAGCAACCACTTACATGTATTTCATATCCTTTGGCTGTTATTCATATAAACATTGTTGCATTGTTTGCATATAAATATCAAGAGTTTAAAACGTAGAACAGAATCTTTCATCGTTATTGTATAAAAGTAGTTGCTTCCCATCTCATACTGCCCTCTTCTTCCTCACCACTAGAGAAATGGGAATAGAGAAATTGTTCCTACATGACCCCAGCGGTTACATTCTGCTGGCTTGTAGTGTAGTATTTGTTCCCAGCAGTTATGTCCCCTCAGAGGATGATAAGGTGCCTTTGCCTTGCAGTGCCCCCACTTTGCCTGCAAATGCTTTGCCCCGTGACATGGATAGGAATGCTTTAGAAGCAAAGGGCACCTGTTTGCCACTGCAAGTAAGGCAAACATTAGATATCTATGGCTACAAAACATTAAATACCTATGGCTACAAGAAGTCAAATAAGAAAATTAGCCTACCCTATGTGTGTAGTCATGGTCTGCAAACACAACCTGTTGGAAACCAAGAGATCTGAGCATGGGAGATTTGTTTCTTCAAAGAAGAGATGCATGCACCCTTGAAAATTCACTAGGGTGCCATATGTGGACTTGTGAGGTGTTTCTTTTTCCACAGCAGACTGAAGAGAAAAACGACTGTGGAAAACATGGTATTTTACAGCTAATGGGATATGTCATTTAAGTTCTTTGTACCAATGTAATCTCTTTTTCGTAGAAGCAATAAAAAAACTCCTTTCCCCTGCCTAACTCCTCATGCAATGGTTTTAGTGTGTGGTGGGTGGATGCTGCAGTCAGTCTGCACTGCACAATAGCCCTGGGCATCAAGATCTCTCTGCTGGGTGGGATTGGCTGTGTGTTTACACAGGCTCAGGCTGTTCACAGCTCCGCTGAGGTCTTGTTGCATTAGGCAACTTAAGAGGTGATTTATGACTCTGTGATGGTGCACACCCTTGCCCAGCTGTGACAGTCAGAGGCTGGGCCAGACTTCCGTATTGAGATACTTGCGGGGAGCTACCACTTCACTCCTAAGAGCAGGGGCAGGAGAGAGCCTTGTTGATGTGGGGAATGTCAGGGAGGGGCTTTCAGTCTTCTGACTTCGTCTGAAATATGTTAGTGGGGCTTTTGAGCAAAAACTGGCTACTGTCAGAGCTGGTCTGAGGAGCAACATAAACCTTCTAGTAATTATTAGACAGATGGTCTCTTCCCTCCTCCACCCCATCTGTACAACACAAAGCTGTTGCACTAAGGACAAGTACTCAGTTGCTCTGGAGTTCCCTGGCTGAGCATGTGAGTGAGGAAAGATGGTATCCTGCTTTGTGGAGACCTTGCTTTGTTCTCCCCAAAGATACAGCCTGCAAGGGAATGACTTCCCATCACCTGTGAGACTAAGGCATCATTTTGTGTCTATCTGGGATAACTGCAGCAATGTCAGTAAACGAAGAGGAAGGCTATGAATATGACTATGAAAAGGAAAATGAGCGGGAACACACTTTTAACAGGCAGAGCCTTGATATCTTGGAAGAAGGTACTTTGCACCTTTTTGGTTTTAATCTTTCATGGTAGTAGCACATGGCAACATGTAACTGATTTGAGTGGTATTTGTGTATTAAATAGACAAAATTTTGTGGTTTACGTGTGTAGTAAGTATGTTTGGATGAAGTATTCATCTAAGATCTAAATAAGATAAATCTTAATTTATGTATGCTTCTTTAAAGAAGAAATGCATGATAAATAGATGAAGGCTGTGCAATACCTATTCTATAATGAAACAGGAATTGGGAAATTTTCTCTCCCTGGAATTGTAATGCATTTTTTATATGAACACTCTGTGTGTCTTATGAAACTGTGTATTTTAGGTTGTCATTCCCAGCCAGTGCTTCTAGAACAGAGCAGCAATTTTGTGTTTATCCATGGATTTGAAAGTGCATAGACAGAAATAATGCAAGTGTGGGGTTTTATGACTTAAATTTTCAATAAAAAAAACAACCCAAAAATGTCATACTTTCTGGGAGTAGTGGGCAACTGGGATATTCAGATGGAAATGGGAATATATGTGTGTTGAAAATCCCACTTTGCTCCTGCTGTGTAGAGAGGGTACCTATTCTAGGGCTGCTTCAAGCCAATCTGGCAACCTTTTTTAGGGTTTCAGGTAGCAAAAGCTGAATGCAGCACTCCTGTTATTTCATGTGCTGTAAACTTTGCTCTGAAGCAGTAGTGTTATGGTAGATAATTGTTACTTCCAAACAAACTATTGTGAAGCTGACGTAAGGATGTTTTGAAGGATTGGTAGCACAGAGAATGTGATGTGTTGTGAATTTACATCCTTGTTCACCTCATGGTCAACAGTTCCTGTGTCCCGAGAGTTCTTGGTGAATGAACCATGCTCTTTGAATCCCATTCATAGGATTTTCCTTTAAAAGCTCTCTCTCAACCAAATATCCCACCTGAATTTCAGATCTGTGTGTCTGTGCAAAAAAAAAAAAAAAAGGTGCTGAAGAAAATAATGGTAAAAAGAAAATTTAAAACTGGGGATTGGGATGGAAAGGAAGCTTGTCAAGAGAGGCCAGCTGATGTATTTTAATATTTTATTCCTATTTTTTAGCAACTAAAATATTGCTGAAGCATACATCATGCTGTTCTTACTCTTTTTGCTGACTTTACCTTTCATCCAGATCTAACAGTCTGAAGCTGTTCTTGTTGATTTTGAGAGGGGAAAAAAAAAAAGTTGGGTTCTATCTGGGATAAATTTACCTCTGTCTTCCTACAGTGCCTTCCTCTCAAAAGTTCAGTATGTGTTTGAAATGTCTTCTAAAGATGCCTTTTCTTCTCCACCTATGTGTTCAGGTCACCTGCACACTCAGTGTAGCAGAGATGCAGATAAACAAAACCTATATATGGTATTTCTATGTATCGTTGCACGTGGGAGTGCATGCAAAGGGTACTATTTCTCTGGGTGAGTCAATCCATTCTGTAAGTAAAGCAGATGGAAACACCAGCATGTAGCCTTTTCATCCTGAACAAAAGAAACAATTTAGCTATATCTGGCTGTAAATCTGGTACCAGAAATGGGAAATCAGAGGATATGCTTCACTTCAACCATTTACAGTTATTGAAAAGAAGATAAAAATTGTATAATTAAGACTCCTTAACTGTTTGGCCTATTGCATGTGCGGGATGTGTCCTCACTTCTTGACTATTACTTCCATAGTCATTTTGATGTTGTGATGTTTTTCTCTGTCCTGACATTTAGATGCTGTAACTTCCCTCTGTCCTGTTTCTGGAGCCTGTCACAGAACTAACATTATGCCTTGCAGCGTTACAGTCAGCTCTTGTGATGAGAGTGGAAGGCACCTTCATAAGAGTCTGGGCAGAACAGTCCTAGAGTCACTGCATTGCTTTTGAATTGTAAAGTTGCCTGACAGCAATATGTTTACTTTTCATTTGATGAGCTGGCCTTGGGGCGGACTGCAGTGAAACTTTGCTCAGGGATGCCTTTTGATAGTATCTACTCAGTTTTTCTTCCTAAAAGAACCTGAGCTGTGAAAGGGCAACCTGTCAACTTCCTTTGATTAGTGATTTGTTGGATCAGCTGTTTCTGAAAGGGAGCTATGTTTTGATTCTTGCTTTTGCAGCTGGGACAGGAAGATTCTTACCTGCTTATGATGGCAGCCATTTCCATTTACTAATGTAGTAGTTTGAAAGTCCTTTTTATCTAAAGTACTTAGTAAATGCAGACAAAGAATCTGTCTCAAGCTGAATTAAAAAAAAAAAAAAAAGTCATGGGATCAGTATTAAAATCTTAAATTGGGCATTCCAGGGGTCTGATTTTCAGAAAATGTAAAATACAATAGGATGGAGGCCATTCAGAATTCTGGAATCTGTGAATGCTAAAGCAAAAAAGATGGAGAGGAGTCATTCTTAAAAGCTTTGGCACAACCATTCCCTCCCAAAGAGCTGCCATAGGAAAAGATCACATATTTAAGAAAGAAGACAGATGACAATGTGTGTCTTACTGTCTTGTAACTTCATTTTAGGATTTTTAAAGACTTACAGTCCAGATCCTGGTCTAAATCTTTCATCCATTTATTAGTTACATTGACTGCAGTCCAGACACTTCTTGACAAGAAATGAGTAGAAGTGAATGTCAAGGCAGTATCTCAGTGGCTAGTAGTAAAACATCCTGCAAAAAAAGTTGTAACTTTCAAGAGAAGAGCTATTCTGAGCTCTATCTGTAAATGATGTATGCATTAAGGCAATTAAGGTGAATTGTCCTAGAGACTTTTTCTTATTTTCATAGTTTCATTTTGTGTCTGTATTTTCCAAGTTACCACATTTGATCTATGTTTATGCTAATAGAAGGAACAAGTGTGTGATCTTTAACTGTGGAAAATCAGTAGCAGGTGATAGCACATTTGAGGTATAATTTTCCTGAGTTTATTTGAAAGGTGATATACCTAATGTGGCACTGTTTCAGAATTCCACATGTGCTTGGCTCAAGTTGATGTAGTGCTCACAGTAACCTGTGCCAGAGCATGACTATCAATGGCTCTGGAACTGAAGCTGCAATTTTTAGTGGGAGCATTATCCTTGGAGTGTAAAAATAGCCTTTGAGAAATGAATCCATCAAGAGCCGAGGAGTCCGAGTCTGCCAGGGTCTTTGAAGGCTAACGTTTGCCAAGTGGCAGTAGTGGGCATGGCTGCTCAGTCAGATTTGCCATGTATCTTCTGTGTGGTTCCATGTGGAACATTTAGGATGCGATGGCCTTGCCATTGTATCTTTGCTGTTTCAACAGAGCTGTGAGCAGAGGAGAGCGAGACAGAAGCTGGTTGTTAGGCAGGGCTTGTCATGAGTGAGTAAGAATATAGCAGGCCTTGCCATAGTTAAAGGTTTTTGGTAGGGAACTGTTATGAAAAAAAAAAGTACTGTCCCCTCCTTCCATCTTGCTAGTCAGAAGCATGGGTATTTAAAATGGCAAGAG
>VZTR01016084.1:58705-106055 GCA_013400775.1 Chaetops frenatus | reverse complement strand
GCCACACTTCTTTACATGCAGTCCAGGATATGGTTGGCTTTCTGGGCTGGGAGTACACACGTTAGTGTGATCAATAAAACACACCAGAAAGCTTCTATCATTTCAATTAGCACCTGTACTTTAAAAGAGCTCTTTAGCTGTAAGTACAGCTGTCGCTGAACTCCAACTTAATAACTGAGCTAGGGGCAAATGTTTATTTCTCCTGCTCTGGGACAGTGACCTTGGGTTTTGAATTTCATTCATATGTGGTTTTAAGCAAGACAGAGCAGGAGAACAATGAACCACAGTGGAGTAAAAACTTTAAAAGTGGTTCTTATTTAACACTGCTCAGGGGTGTGAGACGTTGCATTATAGCCCTGAGATGGGCTGGGGGATAAAGTGCAGATGGAGTGATCACTGATGTGTGAAAATGGTGGTGGAGCACACACAATAAAATAATACCTTTTGATGTGGCCTACCCTTTTTGGCGTGGAAAACTAGTTGTCTTCTGTCCCAAGGGAGTGCTGTTGCTTGCTGCCAAAATCCCATCATGAGGCGGACCAATTTATTTGTGTATTTATCAATATGACATGTACTAGGTATGTGCAAGGTGACTGAGCAGGACTGTGTGTGCATTCATATAATCCATCCAGAGTGGAAAATTTGATTGAGGAAGGTTGAGGACAGGGACAAGCTGCCTCTGTCCACGTCTGTTTTTATTTAGTGGGACAGAGGTGCAGCATTAGGAAAAGTGCCACCAGAAATAAACCTCTTACCAGGTGGCTTGTTATGTTGGGCCGTATGTTCTGTCAACACCCCTCTTTCACACTGTTATTTTGACTCCTTCAGAAACTGATTCTTTTGAGGCAGAGCTCATCAGACTTTAAAGTCATGACACTTTTATGTATTGAAAATCTATCTTTAGTAGGTTGCAGATTTTCTATTAAAACTCAATTTTGAATATTTGAACAGAACTGTAACTAAGACAACTGTTTTTAAGGGCAAGAGATAAGAGAAAAGCCTTTATTTAGTGTTTCTAAAATTCTGTAAAAATTGCCTAAAAGTGGTTTGTCTGGGAGATAAGTGTTTTCTGTGATACAGGGACAAATTCTTTCTGATGTGTGGTGTAAAATTAAGGTTTTATTGGTAAATATATCATGACATGAATAATTTAGCTTTATATCTCCTGGGCCTTTATTGTGGCAAAACCTTTTGTCCATTCCATTAGGCAGACTGAGTTTTTCCTGTGTGCTGGTAACATGCCACATTGATAGGCACATGTCAAAGTAATAAAGACATGTGCAAAGTGCATCAGATTCTTGGTTTGTCTTTTGAGTTTGTGTTGCGCCGTGCTGCTTAGTTTAAGAAGGGCCTGTGATAATGTTCAATAAAAACTGATGTAACTGAGATTTTTGCTGTACTAGTGTGCTAGAGAACACAGGGTAAGTGGACTGAAGCAAGCACTATAGTGTGTGCACACTTTCTTCAGTTTCATCTTACTGTTTCAGTATTATATTCTAGAAGCATAAACACTATACTGAGGAAACTTTCTTAACTGTAAAGAGTTTTGGTTACAGAGATGGGTGTCTGCCTTTTCAGCAGCAGAGTGTAGTTCCCAGGTACAGTGTGTCTATCTGTTGTTCAGTAAGAATGCTGCAGCTACATGTTTCTTTTCTCTGGGGTGGTGCTACCTATACTTTAATATTGTCTCCTCTGAAATTAGAGCTCAGTACCAAAGAAATGTAAACCACAAATCTGCACAATGTGAGTTGTATTGGAGTAGCTCACTAGGTTTTAGTTTCTCCTAATCTTTCCAAATTTCGCAGTTTCTGCTTCTTTTGCCTCTACATATCTTACATTTCTGAAGCTAAAATGGCAGCACTTCCAAGACAATGTCAGTCCTCAAATAACACCACCTCAAACCTGTGTTAACTTCTGGATAATGCAGCCCTGTAGACCTGTTATTCTAGTTCCAGGTCACATGTCAGAGTTTGTGTTTTGATGATAGCAGGTTTCAAAGTCCAGGTTTGATTTTGTTCTGTGTAAAGTGAGAGGAAAGGAAAAAGCTGAATTATGATCTGGAATCGTGATTTAAAAAAAGAAACATTATTTTTGGTCTATTAGATGTAGAAAGTAATGCTGGAAAGACAGAAATGCTCTTTGACTTGGTACTTGCATGCATGCTGTTTACATACAGTGTAACAGAGTGTCTTCCTTTTGAGTAATTCCAACCTGTTAAGCGCTTAGTTGCTGTCAGTCAGGAAAACAAATCAGCTTTAGTCTCAAAACAGTTGTTCATGATTCAGTAAGAATTGATTCCGTGAATTACTGTTGTTCTCTGTGTGAAGGTACTTTTATCTTCTACTTAAGTTATTTTTAAGATAGGTGTGGCTATTTCATGAGTTAGTTCTGAAGCTGAGTGAGGCTCTCAGTCCAGAAGAGAGAAATAAAAGCCGGAAGAGAGAGATGAGCTATCACTGTGCTTGGTTCCCAGGGTGTCCTGGGCCTTGTCCCATGTGCAGCAAGGGCTCAGTCTCTATTGCTTGTTACAGATTGTGCAACGGTAACATGACAGTGTTTGCTCTGGAGGGTGTGTATTACAGTGGCTTGTGAAAATGTAGAACAGGCTGTTTCTGTTCGTGAAACAAGTCTGGTGTTTTGCAGTGTGAAAATGTGTACTGGGTCTGTCTCGGATGCAGCTAATATTCTTCACCAGCCTACCTGATGCTGTGCTTTGGGTTTGGGACTAAATCAGTGTTGATAACAAACAGTGTTTTGGCTGTTGCCGAGCCATACTTGCACAGCATCCGTCAGGCTCTTTTCTTTTTCCCTCATGCCCCTCCCAACCTCCCCACCTTTTCTTTTTCTTTTTTTTTCCCTCTTCACTCCGTCTGCCATCTGCACAAGATGCTGGGAGGGTGCACAGTTCTAGTAGCTGACCCAAAATGACCAAAGGGATGTTTGACACCATATGTTATTATGTTCAACAATAGAAGGTCAGGGAAAGGAGGAAGAATCTGGGACATTCATGGTTATGATGTTTGTCTTCACAGTTCTGTGTGCCAAGGTCCCACTTTCCAGTAAGTGGCTGAACATGCACCTGGTGATGGAAAATAGTGAATAAATTCCTTATTTTGCTTTGCTTGCATGGGGAACTTTGCTTCACTTACTAAACTGTCTCAGCCCATGAGGTTTTTCTTGCTCTTGAGCTTCTGAGTCTCTCCTTCATCCTATGGGGATTGTGGGGCAGGCTGTGTACTCAGCTGGTGGGTGCTTAGCTGCTGACCAAAGTTAACACACCACAAAATGCTGCACCAAAGGGAGGTGTTGCTGTAAGTCACTGTAGTGAGTGTTTCATAGCATGACTGAGATTGGAAATGATCTCTGGAGGTCATCTTGTCCAAACCCTCTTCTCAAGCAGGGCCCCCTACAATCCATTGCCAAGGACCATGTCCAGACAGTGTTTGACTATCTCTGAGGATGGAGATGGTCAATAGCTATCTGGGCAACCTGTGCCAGTGCTCAGTCACCCTCACAATTAAAAAGTTGCACATGATGTTTAGGAGGAACCACCTATGTTTCAGTTTGTGGCTATTGTTTCAGGTCTTGTTCCATTTAAGGTCAACCTTTCTTAGTCTTCACCCTCTTTTGGAGGATTGGAATGCTCAGAAATGGGAGTAAAAATAGTACCCTTAGTCTTTTTAATTCATAGAAAAAAAACAGCAGCTAGAGCTGGAGCTGATCTAGTGTCCACCCACAGACAGTATCTGAATCCTTGCTGCTTAAAGAGGCTGAGTTACAATGTGCTGAAGGGAAGTAAATAGTTTTTTTGGTTCATCATTTTAGCTCTTCCTGAAATGGAGAAAACAAGCCTCCAAAAAGTAATGCACAAATTTCGTCTAATAGTTTTCTAAAATGTTGTTGGATGGGGATGTTTTTTCACCCTTGCTATTTAGAACCCATGTCCCAGGAGAACTTGGTTCCTTAGCACTTCTCATTATGCAGAATAGTCTTAGTTAATCAAATGACCTTGTTTGCTTCAAATTATGCACAATTTGAGTGCTTTTTGGGATCGTATCTGCTTTTTTGTTCTATGAAAATGGAGTTCAAATCTATGTCATTGATATTTTCTGGTTTTTTTCTAATAATAACTATGAAGAAAAGTATGCTTACAATATGAAAGTCAGAAGTTTAATAAAAAGAAATGTGCTGTGCATTTTTTACATGGGAAAGTGCAAACCAAGGGCCCAGTGTTGCAGTGCAAGTGGAAGGGAATGGATGTGTCTGATCAGTTATGCTATCTATAGTTGTGCAAGGCAAATAAAAATTAATATCTTGCTACTGGCATCTTAAGTCGCAGCTGTGAAGTGGTGTACATGCTACTGTCTAACTGGGCTTTTAAGCCTTCTCTTGGAGAATAGCAATATAAAGTAACAAAGATTTCATTTGTAGAGCTCACAATTACAGGGGATCTTAATGTTTTGTTCATTTTTGATGTATCTGTGTACTAAGTATGGGAATCCCACAAACTACCAGAGCCAAAAAAACCCAGAAACTGACTGCAGCCTCCACTGTTGGAACAGCCTCAGAACAGCAGCCTCCCACTGTGTGGTAGTGTTCTGCAGTTCAACAGGCACTTGAGTCGCAATCATAACCTCACTACCCAAGCATTTCAGTAATTTTATATAAAGTCGCTTGGAGAGGAGAGCTATCTGTATCTGAGGCCTGCAAGGTCAGCATCCAAGCTGGAAGGTGACTGTCATCACACAAAATGGATAAAAACAATGTTTGGCTTGATTGTGCCACATTAATTTCTTGCAGTAGCATTGTAATATATCTGTTACTGTGCATGTGAATGTAGACTAATGCAACAGTCAATCAGGATTGCTCATCTTAAAGGAGGTGAAAAAGAAGCATGTTTAATAGTAGTGTAATTGCATTTTTGAACTCGTAAAAAACATCTGGTGGCTAATTTAAAAGGTACACTTTTTCTTCTTTCTAAGAAATAGAAGAAATGGTTCTGGTCTGTTTCTGTCTTGGACTCTTGATTTAGTCCAAGATGATGCCTGGAGGGTGAATAACGAGCTAATTTGTGGTGGGTTTGCTTAAGAATGTGTCTGGAAAATCAGCCTACTGATCTGTGAGCTCTTTCTTTGTGTAGGTTTCTCAATTGCGGCATGAGCTGTCCATGAAAGATGAACTGCTCCAGTTCTACACCAGTGCTGCTGAAGAAAGCGAACCAGAGTCCGTCTGTTCCACCCCGTAAGTTAATCAATATGCAACATTGAGCCATCATCTGATGGATGATTGAATAGCTTTGAAAAGTGGTAAATTACCTCTGTGTTGGCTGGAACTATAAATGAGACTCAGAACTTGGTGCAAGGCTCCAGCTGGAAGGATTTGCACTGAGCCAGCTGGCTATCCAGGTGCCAAAAGGATCCAGGAGGGGAGAGTACATAGGGAGGCTGCTGACACGGTGCTGCAACTTTCAGAGGAACTAGGTCACTGTTGTGGTGGGGCAGCCTTGGGTCCCACTGACAGCAGCCCAGTACACGACACACCATTTGTATGTGCTAGGACATGCTACATGAGCGACCTTTGTGCTTGAAGGACCTCTGAGGAAAAATTCTGGGCCAAGGGAAAGAAATAAAGCATGGCTTACAGTATGGGTTCCAGGCACTTATCTAGCTGAACATTTTTCATCTGAGGGGCTGTCTGCCCTTGCAGAGTTATTGCTGCATTCTGATGAAACATGTGCAGTATTAATCAGAAGCTACTGGATTGCTCCCTGTAGTAAGGGAGTCTTTTCCCATAGCCTTGGCTGAATAACTTTTCCATAGGAAGTGTGTGGAATAACAAATAAATTTTCTAGATGTTCTCTTTTGAAATTCACTGCAAGTTCATTGCTGCCCAAAAATATTGGTGTGAATAAGCTGTATTTCATATGGCTCTGTTTGTTTTTGAGACCAGTGTTCAGTCTGTTCTTCTGTGAGATTTGCCATAATACATGTAAAAATGAATTAAAATTGTTGCTTTTTCCTACAAGGCTGAAGAGGAATGAATCTTCTTCCTCCGTCCAGAACTACTTTCATTTGGACTCTCTTCAAAAGAAACTTAAGGACCTTGAGGAGGAAAATGTTGTGCTTAGATCTGAGGTGAAATTGCTCCCTTTGTTTTGCTTAATATAGTTGTTCATCTTAACGCCAGAACACAGGTATTGAGAGGCTTTTATTAGAAGCTGAGTGTCTAACTAAGAGTGTAATTCCACATGTAACACAGATCTCTCTCTGTAGATCTTTCTAAATGAAGGAAAGGTTGAAATCTGGAAGCTACATAGAATCGCAGAATTGTTTAGGTTGGAAAAGACTTCTAAGGTCATTGAGGCCAACCTTTGACCAATCAATACTGTATCAACTAGACCAGAGCCCTGAGTGCCATCTCCAGCCAGTTTCTTGAACACCTCCAGGGATGGTGACTCCACCACCTCCCTGGGCATCCCATTCCAATGTCTAATCACCCTTTCTGTGAAGAAAGTCTTCCCAAATGAAGCTACATGCAAAGCAGTGATTGTGCATTAAAAATGTGCAGCAGCATGGGCAGATTTGGAGTCTAGGATTGCACTTTGAAACAGATTTTAAGGATCTGACCTGGCAGATATGTTTGACTTGAGCTGCAGATCTGAAGTTTGTAGGGTGGCATGGTCTCTCTGGTACCAGTTCAGTGTTTGTCAAAATAATAATTGCTAGCCTAAATTTGCATTACATTTCTTCATTTTGTGTGTCAAGTCAGGCAGTTAATATTTTAAATTGAATGTGGTTTTCTTCTCTTATATTTCTGATAGTCTTCTGTTTGTTTCACAGATGTCACAGTTTTTAAAAGTTAAATGATTGAATATGAAGTGAATAATTTTATATTTTCAATTCAACTTTTAAACCTTGGGAGCATGTTACTACTTTGCAAACATGTAGCAGAGTATAGCAGAAGAGATATTTTTGGTCTGAGAGTGAATGTATGAAAACAGAGTGTTATTACCATTTTCCAATGCAAATTCATGGCCCATTCTAAATAAGTAGTGCCACACCATTGCACAAGACAAGGTAGGGAAGACTGCTGTACTCTTAATTGAGATGTTGCACAAGGAAGATGAGCAATAGATGGTCTGAGAATAATCAATGTGGGGATAGAGCTGAGAGAGCCATGGCATCAGGAGCTGGTAGGAAACCCCATGCAGCACTGCCTTCCCATCTAGGGAGATGCAGTCTGTGCCAGCAAGGCACAGGATGAAGCCAAATCTGAAACCTGTGAGCTGTGCAGTTCTCTACAGATGCAGTCTGTGGGTGTCTCTGCATGCCCCCAGCGTTGGGAATAAGATTACAGGCCCACTGAGGTGGTGCCAGACAGAACCAGCTGGCTGCAGCCGTGCTGCTCTTGGCACTCTCAGAGTCAGAGTGGAAACGACAAAGAAGGGAAGGAGGTAGTACTAAGGTTTTTTGTGGGATATACGGTTGCAGCGCCAGAATTTTTAAAATGGTATCGGAATGTTTTTAAATACTTGAATGTTTAATTCAGTTACTTGAATCAAGCAGTCTGATGATACCTATCTTTGTACAGGAGACCACATCAAGCTCAGCATGCTAATATTTTGTATGTCCAAGCATTTCTTTTTACTTTTCATGCAAAATACACAAGTGACATCTAGTGGGGATATGGTCATAATGATGCAAAATTTTTGTTACAGTAATGTCTCTGCTGAATGTTCACCTGACCTCTTTTTTTAGAACATGTGGGAGGGCAGGCAAAAACTGTAGTTTCTCACTGTCTTCCTGAAGGA
Source organism: Chaetops frenatus (assembly GCA_013400775.1). Lineage (NCBI taxonomy): Eukaryota > Metazoa > Chordata > Aves > Passeriformes > Picathartidae > Chaetops > Chaetops frenatus. The sequence continues at coordinate 98,245 of VZTR01016084.1, read as the reverse complement.
GTGATTAGAATAGCTTGTCTTTGTGAAGCAGATGGAAGTGCAACAACAGACTGGCAAAGAACAAATGTGCTAATGTGGCATGTTTGATGTGGATTTCTTGAACAGGCCTGTCAGCTGAAGACTGAAACAATTACTTATGAAGAGAAAGAACAACAACTTGTCAATGACTGTGTAAAAGAGCTAAGTATGTCCCTACTTCTTTATACTTCTAATTTGAGATAGTTCAGTTTAAAAAACCAAAACAAATGAGTCAATCATGTTTTTCTATGATACTTACTTTCCTTTTGTAAATAGTTATGAGGATAAAATTTCTGGCTGAAATTTCACAGCAGAAAATGTTGGCTGAAAGCTAAATCTTTCTCATTTAAAAGTAGTTTTGCATTGAAAATGTTCAATCTCCCTTGCAGCATGAGCGCTTGATGCCTTTCTGATTTTCTGTCCTTTTGTGTTTTTCAAAAATACCTTACTGTGTATTGGGGGTAGGATTCTGCTGAAGCAAGTGGTGTTCCAAAAGAACATCTATATGCTTACTTTCCTGATTTTGTTTTCGTGATGTTAATTGTAATAACTTATCTTAAAGGGGATGCAAACATCCAGATTGCCAATATCTCTGAAGAGCTAGCAAAGAAAACTGAAGATGCTGCCCGGCAGCAAGAAGAAATCACTCATCTTCTCTCTCAGATAGTCGACCTGCAGAAAAAGGCAAAAGCCGTAAGCAATCCAGTTGAGAGACTACTGTTGTTATTTGCTACTGTTGTAACTGGAGGACAGGTTAAAATCCTCTCTGTACTAGAGCCTAAAGGAAATTTTCCACCCTCCTTATGTGGGTGACCTTGTTTAGTCTTTAATATCAGGCATACTTGACTAGAAAGCATCAATTCATTAAAAGATGCAAATATGGTTTATCAAATGCAATAGTTAAAATTATTTTAAATATTGGATATATAATTCTGCTCTGAGTGATGTGGGTGAGACAAGAATGTCAGTGCAAGTATTTCAGTGGGCACATACTTGTTTAGAGATTCATTTAGCAAGGTGCATTCTGATGCTGTGTGTTCTTGTGTTAACATTTTAAATGTTTTTAAACTAATGTGTAGAATAACATTACTGCAGAGGAGAGGTGAGAAAAGTTGGAGTGTTCCTACTTACCTGTAGTATAGGATACAAAAATCACAGGACAAAACATCACAGTATTTCTAACATTTTTTGGTATATTTTAGTGTGCAGTTGAAAATGAGGAACTTGTCCAGCATCTAGGAGCAGCTAAAGATGCCCAGAGACAGCTCACAGCAGAGGTGAGTACATTACTTCGTAATACAGTAACTTAGTAGCAGGGCAATGATTGTTCACTTTGCCGTAAGAGGTTTAGTCTGAGCTGGGTCAGAAGTACTAAATGGTTTTGCCTGTGTATATAGAATGAGGGAACATTTATGTTGCTAGTAGAGTTCATAATATTTTCTTTCCTATTCTCTACTCCTTCGAATTATACATATTTTGAAACACAGTCTTATGGGCTGTATACGAACACCTTTAGAGGCTGACTTCTCTAGGCTGGTCATTTCAGCCTATTTTGACTACTGAGATAACATGGAAGAGCTCATTTGTGTTCCATTTGTTCAGTGAATAAACATAAGGCAGTTCAATATTTCTGGTTGTCTTACATTCACATGAAAAAAATGGACAAGATAGAATGAATAGAGCTTGATCCCTGTAGGATGTATCTTGCACTTGCACTACTTGGTGGTGAAGGTGGGAATGGCCAGAGAAGCTTTTCCTGCTGCTGAACCTTTTGTATCTGTGGTGCTCAACAGAGATTAGGCTCATGCCTCACCATTGTTTTCCTAGGAAAGAAAATGAACTGGATCTCTTTTTTTAAACCAAATATCTGATTTTTATGAAACTTGTAGGAATGTGGTGTTTCAGACTTCTGGCCCTTTGCCAAGCTTAGTTGAAGTGGCTGATGAACCCAAGAACTGTGAGGGTGCAAGGGTGTCTGTAGACAGAGTGATTACATAAGATATGTTTCCTGAGAAAGCTAAAAATAAGGCATGGTTCTTAGGCTGTTGAAAGCTATATGTATGTATGCGTGCATGGAAGTCCTGGCTTTAAAATTCCTAAGTCCTTTAGATCATTGTGGAATGTCTTGTCCTCAGCCCATGGTTATTGCCACTGTGGTCATCATGGCAGTGATTAGGCATTAAACCTGATCACAGTAATGATACTTTTTTAGCTCTGTATCTTCTCCTTGACAGTGGCTTCATGTAGATATGTAGAGAATGAAATGGAGCAAACAGCTCCTTCCGTATCATGACCCTTCCTGCCTGCTTTCCCATGTTATTAATGAGTCTCCAGTGATACTCAGTTGTTGGAGAGCTATTCCGTTAAAGTGGTATATCCTTCCCTACACCATTATTGCTTACCAGTATTAAAAGAATTTGCAGGATTTTTATTAAAATCCAGTAATAGTGCAGCCCATAAGGTCTTGGACTGTTTTCTCTATGTTACAGTTGCGAGAGCTGGAAGACAAGTATGCAGAGTGCATGGAAATGCTTCATGAGGCCCAAGAAGAACTGAAAAACCTTAGGAACAAGACAATGCCAAATGCTGTATCGCGTCGGTACCACTCCCTTGGTCTCTTCCCTATGGTAAGCAGATTTAAGGAAAAAACCTGCACGCACCAAGCAAAGGAAGTGTGTTTGCATCTGACTTACAGCTTCAGGGATAGGATGCTAGATTTGGCCTACGTATGGGTGAAATGTGTATTTGTACAGTGTTAAAGGATACCTGATTAGTTTTGCATACCTGGATCTGAAACTGTGGTACTGTGCAGTTCTGCTGCAGTGTTAAATACAACCTGCAGCTAGCTGGGCTTGTGCTGTGAATCCTAGGTAGCACTAACAGGTTCTTACTCAGTTCTATACATCTTTGTTAAGCATCTCCTGTACTGTGGTGGCTGATCTTCATTAGGAGCTTCCTGCTTATCTTCAGTATCTTTGGAGATATACTTTCCTAGTAATATAATAATGGTTTTCAGACATGGCATCTTTCCAGTCATTTATTTTATACATTCTAGTTCTTCAGTCTAAAACTTTGATCAGGGTTAAACATACCTTCTTGTCCTATGGTGACTGAAAATTCAGTGGTTTATTGTAAGAATGTTAGTTGCTAATCTGTGTTACAGCAACAAATTATGGCAGTTTCATGGGTGTCATCAACTTCATTTACCTGATTTCATGTGATTATGATATTTAAAGCTCAGGGAATATGCAGTACCCTCATGAAATGAGAAAAAAGAGCAGATAAGAATGTGTCCAGTGACTTGCTCTGTGAGCTTGTGTATCTCTAGGGTAGTTAGATTACTCCTGAAGGGAGTCGTATCAGTGGCTTCTTTTGAAATACATTAATGTAATCGAGTAGCAAAATCTGGCCTGCTTTGTCTTGTCTTACTGCTGAGGAAGAACACATTTTATTTGTGCTCACAAGAAGTAAATCGCCAACAAAGGCTTAGCTTGCTTTTTTGTGTTCCCTTCTGAGACTGAACACAGGTCAAATTAAAGTGCAGATGTTTAATAATACAAGTTGTGCTTGCAAAAGCAATACAAATTGTGCTTGCACAAATACAGTTGAAAGCTGTGAAAAGAATGCTTGAGCTGAGATAGATTTATGTGTTTTGTGTGAAAATGATTTTCAAATGTTGACTCATGGCACAGAAGATCATTTAGGTTTGTTAATGTTTTATACTTAGACCCTGCACCCAGCAGTGAAACTTAGTGACCAGCCACAGAAAGTTGATGGCCTGTTACCTCTAAGCTTATGGGGGAAGTATATAGTGCTTTATGCCAAAAATCATGTCATTTTTGTGGATGGGTGGATAATGCTGTAGGTTTTATGTTTATTTTAAATGAGAACATAGAGAGCAAAACTTTATACATGAAAGATGAGTTTTGCTGAGTATGGAATTCAGTCTGGGAAACTCGATCATGTTGTTGCCTACAATGCTTTTTTAAGGTTTTTTGGCAGTTATTATGTATCATCAGAAGGTACATACTGCAGGAAACTGAAGCTAAGCTATATATTTTGTCAGTGCTTTGAATATCTACATTGGTTTTCCAGTAATTTTTCATTTTTAAACCTTCCCTTTTTCTTCTTGAAATACTCTTCATTACATATTATTTTGTATGAGTAATTTATTATGTTCTCATGCCAACCTATTAATACTATGTTATTTGTTTCTATTTTGTGCTTATTTTAACAGGATTCTTTGGCAGCAGAGATAGAAGGGTCAATGAGGAAAGAACTGCATTTAGATGAACCTGACTCTCCTGACTTGGCGTATGACTGAAAAGAATTTTCCTAATTGATTGGTCATATCTGAAGTTATTTGCTATTTGATGAGAAAGGAAAAAAGCAGGAAACAGTTGAGCTAGACCTTTAAAAAAGGAATATTTCTGACAGAGTGTGAATGATAAGAGAGAAAGGAAAAGAAATTTTCTAGCCATTGGGGTGTTTTTATTTTCTGCTAATGCTGCCAAAAGAAAATACGTATATATAGGCTTTGCCTTGTCTTAGAAGCTTTTTCGCTGATTGGTGAGTGCTGAGAATGAGAAAAGGTTTGTTTTCTTGTGTGTTGCCATGCTAGATTTCTTCACTTAACCAGTTAGGGGAGGAGTTTCAGTTAATGGGTTTTTTCTTGGTGAGTTTTATAACATGAATTACCAGGTAACTATTGATCTAATCTAGTTTCTACACGAAGAACATCAGGGCACAAAGGGATTTGGAATGGTTGGGTACTTAGTGTGATGCCCACTATACCTGTGCTGAAGTTCTCTTGGATTAAACAAGGGAGTAGTTTGAAACAAGTTAAGTGCTTGAGACAGCCCCAAAGCTATAGATAGATACAGCTTGGCAGAAACGGCCTTGCTGATGCCAGTTGCACATGTACTCCAATAGGTTTATCTCACAAATTTGTACAAAGCATGGATTGTTGAATTTGAAATAAATTAATCCCGTTTACAGGGTCTGTTACAGTAACAGAGTTTACAAAACAGGACGGTCAGGAAAGGTACAGTAGGTACTTAACAGAAATCTTCTAATTGCATTTACAAAATGCCTGATGCATACACTGACCTTTTCTGAGCCTGAGCCAAGAGCTGTAAATGAGTCTTTGACAGAGTGAAATGTTGATTAGAAAAATGTAAGATCAGAAAGTTGTGAGTATGGTCAAACCCCACAGGATACTTCCATCCTTCCAGTATGGTCTAACTTAAAGGTAATTTAGCTTCTTTAGAATGCCTTATTTACTTTGCCTGTACCAGAGGGGGATACTTTTTTTTGGTTGTGTGACTTGTCTTGGTTTTATTTTATTTGTGCAGTGGTAGTAACTGCAAGCTCCATGGGACTGTTTATTGATAAATTCTCTTAGATTCAGCCTCTTAAAGACATACACATACAGACTTGCAGCCTCTACACAAAGGGTGCAAATGTTGAGCACCCATGGACAGAAGGAAAGAAATTTAAATGACATTAAATAGCCTAAGGCATGCTGTCGCTGTTACAACCTGGCAATGTTACCTCTCAGAAGGAATGTCCTATTCTTGTGTTCAGCCACTGTTGAACTGTAAAACAAAGCAGTGGTGGCACTTTCTTAGCATGATGCTAAGAAAGATTCTTAGCAAAATTTTATTTTGTCAAGAAATTTCTGGTGAAGTGTCATCTTATGTCAGTGTTGAAGCAGGCAAACAGGATTTGTTATGGTATAAATACAATGGTGATAAAGAATGAACTGTAGAAGTAGGTCAAAATTTTGTTTCCGGCCTTGACAGCCCTCAACTCTTGGTCCATTACATTTCTGGAATTTTTTCCTTTTTTTTTATGTACCATTTAACGGTGTTGGAAATTCGTTTCAGAGAGAAAAGATACAAGACTTGCTTGCATGGAGATACTCAGGAGACTAAATTAAAGCTCTCTTTTAAAATAGATTAGCCAGTTTATAGCTAAGAATTGAATGGAGGGCAATTCTGGTTTTAACTCATTTTTACCTAACGGCTTTATGGCACTTTTAGCTGATGTACTGAAATGTTCTTTCACTTATTTTTTGTTAATATTTGAAAGGATCCATGCACATAATTGTCAAATGTTCTGTCAGAAATATTCTAGGGTGATGGAAGAATTATGTTGATGGATTGAATGTAGTGGCCAGACTGTAGCTAGCATGGGGCCCTATGCATACTACTTTACAGAATTATGCATAAAACCAAGGTGTTTGGTAGAGCTGTGAATAGGAAGGGCTGTTAATAAGTAAGCTGATACCTGTTTCTCTGTTCCTTCTCATGGTAAGAAGTTATTGTGTGATTATTAACTGTGTGTGTGTTTTACAGTCATCAGAAGCGAGTCTTCGAGACTGTGAGAAATGTCAATCAAGTCGTCAAGCAGAGATCCATGACTCCATCACCAATGAATATCCCAGGCTCTAACCAGTCCTCTGCTATGAACTCAGTCATTTCTAGCTGTGTCAGCACTCCACGTTCCAGTTTCTATGGGGGAGACATCTCTAACGTTATGATAGACAACAAGACCAATAGCATCATCTTAGAGACAGAGTCCTCAGACAATGGGTCAGTACTGCAGCACTGGAATTCGCTTTTGCTTTGTTTCTGACATAAAGGCAAAGTATTTCTATTTTCTTCCTTTTTTCTTATGTAATGCGGTTACCACAGTGGCATACATTTTCAAAATTTATTTTGTGCTTATAGTTTTTGAACCCTCAAGTTTATTTAAAAAGGAAAGCTGTTAGAAAGTATTGTGTATCAGTGTTTGCAACTCAGACCTGTTCTGAGATGCAGCATCACCAAATGATGTAAAACCACGCTTTCTTTTTGTAGGTCAACACTTAAAAATAATTAAATTTTCACCATTTTACATAAATGCCAGGGAGTTCTGATCCCAGTTGCAGCTACAATTAACTTTTTTGATGCTAAAAGTAAATAAAGTGTGCCTCTGTAGGTTACCTAATATGAAAACTTGTGAATGAAACCAATTAGAACTTTGCTTTTCTAGCTGCTTGTCTCTTCCCCCAGTACAGCTCCACACTATGTTGTATATACTTTTCAGTAAAAATGTGTCAACACCTCAAAACAATGTATGTTTGTCAGTGTAATATACTCTTGTGACTCACTGTGGTGTTATTACAGCAGTGGCCCTTTAACATGGGGTCTGCTTACTTGAGTTTGCATAACTGTGAGAGACACACAACAAGTAGACATCTCTCATCTCTTTGTAGGAGGAAGCTCTTAAGTAAAGTGCAGGTTTCCAGGCAGGAACTAGAATTCAAAACTCTTTTACTATGGAAGAGAAACAAAAGACTGTTGTTTGCCTTTGAGCTCTCCAGATGAGTATCAAGTTGTTCCCAGATACAGTAATTTAGTTGGTGAATATCTCAAAACTGCTATGTGGAAGTCTTAAACATTTCTAAGAATGTTGTTTTTTCCCTCCCCCCTCCTTCTTTAAATTTTTCTGTGTCCCCCTTTATGTTTTAGAAATGAAGACAGGATGAAGAAGCCTGGAACTCCAGGGACCCCAGGCTCCAGTGACCTAGAGACTGCCCTTCGTAGACTCTCCCTCAGACGGGAGAATTACCTCTCAGAGCGCAAGTTCTTTGAGGAGGAGCAGGAAAGGAAGTTGCGGGAACTGGCAGAAAAGGGAGAACTCCACAGTGGTTCTGTTACCCCCACAGAGAGCATCATGTCACTGGGAACTCACTCCAGATTTTCAGAATTCACTGGATATTCAGGAATGTCTATCAGCAGTCGCTCCTACCTGCCAGAAAAGCTTCAGATTGTGAAACCACTAGAAGGTGATAACAAAGGGCCTCGGCCTTTATCTGTTGTTATTAGTGACTCTTTGTGGTCTCTTATACATCACCAGAAAGCAGGAAATCTTTGCAATACATATTCTTTTTACTTTAGAGACAGTACTCCACGCTGTTGGTTTGAGATCTTCTAACTACTGTGTTATTCCACAAGCCTTAAAAGTGTTAGGAAACAACCCCAGCCAAGACAGCAAAGTAAATATTACAGGCCACATGTGCACATCAGCAGTGCAGCTTTACATCTGACTGAAATGTTATGATTTCATAAAATCTCAAACAACAAGAGTTCTGTAAATTAGTATCTGGAAAGGCATTTACCTACTTCAGTTTGTCCAGCTGGTCTAATAAGACTGTTTTAGTGATTAAAAATTATCTCTGGACTTTACTGGGCTGTTTGAGTGGTCACACATGAGTCACTATGGTTTTGTTTTTCATGTGTGAAATAGGTGGGGTTTTTTTAAATCTAATTTCCTTATACATTGTATCAGAAAAAGGCAAGGTAGGGACAGATGGTAGTCAGGGCTAGTGCTGTATTTCTAAGTTCATTTCAATAGATGGTTTAAACAAAGCTGTCAAAGCACATGTAGTGTAGTCTACCTGGCATTCTTCAGTTCTATCAGGTTGTAGCTGGAAGTTAGTTGAGTCAATTCCTCCAGGTTTTAAACCAAATGAAGTTTTCCTGTAGTGCTTCACAGACACACTGGATAACACCATTTTGCTTTGGCTTCTCTCTCTCTTTTCCTTTAACAGGACTCTTGTATTACATTGCATTATGTGTATTTTAATTGCAGAAGTTCCTTTTTTCATCTTTTTAGAACAAATTTATTTCATCTGTAAGGAGCATATAGCATGACACGTACTCAGAAGCAAAAATAAGCGTTCTTATGTCCTGAAGAAAGTGATGTACTATATCTGCCTATTCAGATGAAACTATAGCCATAGTGCACAAACCCGTACTGTCGAGCAGATTTTAATAGTTTGTTTTCATTGCTGCTTCTAAATGGTCATAAAAGTTCTTGTACCACATGAGGGAAAGGATGATCCCACTTTGTTTCAGTTTCTAGTTGCTACCACTGTAATAGATTTCTGTCACCATCCCATTATATCTGCTTTTGTCTTCCAATAAACTCTTAAAGTCTTCATCATCTTTCTATCTGTCTGGGTTTTTTTTTCCCCCCCCTGGTTTTGTTCAGTGTTTTGATTGGGTCTTTTCTCTCTTGAAATTATTGCACCTTTTAAAGTACTTCTCATGTGTGGTTTTAGATCTTATTTGTAGCATGTTTATGTCTGCCTGTTTCATAAGTTTTGTATTTGTTAACTTTTATTAACTAAATACCTTTATGATTTTGTTTTTCACTTCAGCTTGGTTTCTTTTCTGAGTATTTTTCATGAGGCTTAATTTTTTTTTCGACTTCACAAATCCCTTCAGACTACTGGAGAAAATAGTTTGCTGTACCTGAAGACTTCTATAAGTAGTTGTGCCTTTGGTTTTATTACTGTTTTGGGTGCTCATGCCATAAAACAGAAGAAATAAAAATTAGTTCTGTAATAAATTTATTATAGGTTAATGACTTCTACTCCTTTAAAGCAGTCTTTTAAATCCCCCAGGAGAAAAACATGACAGAAGCACTAAGAAACTAATCTTCTTTTGCACCTTTAAAAAGACAATACATGCTTTCTTTTAGTCAAACAGAAGGATTGCTTGATGTGACTAGCTTTCGTTATAGTCTACTGAGATTTTTGTTTCTTCTTTTTTTTAGACTATGCACCTGCAACTTGTTGTGTCATAAGCATGAAATGGCACTACCTGTGTCCTGTAGGAAAACTAAAAACTTGGACTGATTATGTCTTCACCCACTTTATTCCAATTGTGGGAGTGACACACTGAGTTTCTAAGCTTTCTCTCGTACTTAAACCGTATGTGCAATCATGCAGAGATATCAGGATAATAGGAATAAAAAATTTACTCTGTTCATATACTTCTTTTGTTCTTATATTCCTTCTTCTTTCAGTGGCAGTCCCACAGTTACACAGTAATTCCCTCATGCACATTATTTCTGATAACATAATTTACAAAACCATCTACTAGGTTCCTGGGACTGAATGTAGGCCAAAGAATTGTTGTATTTCCCTCGTCTTTTGCCTTCTGCAGCTTTCTCTGTTTTCTTTTTATTGAGGATTTACAGTTGTTGGATTCCCTTGTACATTTGTGTTCATTTTCTGTATGAGAAATTAAAGCTCCCTTAAACACATTTTATGTGATCAAGATTAGGCTTAGATATCCTCCTGTTTGTGAGGGAGCTTAAGCCATTTTGATTTCCACAGTTTTAACAGAAACATTAAAGCTCAAAATGCAGATATTTTGGTAAATATTTTTCCTATGCAAAAATATCAGATATATATTAACAATGAAGTGCTTGCATTCTGCAGAGTTTATTTTAAGTATAAGTTTTGGTGTGCTTTAAGGTGAAAAAGATTACATCCTCAGAATCTAGCATATAGAAGGTAATTTACTTTTTATGCAGTGCAGAAAGAAATTTTGATTTCCTTTGTTCTTGAATTCTTGGAGTAGACTTTGACAGAAAACTTCTACTCCTTGGTTAGAGCTTGACAATATCTGTCACTTCTTCACATTCTATGGTATTTATATAAAAGCAAAAAGTTGGTCTTTGTGACAATTCAGAAGTAAATACAAGTTATAAGGATGTCTCTTCTCTCATTTTGGGATTGTAATGGATTCTACTTCTTGAGCCTCTATGGTGCAAATTTTCTCTAATCCCTCTAGACTTACATTAAATAAAAGCAAAAAAAATAGATAGTCATTTGCCAAAGCAATCTAATAAACCCATTTATTCTGAGCTAAAAAATTACAGATCTGAAAAAGTGAGATGGTCTTAATTAAAATGCCACCCATTGTTCCCAGTCATTCTAGACAGAGTTTTTCACTGTTCACTTCCTATTGACAGTAAGCCTCCTCAAATGCAATATGGGAAATGACAATTTTTATCATTCCATAGGATTTCTCTCAGATTGAAAATAATGTACGAGGGCCATCCTTTCTCTAGTTATTACAGTTGTTTAGGCTTTGACGTACACCGTGCAATGAAATGAACATTCGTGGTCTTTGAATATGGGTGAGACATTTGTGTACCAGCTTGTTGAATAAGTGGGTATTCTGCTTTGCAGAGAGGGAACAGGAATAAGACTGCAAAAACTGCTCTGATTTGAATGGCAGAGATGAAAATAAAGACGTTTGTGTCACAGGACATGTGTGATTTCAAGTCACATTTCAACACAGTAGTGATGGTGGGTGCACAGGAAAATGCAGGCCCTTGCAAACAGTGTTTAATTGCTACTTGAGGAATCAGATAAATCCTGATTTCATTGGGCCCATCTTGGTGTATATATCAGTTTTTCCTGATCCATTGCTATTTCTGACTGTCTCCTATTAAACCTAAATTAAATTCATTATATTGAATGCTTTTCTCTGTAAAATGCACCTCCTTTTTCAAAACATTTCTCTGCCAAGGATGAAGCTACAGGTACAATAGCATTTTGTTGTGTAGCAGTTGAGTTCCTGTAGCATAGGGCCCACACAGGTATTTAGACTTGACATGTAGTTCAGAGTTGTATATCTGTTTACACATGGCTGTAGCTGATGGGGTTTTCTAATATATGGTACAAAGCTAAAATTGCTGTGCAATCTGTGTGACTGCTGTCCTCCCATTAGCCACTGGTAGTAAATTCTGGCATGTCTTCAGCACTTGTCTTAGTTTGAGCTTTATGTGGGAATATGTGGTATATGTTCCTCCTAGAGCTTTCTGTGATGGTGCTCAGACCAACTGTTAAAATGCAAATTCTTTCTATTCCTGCTTAATCCTATGAGTTGAAGCAGATGAGAATATTTATGGGGAGGGAATGTGCATGTGCACATGCACAAGTATGCTGCTTCTCACCACCAGGCTTTTCCTAAGTGAGTGCTGAATTGATCAGTTTATTTCACACTGGTGTAGAAGTGCTAAAGCGTAGGTGAAGCAGTATTGTGCTGTTGCATCTCTCCCTAGAAACATTAAACCCAGAAACATTAAAGGCTTGGAGCTCCCAAACCTTTGGTCTTCTGGATAAATGAAGTGGGACTTTGTCTTTTGGATCCCGAATTACTTACTAATTTATTTTGGTTATCTTTCTGTTCCCTTTCAAGGTTCTGCCACTTTGCACCACTGGCAGCAGCTGGCTCAGCCTCACTTGGGTGGGATCCTGGACCCACGGCCCGGGGTTGTCACTAAGGGCTTCAGGACCCTAGACCTGGACCTGGATGAAGTGTACTGCCTTAATGACTATGAGGAAGATGAGACAGGTGACATTTCTTACAAGGGCCTAACTACCTCGACGCCAGTTCAGCACACAGAGACCTCAGGTGAGAGGTCACAAGCACAAGTGACTGTTTCAGAGAACAAGAATAACCCCCGCCAATCTCAGGCTTTCACAGAGGAGATGCAGGAGTCCGCGACTGACGATGATGAGGGGTCTGGTGAGGGAAACTCATTAAGTCCAGTAAAACTGACATCTTTACAGGATTTTGATTACTGGGCCATTCTCATGTCTCTTCAGAACAGCATCCATAATATTGCTTTGTGTGTAGCATCTGCACGATAGTGCGTGCAGTGGTTAGAACATAACCATTCTAACATTGGCTCAAAAATTGTTTCTTTGATAGTATTTTAATTTGTTTTTTAGTAACAGCATCTGTGGTCAATATTTTACTCTATTTTGATAAGAGAAGGCTGCTAAAAGGAAGTGGTTCATTCACAAACCTTTGTGTGGCATGTATTCAACTTGTGTGGGTATTTAGTGCACGCTGGTAAGTGTGTGTAATATACAGATTATATATATTTTGTATTACTGTAGTGCAGATACTCTTCTGACTGTCCACAAGAGGTGATGCCATGTTTTAGATTTTTGTACTTTGGGAAAAAAACGGAGACTAAACGATTGGTGCACTAAAGTTGCCTCTACCTGGCCTTTGCTGAAACAAATGAAGTGCCTTGAAAATCACCAAAGAAATTCTGAAAGTTTAATTCACTTACCTCAGATTCAGTTAACTGTTTTTAAAGTCCTTTTGAGATAAAGAATTAAGGGGACGTTTTTATGCAGTTACTAATAACATTTCCCTTATTCTTTCCCCACCATGCTTTTAAACTCTGACCTTCCTATTTATACCATATTAAGACATAAATATTTTTAAGTGACACAGTACTGCATGAGTTATTAGATACTCGGAACTGACACTAGCAGTTTATTATTGAACAAGATTACAGATTCTCAAGACTACAGATGTGTTTTGAGTTTGTGTGGTTTCTCTCTTGTTCTTGGGATCTGGGAGTTTTTGTTTTAATAAGCTGTATAGTCTTCATTAAGATTTGCCTCTGTTAAAGAATTATATTTTGTCCAGAATCAGAAAATTTCCAGAACTCCCTTTTTTTCCAGATTTCTTGTTTTTGTGTAACTACTAGAAATGAAGACACTTCCTTCCCTCTCCTTTTTCTGGGATAAATCATAATTTAATATTTGTCTGGTCTTTGGAAGATTAGATTGTCTCAGTAATACCTAAACAGTAATATTTCTGTTATTACCATGACATGCAGAGTATCTTCAGGTCCCACTGCCATGGCAGTTCAGTGCTTTCAGCTAATGAATATAAGCTACTTTCTACAGTCACTTGTATTAAGGTTCAACTTCGAATCATGGAATCATTACGGCTGGAAAAGACCTCTAAGATCATTGAGTCCAGGCATTAACGCAGCACTGCCAAGTCCACCACTGAACCATGTCCCTAAGTGCCACATCTACAGATCTTTCAAATACCTCCAGGTGTAGTGACCCAAACACTTCCCTGGGTGGCCTGTTCCAGTGCTTCAACATAGAAACCTTTCAAATTCCCTTTCCATTGGAAAAGTAGTCCTTGTTCTATGAGATCCCAGAAATAATGTTTCTATTATTTTTATATTAATATGAAAATAAATAATGGCTCTTCAGGCAGTTGTGTATCTTTTTGGATATTATCCAGGTTTTTAGAATTTTGAAGAGTCTGAGTAACAACAGCAAGAAAAGCTGGAGATAGGAGAAACATGGACTGAAATAATCAAAGACTGAAAAATGGCATTTTTAGGAGCCAGGGAATAAAAGATTCAAAAAAAGATATGATTAAATCTGTTGCTATAGAGAGGAAGGGAACAATAAGTTCTTCATATAGTCAGGGTACAGTAAATGTGCAAAAAAAATTGCTTGGGTTACACTTTGAAGAATTTCTAAATTGTAAGAATATTCAGCACAGGAACGTGTCAAAAAAATAGAAGACTCATTGTCATGGGCTAAACATAGAGAAGGATATAGTTTAGTTTCTTGTTCTGGGGTTTTTTAAAAGAACAGATTAGTAAAATGTTTCTGGGCAATAATTTGGAAGAATTGTTTCTTTGGAGTAGAGCAATAAATGTAGGCCTGCTGTGTGATTAGAAACAGGTAAGAAAGTCTAGTGTTTCCTTCCATTTTCTGTCTCCATGATTTGAATATAGGTCACTGTTTATTGTACAGGTTATTTACTGGTTACTGCTGACTTTTCCTGGGAAAGTCTATCTCAGACAGGGTTTTTAAGCGAATTCCCTACCTTATAAATTGACAAAGTAGGTAAAATCAGTGGAATTCCTCTAGCTATCTTATTTTATCTTGTATTATTTGCTGAGTTATTTTAGTACATTATAGAACTAAATGGGTCAAAATTAATAACTTTGTGTAGAATGAACAAGTGCACTGAAAACATTAATTTCCCATTCGTTTGTCATCTTTCAAATTGTCCTGTTGCTTAGGATTTAGGAGTATGCATGAGCTACCATGTCATTATTGGTTGTGTTGCTCAAATGAAGTAAAGACACTGTATTTGCTTTTTGTTGAAGCAATTTGTCAGGCATTATACAAGGAGGAGTTGATTGTGGATTTTGTCAGAGTAGGCACTTAGTAATGGAGCAGTACTTAGGATCCACAATCTGCCCACTGAAGAATACCTTTTGGGAGAAGGAGGTGCATGCTTAGCTTATGAGTTTATTTTGTATTTTAATATTGTGCAGCCATTGCTTTTTATTGTTTCTCCTCAGTATTGTTTCTTCTAGATGTCTCTGTAGGAAATGCAAGGCAGGTAGAGGTGTGTGTGGACATGTGGCACCTCGTCATGAACCCACCATGAGTACAAGGTTACAACATCACTGCTGGCATGATTCCAGTTAGGAACTGGTCCAGGCAACACACAGAATAAGTTCTTGCTAGAGCATGTGGAAGTAAAATAAAAAGGGAAGGAAAGCAATATCTTGCACACAGTCTCTATTGATGATGCCTTTGCTTGTAATCCAGGATACCTTCATTGTGGAGAAATTTCATTCAAGAGGTTTGTAAAAGCGAGAAGGTATTTTCTTCTGGTTGCTGTTGGCAGGCTGTCAGTTATGCCAGTCTAGAGCTGCAGGTCTTCTAGCCTCAGACCAAAAGGTCTTTAGTAATACAGTGCCTATAAGGACCTTCCTAGCACGTGTAAGTCATCTTTCTGTTGGGCAGTTTTCTGCTTCAGTTGGTTGTATGCTCTGAGGTTTGTATCTTGCCTGTTTTGCACTGGAGTTCTCTGCATGTATTCTCTTACACAGTACTTAAAAGCCCTATTTTTACTTCCATTTTTTGTGTGCAGAGTGCTGCTCAGGAAGAGCCCAAGAGCTTCAAGGCTCAGGAGAGCAAACACTGCTTGTGCCAAAAAGACCTTGTAGCCAAAACAAATGTATTGAGAACAATTGTGATAGATAATCTATTCCTGTGATAGGTAGAGTCAGAAATCATTCTGACTAAGTAAGGAAAAGTTATGTTCCTTGAGTTTTCTTGTCCCTATGTTGAAACCTGTAGCATGCATTAATCTATAAAATAGCTTCCTCACCTTAAATGCATATTCTATCCCAGTTATGGCACTGAACATTTCAGGAGAAGTTAGCACACATGTGCCTTATGCTGTGCAGTTGGTCTGTTAGAGCCACATACTGTGTGTGGGTAGAGTTAACTTTATGAAGGATTATAAATTCCAAAGTTTCAGTTCTAACCTAATACCCAGAAATAGGCTGAAATTTGTGTATCACTTGTGTAGAGTTTCAGTGTAAGTGGAATTGTAGAGAAGTTACAGGATACAGTGTTCTCAAAATCATCTGGGACAAGTAATTTTTGCAGCACAAATTTTTAGTAACCTCAATATATATATATATATATACACATATATTCTTTGTTCTGTGAAAGAAACTAGGATATTATAAAACTGTACAGAATCTGTTTTGGAGGGGGGGGGTGTTTGGGTTGGGTTTTTGTTTGTTTTTTGTTGTGGTTTTTAAATTCAGTGGCTTTTATGTTTCCCTTAGAGAAACAGACAAAACACCAGCCACTCAAAGCACATAATAATGTAATGAATGTTCTAATTTTGAATTTGGAAGGGCTACACTTGATGCAGTGTGTGCTTAATTGCCTGCTAGTATTGGGTGCATAAACTGGTCTTTCAGTACTTGTGTTTGTTAGTTCCACTGATTGATTGCTTTGAACAGACATGTGCACAGCATTATGGGATCAGCACTCTTGTGCTTCATGCTTACACCTCAACCCTGACATGGAGGGCTTTCCAAATAGAGGCCTAAGATCACAAAAACACTAATGAATGTCTTATGTTTGAATTGTTTTTAGCAGGATTACTATACATGCTTCTAAAAAGTTACCACTGTATAGAAAAACAATAAATTTTGTAACTCTTCTTAGAACTAAAGTATTGATGCATATTTAAATATATTTTATTTTCAAATGGCATGAAGATTTCACAGTAATTATTTCTTTAGGAAAAGTCTGTCAGCAGTTGCTGTCTATGCTGTTAAACTGCTTGAATTTTAATTTGGGGATCCTAGCCTGCATAAACTCTTGTTGAAGCCACATTAAATACTCTGAAGTCTTTTTACATCTGTGCTCAATGGCTATATATGTATGAAAAAGTGACCTCAGCCAGAAGAACACCCTGTCCAAAGAATACCTGCCTTTTTTCAGTTTTTCCTCCCTTTCTGTTTCCAAAGGCAAAATAAATGAAAATTTTGAAAAATCAGGTATTCAGAATATAATTTTGTTGCTTAAGAAACATAACAAAGGCAGTGCTCCTGGTGCAGATGTCTGAATTCTTGGAGGTTTTGAGTATTCATGGTTACACCTTTGGGAGAGCACCACGCTCACATTTTACAGCTGTTTTTATCACCTGTCTTCTTCTTGTTGTAGTGGTTCACCCAGGCATCATATCTAGCCTACTCTATATTCTCCCTATTCTGTCAGCCAGGCATTTTCAGTACAGGTAGCCCTGGATATCAGAGCTCTCACCTTTAGCCACCTGGAGGGGATGAACTCTGCTAAATTTAGAGACTACATGAAGCCACTGTCTTGTCCTGTGGATCCTGATGGGGTTTTGTGACCTAGTTTCCAGTAATTTCACCTCACCCAAGAATGGAAATAGAGGCACAAACTGGCAAAAGTGAAGTCCATAGCCTGTGTTCCAGATGACCACACCATAAGTAAAAAATGCCTACTAATGGTCCTTCATTATCCTCTTTTAAAGCAGGCAGAACTTTTCTATTCAGCGATAAACTTCTAATGCTTTGAAACACCATCTCTTGCTCTAAGGATGCCTCAATCTCATTGTCATTCCATCCCTGTTTCCACAGCGTGTGCTAAAGAGATGCCCTAATTCCAGTGCGCTCCCTGCTCAAATAGCAGGGAACCCAGTTCTGTCCTTTTCTTGAAACATGCTAAAGAAATGATGGAGCAGAGTGGCTTGCTTCACTGTTGGACTAAATTGTTAACTTTGTGCCAGTCTGGATCAAATCATACTGTAAAGATTTCCCAAATTTTTTAAAGTTGATTTCCTAATAAATCTGTATGTGGCAAAATAGGTGTTTGTACAAAGTGCAAAGATTTGCTGGTCACCATGAGCTCTTTGCCTCCTCACTGTTAGTTCAGCATAACAAGGAGTCTGAATTTTGATCCATTGGTACAAAAGTGAATGGTGTTTTAGTACAGCTACCTCTAACAAATCTTCCTCAAACTTAATTTGTCTTGGCCTCTTGTGAATGGGCCAGGCCACTAGTTTACCTACTGTAACTTTGTACCTTCATCTGCACAAGATGGTTGAAAATCCAGATTAAATGGCCTTTTGAGAGTTCCCAGGGCAGAAGGTCATGTCCTAAACATATCTATCTTGCTGTTTACACCTAGCAGAATGGCCCACAGGCTCTTAGTCCTGAAGCTGAATCTGAGGCAGCTCGAAGAAACATAAAATCAGCTTTGTTTTGTGAGGAAAGCCCTGTTTGTTTTACCAGTAGATGGAGCTCTCTGCACTCAGTTTGGCTGGAACCTGCCTTTTTTGTCTCAGTATTTTAGAAGGTGTTTTTACAATAGTGTTTGTGCTTACAGAAGAGTCCCTTTCAGTTATGATGATTCGTATTTTTCCATAATGCCTGTGAATTGTTTGAGAAAACTTAATAAGGGGAAGAATCATTAATTCCTGGATGCTAAAACACGATACAACAGAAATCTTAGGTTTAGATTTAATTTAAATTTAAAGGGAAAATGCACTAACAGTTTGCACAGGGTTCCTGATGGATGAAATTAAATGATGTTTCTGTAAATTTTGTTAAGCACTGAATTATGTAGAGATTTCTTTTCATACAGATATGAAGCCTTATTGTTAAACTACAGCTACTTTGGAAAAGAGGGTATAAATAAAACATCTAGTCATTCAGATAATTTGGTTTCAGTTACATGGAGCAGGTGTTTATATTCAAGAGAATACCTTGATATATGTGAATGTGAAGATAGTCTTATTAGAAATATGTATTACTTCCTCATGAACTTACACTGGCTCAGGAGATGGCCATTCATATGTAAAACTACAAAGTTAGAAATTAATACTTTTGTTTCTATTTGATAAACTTTGTTCATTTACAGCAACAGGTTCTCACTCTTTTTACTGTGTCCAAAGGATGGAAAATGCTACAGCAGTATGATACACCCCATTGTTGACTGATGGAGGATGAAACTGGTACAGGACTTTCTTAGTGGTATTTGAGGGTGAAATACATCCTTGGAAATGGATAGATTTTTTCATCATTTCAATTTGTCTCCTCTGATTAGAGTTAGCAATTTCTTTACTTTTAGCAGCCTTCTCCTATCTTTGACTCATTAATAGCAATGAGTCTTGCTTTTGCTAATGCAGCTATGTTTCTTCAATGTGCCTGTCTCCAATCTGAGGGGATGCCCAGTGGATATTACAAATGGGGAAAATGCACTGATTGTACTACAGCTATGTGCTTTGGGTTGAGCTTGCAATCTTAATCCAGCATTGCTTTATTCTGTTCTCTATTCATCATCCAGGGATAAGTGCTTTGTTTCTAACTGATTTATGTTAAAGTCCTGTGTTTCTCTAAATAACCACTTTTTTCATGTCCAATTATTTGAGCTCTTTCTCCAGATTTTCTTATAACTCTCTACAATATGGAGAGAATCATGATTGCTAGGCTGTGCTCCCTTGTAATAGCTTTTTGTAGTGCTCACACTAATCTCTAAAGCAACTGGATTCCTGAAGCATCCTAATTACCATCTCTGGAGGTGAAGTAGAGCTTGTTGTTATGTTATGCCGTGCTGACATTTGAGTGTACTAACATGACACTCCCGTGGGTCCTTGGAAATATCCTTCTCTAATGTACAGCTGTACATTCCAGCGCTGACTAGAAGTTACTTCACACTGTGTGCTCAGCCACTTCTGCTTCCACTGTTCACACTGCCCATGCTCTACCCTTCACACACTGCTTTTGTGTGTTCTTAAAGGGCTGCCTAACCACACACACTGTTTTGGAGCTGTGATACTTTTATGTGAAAAAGGGAACACAGCCACAGTTAAGATGTGCCTTGCTCCTGCTAAGCTGCTCTGGGAGTTCAGAATGGTGTCTGGTCTAGCTGGTCGGTCTGTCTATCTTTTGCAATGTGTTGAATAGTTGTGTACTGTGGTATTAAAATGTGGCTTAATCAGGGAATGGCTCAGAGGGTTGGGCAGGGGAGGGAGCTGCACACAGTTTTTATTGTGCATGTCTTCTGACCACTGCTAAGTTTGGTTACTAAGTAAGAGAACCTATGCAATCATGATATCGTTGATGTAATATTTAACTCTGGGTGGTTTTCAACCAGCTTTTCAGATGCATGGCTCTTAAATTCTGTAGTTATTTTGCAGTGACCACAGCTGCATTATATAGCAGGTTAATACAGCTGCAGAAGTATTTCTACTAAGAAGAAAGAAGTTGGCCTATGTCCTTCATCTTTAAAACTGAACTATATTGCTTCTTTTCCAAATCACTGATCTATCACCAGAATGGCAGGTTTACAGCCACATTTGTTATGAAATTTTCTTACTACACTGTCTACAAATATTCAAAAACTGCTATACTATGCAGCTGAGGACATTCATTTTTAAAGAACCTAATCACATGCACAAGAGAAGTGTCACAGATGTATAGTAGTGGATCCAAAAAACTACCACTTTCCATCTTGTGGATGTGAAAAGTCAGAGAAAGAGTAATTAATGTGTGTCCCTCCCCTCCTCACCCCAACAATCCGTGTACCTATAGCATTAGTCAGATGGATCCATTACTGAGAAGTAATGGGGATACCTTTTTGTGGATCAATCTAAAAGCTGAAAGGCACAAGCATTTAGAAAATGGTGGTGCTCCTGAGCTGGTAGTAGAAAATGCTGCTTGTAATTTCCCACTGATACAAGTTGCTGGTTTAGATAAGGGCTAGAATTTCAAGCACTGCCTGGCCTAAATTTGGTTTGAACAGCACTTAATCTGCAGTGTTTGTGATCATGGGCAAGTTTCAGCAGACCTTTTTAGCACTGGCCTTTGAGTTCTAGAGATGTTTCTTTTTGAGAAAAAGTGTCTGTTTAACACTGTAGTACTTGGGCATTTCACTTTTCTTGCATTGATCCCATCAAGGTGCCTCATCACTTTTTGCATCTGTCTTATCAGCACAGAGAAGTTTGGTTTTCCCCTTTTCTGTGTAAAATGCGAAGAATTTGCTTTTTTTTAATTTAGTACCTCATCCTGGGAAGTGCATGTCACAAACCAACTCCACCTTCACCTTCACCACCTGCCGCATTCTGCACCCCTCCGATGAACTCACACGAGTCACGCCAAGGTAAGGGATTCTCATGATGGCAAAGCCTTCAGCACTATCAGAGTTTCCCCTCTAAGCAAATGCAAAATAATAGCGTAAGCGTAGACATTGGCTGCAATGGTGAATTACTACACACCCGCCAATTATTTCTCCCATTTTGGGTTACCTCAGGCTGATTTTGAGAGGCATGTGGGGTGTTCTTAAAAGGCAATTGAAGTTTCTTAAATTTTGTTGCCTCTAGTTAAGGTATTGCAGGATCAGACATAACTATACTGGCTTCTGATATCCAAACCTGGCTACTCTTCATCTTAGACTAGTTGTAGTCCTCATTTGTGAATGCAGAGAATGTGATCTCTCATAAAAAAGATGAGAGCTTTTTCCAGGGAGGAAGTCTAAATCTTTCTCTCAGAAGAAAAAGGGATGTGCAGGTAAAGAAATCCGGGAAGTATGTGAGGAGTGGAGGAGGAAATATGACTTTATTGGAAACAGGGAGATGTCTACTTTGTTCCTTGCTGTAACTGTTGGAAAGGAATTAATAGTAGCCAAACTCATAAGCTGGTGATGCAATAGCAATTGGCAGTAGACACTGCATGCCAGCAGAAGGCAGTTCTGTGGTATTATAGAAGGTAAAGATCTGGGAACCAGAGAGGGGGTGTGTGAATTTCATACCTAAAGAGAGAGCTTTCCTCCCTTAACAAATCAGGATTTACAGAGTGTTCTTTTCCATTTATAAGGACAATGCCTCATTGCTTTCTCTGCCCCTTCCAGCTCCAGTGTGGGATTGTACCACTGTGTAGGTCCCCATGCAGAGGTGTCAGGTTTACACTTGTTTAGACAATAGATAGGCACTGACTGCCTATGAAAGGCGTGAAAAGTTAGGGTATCAAATATGAAAACCTGTCAAGTGGAAAGGAAACGTATGATGCTTAAATGTAACTTCTTTGCTTCCCTTTCTGAACTAAGTTAGTTATTAGTGGTTTGGCTGGCTTTTCTTTACTCTTTTCTGCCTTTCCCCTCAGCACGATTACTGAAGAGATCCTCTTATATGGCTGCCGTTCTATTTTAATTTTCTTTTTATTGTTGAATTGCTGTCAGTTGTCATCATAATAAAGTCTTTGGGTACTAAATCAAACAAATTGGTCAGAAGAGAGAGCTAAATTCAGTACATTTTCAGCTGCCTTAGTTAAATGGAAATTCATCATTCGTTCAGGAGAACAAAGAGCAAAATAAAAAAAACAGTGTTTTCAGCAGGTGTTTAAATAGCTTCTCCTTACCAACTATAAATGATTCTTCACAGGTCATGTGAGGAGGACAAGAATCTGCCTTATGTCCTGTTGTGATGAGAGGAGGTATAGGGCAGACACTATGACCCAGCGTGGTCAGGGGTGAGCAGCACTGCCAGCAGCATCTATGTTGGCAGGGTCATGTACAAGGAATGCTAGTGTGTGTGGCACCAGCTAACCCCAAGATTGGCATTTACCTACCTGGTTGCATTTTAACCTGTGCTATCCCAGGACTTGCTCTAACCTGACTAAATTTCATCCAGCTAAATTAAATGCTCCTTTATTTGTTTATTTTCTCAATCTAACTCTGAGACTGTCACTGGGCTGAGTTGCCGAGGCCGCTTTGAGTCTGATTCTGTGATTCTGTCCAGGCTGCCCTGTGGTGTTGGTCAGTTTGATGGGAAAATTATTTCCCAGTTAAAGCAATGCCAAAATGATCAAATGGACAAATAGGCAACGCCTGCAACTGCTTTCTAATTTTTTAAATTGCACTGTAGTGTATAACTGTGCTGAAAAATTAGTAGAAATGCTAATCTACATGTCTGTGCAACCGAAATCTGTATCTGGAAAGAGTGAAGCTCTTGGAGTTAATAAACTTTCGGAGTGTTGTAGTTTTCATCTTGTGACTAGGATATCTTGGAAGCCTGGCAATTAACACCATATCTCTGGATTTCTGAAATGTATATGGTCATACCTTGCAGAAAGTCAGTTAATGCAGTAAATTATCTTTCTTTTCTCTCCCTCATGCTTCTCAAGACTTCTGTATTTAGCTGTGTGGGAGATGCACCACAAGTGGCTGTCACTGCTTTTTAGTTCCAGTGGAATCAGAACTGTGAGGGTCCAGCTTTAATCAGTGCTTAAGAGAAGAATTGTGAACTAACTTCTTTCCACTCAGCCTTGCCCTCAGAGTGCTGCTGCAGTGGGTGTGTGTGGCCTCCTTAGCTCTGCTGGGAGAGATCCTTCTCCCCTGCCACTGACTCAGCCCAGGCAGAAGGGACAGGGCATCAGGATGTGCCTTACCACATCTGCCAGATGCACTGACAGCCACAGCACACACGGGGGTGCAAGGAGACCGAGTCCAGAGCCACTTAGCAAGGCTGCTTTTCTAATTACATATGCCAGTTTTCTCAAATAAGTGTTTCGCCACAGTACACCAGGAGAAATATATGGGATTCTTCTTTTTGAATTACAACTGCAGTTCACCTTCCTCAGTTTCACTTGCTTATGGTTGAGGTTGGTACAGTTCCAAATCACTGTTGATCAGTTGTAGAGATCATGTTGATCAGATCCTGTTTAGCCTTGGAAAGACGTGACTTGAGACTTCATAGCATTAGGCTAATATTTTCTTTATTAAGAAGTGCCTTAAAGATATGCTGATTTTTAGATCACAGAACCAGAGTTTCCATTGTTATGTGAACTCACGTCACCTGCTCACTGTAAACCAAGGATCTAGATGATATTCTAAGCTCATCAGAAGCATGCAGCTCAAAACATTCCAGGGTGTCTGACCTGACATGCACAGTAGTGTTGGCTACACAGAGTTCATTGATGTAAAGTGAAATGAGACTGAAAATTCCAGTCAAGGCACGATCTCAGGCCTTTTTGTCCATATGGGCAAAAAGATGCAATTTAGTCATTGGCCAGAGTCTTCTCCTGGAAATCCAGGCAAACTGTCTCAAAGTGGCTCTTCGATGCTTTTCTCGATGCAGAGAACCCCACTTAAGTTAGAGTCGAACTTTATGGCTGAGCCAATCCAACAGCATGGCTCTGGTGAAAAGGGGAGATCCCACTCTCTCCCCTGTTCCTTCCCCTCCCAGCTGCTTAGTTTTCCCATTGTCTTGCACTGGCTTTATTTTCTGTCTGACTCTCTGGAGAGTGTCTTCTACTTGCTACTCTGGCAAGGTGAGGGTGTAGATTTCTTTCTTTGAACAGTGTTGAGCTCATGTCAGTGAATCCTTTGTTAACATCAAGTGTTGCATTGTTCAAGGCCCTTTAAATGCCATTAGAGGGGATGAATCCATACCTAGGAGATATTACTGTGGAATTCTCTTTTTTTTTTTTTTTTTGGGTGTGTGGGTACCTGCAGCAAAGACCATAATTTGCACATGATTAGAAAAGATTGGAAAGTTTTTTTTTCTGATGGTGCATGGAGCTCTTGGGATTTTCTCAAACAGACATGAATTTAGAGTGTCGTAGATATCCCATATGCCTTGTTTCTGGAATAACTGAGTACACCATGCGTTAATGAATGAGTGTTCAGTTCTGTGTGCTCAGAAGTGACACTAAAAAGTGAATGTCTTGCTTATACCACTGGTCCAGTCTCCTGCATTTCTTTGTCTCTTAGAAGCAACTGGGAGTTGTGGCAGCCACAACTTCCTGTGATCAGGAAGAAAAAGTGAAGATGTTGATCACAAACCTGTAAATAGTTTATCAGAAGAAATGTGGTGCTGGATGTTGGCAGTGGCATTAATCCTGCAAGACTGGGCTCTGAAGTGTGCAAAGTGGAAATGTGTTTTGTAAGATCTGATGGTTTTGCACTTTTGATCACATTTGTGGGGAGCTAGGGACTGTCAGTGTCCTGTGCACTCTCCAGATGGATAAAAGACCCTGCTCAGGGTTAAAAATCTTGCCTGTAGCAAATCTTAATTTTCTAGTGGAGAGAATAATTTGACTGCTGCTTTGCTTTCAGCCTTAACGCAGCACTTACTCCAGCTTGTGGCAGCATTAGCAATTTGAAAGTCACTCCGGTGGCTACTCCCTGCACTCCTCGGCGTCTGAGCCTGGCTGAATCCTTCACCAACCTCCGGGAATCCACGACGACGATGAGCACATCCCTGGGGCTGGTGTGGCTCCTGAAGGAAAGGGGCATCTCGGCAGCAGTGTACAATCCACAGAGCTGGGACAGAGCCAGCAGAAGCACCCTGCTGAACACCTACTCCCCAAAAATGGCCATCATTCCTTCCACTCCGCCAAACTCACCCATGCAGACACCTTCTTCTTCCCCTCCATCTTTTGAGTTCAAGTGCACCAGCCCACCTTATGACAACTTCTTGGCTTCGAAGCCTGCTAGTTCAATCTTGAAGGAGGTGAGGAATAAAAAGAACATCAGGAACAGTGAGAGCCAAACTGATGTGTCTGTTTCCAACCTTAATCTCGTGGACAAAGTCAAGAGGTTTGGTATTGCCAAAGTTGTGAGTTCAGGACAAACGTCAGTTTCTCCTTTAACTGATGACCAGGGACCTCTTCTCTGTGGGGCACAGGGACCAGTGAGGGCCCTTGTTCCTGGAGGCCTGGCATCTGACGTTCTCCCCTTGGGCTGCCCTGCCGTGACCAGTGCCATCGGGGGCATCCAGCTGAACACTGGCATCCGAAGGAATCGGAGCTTCCCCACCATGGTGGGTTCCAGCATGCAGATGAAAGGCCCAACATCCCTCACTTCAGGGATCCTCATGGGAACCAAGCTCCCAAAGCAAACTAGCTTACGATGAAGGACTTTATTTTTACAGCTAGTCTTTTTAAATGGAAATACTCAGATTGTCTCTCTGATCTCCTTTTCCTTTCCCCACCACCCCTTCATTGCCTCTTGAGTTTGACAAATCAACTTTGTGCCTAATGGGAGAAATGTGTAAACTTTGTATAAAATGTGTAAATATGTACCAGATCTATTGTAACTAATTGGATTATTTTACTGTTCAATCAAGTGCAAAAGGCTCTATGTTATGATTGCTGTATTAAGGTTAACTTGCTAACCTTTTGAAAAGGTTTGTTTTTTTTTTTAAGATGCACTGAAAAAAAAAAAAACAAAAGAGCAAAACCAACAAAAATAACTTGACTAGAAAAATGTGTATTCTGTAGCTAACTCGAGTCAAAGGTGCATGGGAAGCTATTGAATGTGTTATGTGAGACCTCTTATTGAAGCATGGGAGCATTTGTGCTTCGTTAAATACTGAAAAAAGCACTCAGTTTAACATGTGGTAGTTTTAGTTTTGCCTCTGTAGATGAGTTGAGCTGAGTTATTGGAGTGCCTGGCTATTATGCCTGAATGGATGAAACTTTGGGTTTTTTTCCTGTTCTGTATTTGCCTCCTCCCCAAGATTATAAACTTGAACTAATACTGTATTGAGGTCAGCAGGCCTGTTGGGTACCTGGAATATTGACATATTCCTACCACTGCTGTTTCCTTTGGCACACGTGTGCTCTGTGCAACTTCTTTGTTGTTGGTTTTTTGGATTTTTTTTGTTTGTTTTGTTTTTGTTTTGTTTTATTTTGTTCTTCAGTGCTGCACTGGATTGTGGAAGGGAAGATGCTTTACTATGTGTTGCTGCCACTGAAACATGCTTTGTCAGTGCGCCCAAAGAAAACAGTTTTCACAATTTGTGAGGTAAACATGGCAGTGACTTCCTAGAAGTCCAGGTTGCGGAACAGATCAACAGATAAGAATGTTATAAAAGAAGATGTAGCAAAACCAGTATTAGGAAAAATTGAGTCCTTGAAACTTCAGCAGAGAACCACAGAAAACATTTGGTAATGGAATGGTACAGGCAGGAAAGAGCAGCTTGCAGCCCTCGTGCTGGTCTTCATGGTTCATGCATGTTGAAGGACTGTGGCCTTGTTAGCAGGGTGAGAATATTCTCCACCCATTTTCTGTTTTCATTTTTCAGAAAAGCCTTTTTCATCCAAAGTCAGACCTTAGCATAGGTAAAAACAGGGGAAATGCTTTATTTTCGCAGTGTTTTTAAAGTGAAAAAAATACCTGCCATACAAACATATAAGCCTCTGCTTTTTCAGAAAGGACACATAAGACCTCACGTAACCTTTAGTTGCTAGGCAATCCTAATTATATCTCAGTTTTTTCTCTGTTTCTCCCAACCCTCTGCCGGGTGCTTGTAGAAAGGGATCTTGTTTCTAGAGCGGAGCTGGGACACAAATACTTTTTGGAAGAGGGGATGGAGAGGAGCAAAGCAGGGAGGGTTTAGCATCCACTTTCTTTCCCTTGCACTTCTAGTGGCATCTAAAATCAAGCTCCCCATTTGTTACCCTTGTCACACTACACATAATTGCCGTGAATTGCCATTTGTACCAGACTGTTACTAAATTATTAGCACTGATAATTTCTTGTATAAATGAAACTGTCTTTTAGTCTTTGTGACGAGGGATGGGTGGGTGGTTTGCTTTTTTTTCTGAATGAAGTAGTTACTGCGGTAGTGCTATGGACACTAAGGATATTTTTTGAGAAAGAAAAAAAAACCACATTGGTCAGTTACAGCATGTGTTTGAAGACTACTATTTATTCTATGAACTTACAATGTTTTAGTAAAATGCCATCAGCTCTGTTTGCTGTTGTATGTGTGCACTTACTGCAAGTAAATTTAAGTATCTTTTTATTTGAATGTATCTTAAACCAGTAGATAGAATAACAGTTGATTCTGAAAAAAAGTCATGGACTTAATGGACCATTTTATATACCCAGAGGAAAAAAGCAATACCATAAGAGAACTTGTTGAAGTTAATCATGCAATCGGGAAGTATTATTTAGCCTTTAAATAAGCTGTAGGAGCTGTCCACCCACCAGAGAAAGCAATTGTAACACATCAGAATGATGAAATTTAATTTTTTCTTCACTAATATCAATAAAATAACAGAAAAGGTGCCTTGTCGTGTATTATTCAACATTTTTCCTGTTCTTTTAAGGTGATAAATCTTCTACCTTGATGCCTTGCTCTCATCTCTTAGTTAAAGCAAAATAAGAGGCCATCCTTTGTTTTCTTTTTAATTGTTAGACACAGAACTGGTTG
Organism: Chaetops frenatus; assembly: GCA_013400775.1. Lineage (NCBI taxonomy): Eukaryota > Metazoa > Chordata > Aves > Passeriformes > Picathartidae > Chaetops > Chaetops frenatus. The sequence continues at coordinate 70,034 of VZTR01016084.1, read as the reverse complement.
AAAAGTTTTCAGATTTTAGGTTTGCTGAAATCAGTGAAACTTGAGTCAAAAGAAGAAAGAGAAGTAAGTGTGCTTTTTGATTTTTTTATTTGAGTTGTGAGAATGCAGAATTGCATGCTGCATGGTTTCTGTATTTTGAGGAGGAGAGGAATTTGCACTCTCCTGCCTAATTCAGTGCAAAACCTGTAGTAAACAAAATGTGAAAGTACAGAATAAGGAGGAAACATCCTGTGTTTTTCAAAAGAGACAGGACTAAGGTCTGCTGTTAGCCAATATCTTCGTTACTGAGGTAGGGAACAATACCGTGATGAAACATCAAGTAGTGAGAAGTTCAAAAAACCTGCACACGGGGTGAAAATTAAGTAATGGGAAAAGCTCCCTGAATCAGGCAGTAATTCATAGAAAGATTAGACAGGCTCTTTGAGGAGAAGGATGTCTGTGTGAGGTAGAGAGGGAAATAATAGCATTTTTAACACATAATGGCTTCAGAGAGAAAATGGGATAGCAGTAGTGCCAAAATAAACTTGTGGAGGGCGTGCATTAGTGTGACACAGTGCCCTACACCAGCTGCAAGAGAGGCTGATGGCAGGGGCACAGCCAGGGACTGTCAGTGAGTGCAGGGACTCATCCTTCCTCTCTGCACAGCTCTGAGCCTGGGGTAAGCTGGTGGTCAGAAAGTTAATGGTTAACGGGAGGGATCCAGGGAGGAGAAGCACTGTGCATCCAGCCCTCCTTGTCTGGGAACAGGATCGGGTAAGCATCTGCCAGTCTGGGGAAGTTGAGAGCTGAGTCTGAGATGCACAGAAGAGAGAGTGTTGAAATTGTGCTCCACCCTTGCAATATTCAAGTATCTCAGAAACTTTTCTGAATGCATCTTCGCTTCTGGTAAGCCTCGTCTGAAAGCAGGTTTGGAGGGGAGAGGAATATGAGGTGCTGAGGATTGTGTCTAAGACAGGGCTGTAGACACACAGGATGTGCTTTGGAGAGCCAAGACTGGCTAAGAAAGCCTTTTGAGATTCTTCCCATTGTTTTAACATGTATCCTAAGCATTGTAGGGCCCCACAATGTACTGCTATTGTGCACAGAGGTTTAAGAGTTCCTCCCAACTCCCTGAACGCATTTACTGGCAGCTCTCTGCATTGAATTGAAAAGTCCAGCAATGCCACTGAGATGTGTCCTGCCTTCCTTTGGTACAGTCAGCAGCTGCTGCCTGTGGCTTGTATTCATGGTGAAAAATTAGCCTCATTCAGCTGTGCTACCACATCGCACTGGGTGCTGTGCAGACCTGCTTTAATTCACTTAACAAGCCCATTGAACCACAGAAAGGTAAGGAAAAGAAAAGACCCGAAAAGTTACTGGTGCTTAGCAATGAATTCTTGGCTATAATGTAGGCAGTGGGCTTTCATATGAGAATGGTGTAGACTTGATAAGTCAGTTGTGTTTGTATTTAAAAGATGACAGAGATTTGTGTCCTGCTGAAATAGGTTTCAAGCTGTGCTGAATCCAATTGCTGTTCAGTTGACACAAGTACTTAGTAATGATTAAAGCTTTAACAAGTACACAGCCAGTTTTTTCTTTCTTTAAGGGAATTTTAATGAACTTAGGGGATACAAAAATTGAACACACTGAGAAGCCTTTTGGTGTTCTGCTGGGACATTGAAACATTTATCTCGTTTGACTTGCAAATTCCTCTGCTCAGGCCTTGGACAGGGGAGTGCCTGGTCTGCTGTCAGGCTTGCTGAAATGTGTACAGCTGGTCTGCAGCTGAGAACATCTGGCTGGGGCATCCTGCCAGCTCACACACAGCAAGGATTGAGCAGCTGGGGATGCATCAAAGCCTGGAAGAGGGGAGCAGGATCCACACGTGTTCCTGTATGAAATACCAGGAGAGGTAAGACTGTTCAGGTTCAGGTGCACTGGTGGAGCTGAGGTTTCCCTCACGTGCTGCCCCAGCTCCCAGGGAAAGCTGCCCCCTCCCTCGGCATGGGTTCTCCCTCTCTCTTGCCTGGGTTTCCCCTCATTCCCACAAAGAGCACTTGCTGCTTCCACCTTCTTTTCACAGATGTTGAATGCACAATCCTGCAAAAGCAGAACCGCAAGCTCTTCCCAAATAATTTATGTGGAGTTTGCAGCAAACTGCTCTGTTCACGGAGATTTGCCCAGCACCTGTTTTGAAATACAGTTAATAAAACTGGAACTGAACTAATTGAATCAAGCTCATGGAGACTATAAACTGCCTTTAAACACAAAAAAGTATTGATTTGCTATTTTTCCAGTGTAAATTTAGCACCTATGCACATGCTTTCATACAGATAGATTTGGATAAAGCTAAATTGAATGTCAAGAGCAATGGTACTTATTCTTACACTTTATTCTTAAATTTATTCTACATTTTATTCTTTACACTCACTTGTGTCAGTCAGGTGGTGAAACCATTTTTGTGTGTCAGGCAAAGATGCCCCTCTCCTGGGGAAGCAACATGTGAAAGCTGCCAAACCCATCACCTGAGTGCACTGAGGGCTGTGCACTTTCACAGACATCTTCAGAGCCCTTCAGAAGAGAGGAATGGGAAAGAACATCTTTGTCTCTCCATCCATCTGCCTCTAGGAAATGAAACAAAGGAGAAAAAGAAAAGGTTTGTTTTTTCCTAATGACCACATTCTGCAGTAGTAAGGCTTGATTTGTAACATCGCCCACTCCCAGCCCCCTGCAATATTACAATATTATATCCTTCACCAGTATAAATCCGGGATGGAATTATTTTAAAATATTGCTTGAATGCTCCTGACATTAATTGAAAAGATAGCAGAGCAGAAGCTGAGTTTTCTCCCAAGTTACTTTTAAAGAAACATCACTTTGGTGGGAAATGTTTTTAAAAAATAGACTAATTGGTTTTAATCTCTTGTTTGAAAGTTTTGGAAAAAATGGGCACTTTGAACTATTTTGCTGTGAGCAATAACCAAAACCAAGGAGAGAATTCAGGTGATTTAGGACTCACTATGCTTGGAAAGAAACCTAAAGAAACCTGACTAGGTGGCTTGGAAACTGGTTGAATGGAAGGAGTCAAGAGGAAGAAAAGCAGGAAAGTATTTCCATGTCTTCAGGATGCGATCCAGAAAAAAGCCCCCAACAATTTGGTGTTACTAGAGAAAAAAAACTGCCAATTACTGTTTGCTGAACTCTCACTGCAGATGCTGCAGTGCTGTTTGCTCTCCCAGCTGCAGCTGAGAACAGCTCCTCAAAGTGTTTTTGTGCTCAGCCCTTGGCACAACCATCTTGGTTTGTTTCCCAGTCTTCTTTAGTTTAGTGTAAGTATTTTCTATGTATTGTTTTCTACACTTTGTATTTGCTTATTAACTGCTGAAGAAATTGCTGCCTGCTTTCCTGCACGTGACAAATATTTTCCTTTTTGTATTAGTGCACACATTCAGGAGAAACTGTGAATTACACAATGCAAAAATTACCTCCTTTACAATTTAGGGCATTCCTTGGATGTGAGATCCAGCTGCTGAACAACACCCAGGAGCTGCAGGGAGGTTGGTTATCTGTGGTGGAGGAGAGTGCAGGTAAAACATTTTTTTGCAGCCTGCCCATGGGCAGATGGGAATGACTGCAGGGACTGCAGGGTGCTGGTTTTGCACAGGCTGGGAGCACTGCCCAGCTCTGAAACTGGGGGCCTCTGCTCTGCTCCGAGCCAGGTAAAAGCTGGGCAGAATGTTCTCTCCCTCCTTCTCTCCACGTCGGTGGGCAATAGCCGGCTTAGCCAGCCTCTCTGATACTTGGGAGCCACCTCTTTCCTTTAAGGACACCGGGACTAGACTGCTCCGATGCCTCTCCCTCTCAGGATCACCTTCTGCTCTGTTCAGGAACCTGTCCTCATCCCCTCCCAAATGAATGCTTGGCTCACCACATAGCAGAGAATGCTCTGTTTATTCTGTGACTTGCAGCCATCAGCAGAACTTTCACATTGAGTTCACAACATAAAACAAATAAGCCAGGAAGATGAAACATGTTGGTGTCATTCCTCTTTTTCACTGTTTTAGCACTGTTGGCTATTCACAGCAAACATGTGGGCTCAGTGTATAACTCGGCCCTTTGCAAACAGGGTCACCATGAAAATAGCTGGTCTTTTCTATCAGTATTGTGCTGCTGTGTTTATATTTGGACAAGTTCCCTAGAGTTCAAATCTATTGGGACTGACACAAGATTTCTCTGAAAAGTCCATAATCTGACTGCTCAACCATAGAATATATTTACAGTGCCAAATGAAGGCATTATCCCGCCTCTCTTTTAGTAAGACACCCAGCAACATGCAGTGACAGGACAAGGAGGGATAAGTGAAATCATTTTAATATAGTATCAATATATGAGAAACCACAAAAGAAAGAAAACATTTTCTGGAAAATTCTGCATACGTATATATTGCATTGTATAGTCTTACAGACAAACTTATGTCAAGTAAATGATTTTAAATACTTTAAAACACTGATTTGAAGAGGACAACAAATTGATTTATCTCTTTTTGTACAGACATGGGAATGTGATTTTTTTTTCTTCTTGCTATAGTTTGGTGCTCTTCAGGAAGAATACTCGTATTCTTCAGCACTGCGGCGTCCAAAATCCATCCAGCCCATGTAGTCTCTGTCATTTATCCTGTGAGTAGGATCAATGCTCTGTACCCTGTTTCCCATAACTGAGAATCTTCCAGTAGAACCTAAGGAAAAAGCATTTGGGAGAGCAAAGAGTAAGAGGACACATTTTCTGGGTTCATCCATGTTCTATTCTGGCTTGTGCCCATTAGCAGATGTCTGCAATAGTTGAAATGGACTTAATACAGACCGTGTAACACCACTGTCATGTCATTGGGGAAAACATCAATAGAAACCTTATAGGTAAAGTCCTGGAAGTGGCTTGGATTTTTTCAGTGCAAAATAAACAGATCATTTTCTACTTCCTGCTGCAGGAAAGTTCTGCTCTTGTCTGACAGGAAAGAATATAGATAGAATTTTTTCCTTCCTATTTTACTAGAGAGAGAGAGGGTCCAAACCATTTCTCACTATTCCTATAAAGCCCCACATTTGCTTGTTCATACTGGGAGAGCTGCTCTACATGCAAAATAACTCTTCTTTAAATCAGGCTCAAGCCTGAGACACTGCAGTCCTGTGTTGCTTAAAAAGACATAAACGTAAATACAGTAAATGCAGTATAAATTTGGTAACAAGCAGGGTAGAGTTATGCATCCTAGGTTTTGTGGAAAAGTGGAAATAGTCCTGAAATGCAAAAAGTTGTGTCTGGAATGATACAGGGGCTTTTTACAACGTCAGTGATTTTTTCACAGCTTATCCAAAGCCTTCATAATTCCTTTCACAGAAGGGTTGGATGCCGATTTCTGATCTTGCCTTATCCCTTCTGTATACCTTATTTAAGGCATCAAAGAGATACAAACTATTTGCAAAGAGAATTTATGCTTTAAAAAAATGGGCTGCAATCCTCTGTTTTCACATCATTGCATAATGTAACTAAAAAATACAGAGAAAAGTAAATTACTTTTCTCTGTACTCCCTGAAAACAGACAAAATTGATATATATCAATAATTAGATGGAGTTAGCCTTTGAATGAGGAAGGAACAGATTTAATATATTAGTATTCAATACAGACTGAAGCTTGAGGAATACTTGAATTGATCCAAAAGGTAAAGGAGCCCAAATTAAATCCCATATACCCAAATCTACAAAACTGCCTTTCTTTCAGTTTCTTGTGTTTTGAAGAAAGCCCTGTTGACTCTGTGCTTTTATATTTCAAGATCTTCCTCATGCAATGCTTTATAATGAACGTGACCCAGTAAAACAAAAAGCAACTGCATTGCTTTGTTAGTGGTTGCAGGGAGTTGAAGGCACACACGCACACACAAGAAAAAGCCATGTTTAAAACATTTACCTAGAACCAAGCGACAAAAAAATTAATTTTTCCTAGAATAGAATGTCTATCATTAAATGCTCAAACCCCATGAAGTTCACACTCCTAACTCAAAAAGTGTAATTAAGTTAATGACAATGGCTTCTTAGCACAATAACCAGGCACGGCTCAGGCAGCACAGAACCATCTCTCAGATGCTGGTGCTTAAGAGCTGTCTGAGCCTGCCATGACCTGTGGGCTGTAAAGGCTCCCCTGGTGCCACTACTATCTGTCCTGTCAAGGGCTCCTTGGAGGACATTAAATGTGCCTGTCACTGGCTTGAGAGCTACAGCATCTCTTCTACACGGTGCCAGACTCAAGCTGAAAGCCTGCAGATGAACATAATTGAAAGTTTGGGTTGCAAATTTCCAAACAGCACCTTAATTACCTTTCCTCAACCCACCAGAGATGTTGTGTGAGTATTGCAGAATCAGTGTATGACAAACATATTCAAAATTGTAGCATTTCAGCTACAGAGCTGCCATCAATCCCTAAGCCCTTGAGAGAACTTAACTCTCACTGTTTTAACTAGAAATACTTCACAAAAACAGCCTTTCTATTAATCATGAGGGCAAACACCACTACTGGTGACTGCTAATACTAACAAAAGCCCACTCTCTTTCCCTCTAGATGGAATTTTCTAGTGAGTATTATGGTTTAGACAGGTTAGAAGTGACTAATAGAGTAGATATGAGTGTTCTGCAGAGATTTTTGAAGTACTGCCCAGAGTCTTCACATTAAATGAGAATATAATGTTTTGATGGGAACACTGTATTTATGCTATAAATTAAGTAAATACTGATTGTCCTGTGAATTTTCCCTCCTGTAACCAGCAACTACATCTACAAACTAGAGTCCAGCTAGCCTAGTCACATCACAAGAATCTCATCATCTGCTTCCAGACCCTTTCTAGAATTGATTATATATGTCAATAACACATATGCAGGAGATTTCCCCTCATATTAATAGTTCCAGAAAAGGACATCTTAAATCCAAAGTTTTTTTGTTTTCTTTTTTTCTTTATCTGGTTAACCTATTTGGAAATGTCAGCCACATGTTTAAGAGAATATAATCGATACATAAGCTAGAATGAGGAGTTCAGTTTCCACGTGGGTGGGCAACAATGACTACACTGGGGAAAGGTAATGAGGTTATTGCAGCCTCCTGCAATAACGTTCTTATTCAATTACAGCCTTAGGTGTAGCACTGAATTGTGGAATTTCATATCTGAATTATCTTTCCATAAAATTCCATGAACAGCTAGAAGAAGTTTCTTAATGGATATCGTGCAAATTGCTAACATGAGATGAAACCTTTCAGACACTATTGGAAGTGATTAATTTTTCTGTTTTTTCTAATTTGGCTGTGTTCTGAGTGCACAGAGGTGTGTGTATGGCTGCATATGTAATGCACAAAAGCACGTGTAGCATCTCTTAATTGCAGACCGCCATCACAGATAAGCATAGGACTTTGCCTAGCACAGAGATCAGCAGGGAAGCTGTCAAGAGGGGAGGGTAAATGATCTGCATTACATGGAGAAAGTTTACTTATATAAAGTGAACTTTATCCTAAGTACAGTCTGGGGCTGGGTGGGAATTAATTTCTCAATGTCTGTATGTCTAGATAATCCTAATCCTAATTACTGGTTTCCCTTGAAGCCCTCTTTCCTTCTTAGATGTCTTTTCTGTGTAGAACAGGGCACAGTCTGGAGTGAAGCCTTCACAAGTAAACAAAATTTCTGGAGAGGCTCTCGCTGAGGATGGCAGAGCCAAACGGCCACAGCAATTAGGCTGCCCATGGTGTTACTCTGTTGAGCAGTGCAGGGTAGAGACAGCTCAAAAGGAAAAATGTTTTCTTGGGGAAGTTTCAGTGGTCAATGATTTTGAGCCATCATTTTTACTGGTAGCACCGATGGCATGCTTTTCTGCCTGTGTAAAATATATTCTGTAAGGTGTCAACACACATAGCTTTACTCTTTCTCTTATGCAATACAATTGTTTCCTCAAGTGACTAATAAATCTCATTATAAGAATGCCCTGTAATCCCATTGCTCTACTGATTCCTCATGCCCTTGTTACACAGTGCCATGGAGGTTTTAGGTAACTGCAAGATTGTGTTCCCAGGCTGCTCAAAACAAAACTGACATATGTTCAAACAAACATGCTTTTACTTATCATTGCTTTTAATTATTGCATTAATAAATGTGAAATCTGGTGTTTTGAAAGCTTTCATGCTAATTTCCTCATGGAACAAATATATGAAAAATCCAATATTCAGAATATTTCCCTGGTACAGGTATTTCTGACTGAGGTGAGCCTAGCCATTTGGTCTGCATTTATCCTCAGAAAAGTTTTCCTGCTCTTCTAACTGTAAAAGATGGAGGAGGGAGGGAGGATTTTAACTCAATAAAAAACGTTTAAGAAAACGTAATTGCTTTGTTTGAGATACAACATACTGAAAATACCACCAAAATAATAATGCAATGAAAATAGTTAAAAATAAAGCTGGACAGGTAGGTAACATTTTCTCCAGTTATCTTTACATGACTCTCAGAGGCTGCTACAAAGAAATTCTGGTTTTGGTGTTTTTTTTTTTTTTGGGGGGGGGGGAAGGGTTTGGGAGAGAGCATTTGGAATGCTCTCTACTTCAGGAATAACCAGACAAAACCTAAACCCTATCTTCTCTAGGAATTCATTTTAGATGATGACAGGGTTATCTCAACTCCTAGGTACCCATGCAGGACATCCCAGTGGCACAGAAGCAGGGCTGTAAGCAGTACCTTTTCTGGCCTGCTGGAGATACTTGGCCAGCAAGGCGCCGATGTTGGCTCTTTGGTCCCCGCCGGCATCCAGCCGCGGCAGGGGTTTCAGGGGCCCGGCAGACGACGGGGCGCGGGCGTGCCGGTGATGCTCTGTCAGGCTCTGCTCCAGCTCAGCAGGCAGAGGATTCCCATCGTGAGAGCCCAGGGCTTGCTGTCCGAAGGAGCTCACTGAGAGCACAGCAAGGAGCACGCAGATGCATAGCCCGCTGTACATTGCTAGGGAGAAAAGGAGCAGTGGGCTGTTACATGGCCAGATTTACTACGTTTTGTGCCGTCCCTAACCCCACCTTCCACTGAGGATGCTGGCTTCCGAGGAAATCAGGCTTGTGTTGGGTTTTTTTTTAATGTAGGTAAAGTGTGAGATCTGTCTTAAATTGGGAAACATGTATGTGAATAGCTAAATATCCTTGCTAAAGAAGAAGGTACAGGTAATTAATTTTGTTTCATCCAGCCTAGTACGTACTGTATCTCCCTGATCTACTAATTTATTATTTTCTTTTCTTTCTTTGGAAGCTGTATTTCATAAAAACTTTTTAAAGGGACATGAATCCATGTCTGAAAAACTTGTGATTCAAACATTTCAGTATTTTGCTATTACATTAAAACCCTGCTGCTGTTACAGATACTCAGTTTTGACAAGTTCTATGAAGAGCCTTTATGCTACTAACCTCTTTTGATTTGAACTTTAGTGTTCAAGAGGTTTCATCTCGTCATACACAATAAGAAAAAACCAAAAACTTGCCCCAATGAAAGAAAAACCAAAATCTAATACTCCTGCCTCAAAGCATTTGATCTAATAGCTGGAGTGGTAAAAGCTGTATAGTTAAAATCTCTAAGAAATAAAGTGCAACTTAATAACCTTCTTCATATTAAACAGAGAATTTAGATTTCTAATGCTTCCTTAAATGTGTACTAGGCAAAACAGTGTTGGTTTACTAAATTGTTTTATCACATAAGCTGAAATAGTATTTTTTCCTGGAAACAGAGAAATGACTCTCAATTCTTAGAAGAAACAAACTACCTAGTATTTCATGCTATGGGGGTGATTTTCACTTATAAATACACGCAGATTATCTCAGCTGCATGAGCTTTTTAAAGCTACTTCAGTTCTTTTACAGTTCACTTAACACAACCTTTTAATTTTAAAAGGGGATAGAATTAAGTTTATTTGCCCAACACACACACTAGGTTGAAACAATTCACAGTATATCAAACATGGGGGTTTTAAAATATTCTTAGGAGAAGAATGAAGAGAGTTGAACTGTCACTCCAGCGTGACTACTGGTGATATGCCCATCTGGGTTTGGGTACTCAGAAACCGAAGGTGCATTGCATCCTTTCAGCTGTCCCGAGTCCCGTATATTTTATGCACACACATATAAATATATATACGAATATATATACACACATACACCTCTAAGTATTCATGTCCTTGCTACGGTCTCCGAAGCCCAAATCTCACCACTGGTAGCCGGTTCCCCTCCCAGCGGTGGGAAACCCTGCTCGCCACTCCCCGCACCAGGGTCCGCCCGGCTGCCCGCGCTCATCGAGAGCGGCCGGAATTCCTCTTCCCCGGGGGGAAGCGTTTCCTCCGGCACGGAGAGGAATGCCCTCCGAGCCGCCGCACAGGTAAGCGCCAGGAATCCCCCCTTTCCTTTGCCTCCCCACCTTCAGTAGCGGCACCGTCAGAAGGAGGTGACAGATGCTCCTTACCTTTCCGCTGCGGTTTTCCAAGGTCCCACTCGAGTTGGGAGCAGTGTGTGCCCAAGCAGGGAAGTCGGGGGAGACTCAGCCCCGGCCCCTTAAATAGCGGCGGGCACGGCGGCGGTGTTTACACATCTCTGACGCAGCCGGGGACCCCGCCCGCTCAGCGCCCCGCCGCCTCCCCCCGCCCCAGGCACCGGCACCGGGGCTGCGTGCGCTTCACGGGGGGAGCGGGGCTCCTTCCGCGCCGCCGGCCGGAACCGCGCTGCCCTGGGTGCGGAGGAGTGCGGGCTCCGGGGGCCGGCCCCCGACGGGCGCTCCCGGCCGGGCACGAAGGAGCTGGCAGCCCCGACTGGTTTGCAGCTGGGCAAATAAAATGCTCCTGACCCGGGGGTATGCCCACACCTCCCGCCCCGGCCAGAGGCTCCGGGTGGGGCTCGTGCCCTCAGCATCGACAGCTGGGGCCGTCGGGAGTCGCCCGCAGACGGGAGGGCTCGCCCTGGCCGCGCTTACCGGCGGTGGCAGGTGCGGGGTCGGGGGCGTTGGGTCCATTCTCTGCGGTCTCCTGTGACCTGAGCCCGGGGGCACAAATGCCTCCATCCTCCCCTTCCTGTCCTAGGTTCTCCCGAACATCTGCTCGGGAAGACGGGACACTATTTAAAAAGCAAAGCACAAAGCCATAGACGATGCCCCCAGACAGCCGTGGATGGAGATGCCTTCGGCGTGAGCCCTCCCTCACTGACCACAGAACTACCACAGATTCCCCCGGCCGCTGCAGGGACCGATGCCCCTTCGATGCCCACGAGGTCTCCGCCCTCCCGCCTCCTGCTTTCCGGGGGATGGAGGAA
>VZTR01016084.1:17012-58698 GCA_013400775.1 Chaetops frenatus | reverse complement strand
GGAAGTCCCCTCAGGCGCGGGCCGCCCGGCCCGCCACGCCGAGGCCTCAGAGGGACGTGGAGGGCCTGCTGGGGCAGCCGTGAGGTACCACCCGAAACTCTCCATAGCTCATTGCCTGGGAGCAGCCGCTCCTCGGACCCAGCGCTGGGCTCAGGCGTTATTGTGCAGAATCTGTGTTTTAAAGTTTACAGGTTGGAGGCAAGCGAGTGCGCAGGTTGCTTTTCCCTCTCCGGGAAGGGAGCCGGGCAGCTCCGAGGCTCCCCTGGGAGCCGCCTGCGCTGCGCGGACCGTGAGGGGGTGCGGAGCGCCGGCCGGGGCCGTGCCCAAGCGGCAGCTGAGAGGGCTCCAGCCCGCCAAGGCNGGAGGGGGCGTCGGGGGGGAGGGGGCGTGTGTGCTCTTAGCCTTTTAACGCAGGGCTCCTGGGGAGGGAACTGCGCTGCTTCCCCGTCCTTTCCGCAGCGCCGGTGCTGCCCCGCATTGCCTCGCGCCCTTCCCACCGCGGCCTGCAGGGGGCGCCTCGGCCCCGCGCACCCGGGGAGATACAGGGCCGCGAGGGACAGAGATCCACGGGAAAATCACGAAATCCCGCGGCAGGAGGGGGAAAAGCCAACCTGCCGCCACCCGCTCACCGCGGGGAGCCCTGGCTGCCCATGCCCAGCGGTGCCCGAGCTGAGGCGCCGGTGTTGATGGAGCGGGACGGGCGGGAGAGGGATGCAGTGGCTCCAGTGCCCCGTCACCCTGGTGGTGCGAGGCTCGGAGGTGGCGGGGATGGCCATGAACCAGCTCTCTCACCGCCTCCCAGCTGCTGACAGGGTGTTGCCGAGCGGGATAAGGCACCTGAGCTGCGGGCTGCCTTTCATCTCCCACATCGGCACTGGCACCGGGTAGAGTTGCCATCCCAAAGTGGCTAAAAAAAGAGAAAAATCAAAACGTGCTTTGGAAAGAGAAAAGTAAGTCGAAGCAGATTGCCAGGGAAAGGAACAGCCCTGAAATTATTCCAGCAGTACCTGTCCAATGGCCCTCTCTGTCTCTGGAAAAAACCCCGGTAATATTCCAGATAATTCAATTTCACTACTTTGGCTCAATGGGAAAAATACTCACTGCTATTAGACAATTAAATAGTCGACTTTGAGTTGAACTATAGGTGTCTGGGAAGAGTATCACAGTCTTTCTGGGAAGGTACAATAACAGTGCTGGTACAGTCACATCAAGCCCTTGTGAAACCCACTGTAGATAATGAGTTCCCAAGGGACCAACTCAAAGCTTAACAGAAGAGAGAGTGCATGCTAATATATGCTCATGCATAATTCATATCAGACAGATATAAATGCAGGCATTTAAGTCTGACATATTAGCCTGGTTGAACAAATATGCACTACATTTATGTTGAGCTGATTTAGAATATCTCTTCAGTTATAAATATATCCAGGATTGGACAAATGGAGTGAGAGACTATGTGTGTGCTTGTGCTTGTGCATATATGTGAAAACCGAATTCCCTAGTTGTGCTTATGAACAGACAGCAAGGCCATACAGAATGGAATATAGAAAACAGGACTGATGTCAAGTTATTAAAGTCAGCGGTGCTGCATGATCTATAGCTTGGGTAACAGACTTTTGAACACAGGGTTTTCGTAATTGAATTCCTTAATAGCTGTGTGTACAGTCCTTGGTGATTATTTTCTGACTTATTCATGTCTTCCTCTGTGGAAGTTTGAAGTTGTAGGAAAGTTTCAGGCCTTGGTAAATATATGTTAATTAATGGCATTTTAGAATTGTTTTGAGCAGAGATAGAAGATCAGAAAGGCTGTTCAGCATGAGTGAATATGACAGCAGGACTCTGAGGTGAGTTGCCTAGAGAAACTCATGCTATGTATTATTTTACTTATTGATGTGGCACAAAAGGAAAGAATTGGGATTTAATTTACAGTGACCTCTAGGTTCCAGGTCCAATGTTTTTGTCAGGTGCTGGGCCTGGTTGTGCACCGTGAATTGTGGAGTGTCAGCCATAGGAGGGCCTTGTGCCACCATCACAGGTGGGGTGAGACAGAGGCTGCCCTAACACAAGACTTCAGCCATAGATCACCAGGAAGGAAAGTGCTTTGACTGCACCAGAGCTTGAGTGATATTGCAAGAATCCAAGCATATATGCAAAACAAATTTAAACCTAATGTGAACCCTGCAATGCAGTAAATGCTAATATAGATACATCCCTAAGGAGGAAGCTGAAAGATGCCATAGTTGAGATACTGCAGGCTTTTAAAAAATTACTTTCTGGCAAGAGTCTGTTAAAAGATTTGAGTTTCTCTAACCTTTCTCCCTGATGATCAAGACACCTCTGTCATCAATTGCTTTCTCTATTTATCTGCCAAAGGTTTTCTCCTGTTTAGTTGAGGTGGCAAAAGAGAGTGTGTGGCTAAGCATACATTTCGTGCTGTGCCAGCACAAAACTGGGAATTTTGGAGCAAGAAGGCAGCATGAGAACAGAGGGATGGAGAGATTTCCTTATATGTGTCCTGCAGTGGGGATGACCAGCACCAATAGTTAGAGCACAAGCCATGGTGCTCATGTCTCAGTCCCTCTGCTGAGAGCTGGAGCAGAGCCTGCCTGTCGGTTTCAAAGTGGCAGCGAACTTGGAGATGCTGAGCTCTTTCCTGCAGCTATAAGCACACTTGTGCTGTGCAATGCCTCCTTTATGTCCATGAGCATGTGACCTCTGTCTCTGCAGGATATGTTTTTTTATGGCAAAATCACATGGGATTTTCAGTAGCCTGGTTGTCACATACAATGCCTATATTTCATGCCTTTTCTTTTTAGGAGAAAATAACCCCCACGAAAACCATATGGATATTACTCAGTGTTATTGCATGGCTTTGGATTCCAAGATGTTTAGGCTGAACATTAACTAGCACAGTATACTGCCAAGTATAAGTATACTGGGATATTAGACCACGAGGGATAAAGACAGGTGCGTATTCTGTGGGACCAGGTGGCTTCATGTCCAGGTGCATAACAAGAAATACATTCTTTTGTTTCAAAGTATTACTTTTTTTTTTATTATTATCTATGGAGGGATTTTTTACTTTCATCTGGACCTTGATTCTTGCAGGTAATAGTCTGTGTTATGTTGGGCCAAATTAATGTGGTTTTTGTTTTGTTTTTTTTTAAATATGAAACTGATGGAGTGTAACTCTGGAGGATTACAATGAATTAGGAATAATTGGCAGAGGACAGCAGGGAAGGAAACGGTATAGTTTTCTGGAACTAACAGATAAATTAGTGAACAAATTATTAGGACCAACTGCATGAATTGTAGATATAAAATAGAGAATAGATTTTAATACTGCACATTGTTCTGCTATTTTTGTGGGTGTTGATTCAGATATTAAATTTTTGGGGTTTTTTTTCCAAATATTTTTAATTTTAGTTCAGTAATTTCTGTGTAAATTTCATGGTAGTCTCTTTTCTCCCACTTGAGAGGAAGGTGAACTCTGCTTGGAGCCAACCCAAAAACGAGGTGAGAAATTTTGGTTTTGGGTAAGTGACCAGCAGTAAGGGATCTGGGTCCTGTGCTGGAAAAGTTCTTACCACCTTTCACAGAGCAGTACCTCAAACTAATATATTAATCTCTGACTAATACATGTAAAGAAGGGTCCCACAGAAGCAGATCAGCAGAGCTGGTGCTGCGGATGTTTGAACACTCACAGATGGCTCTGCAATGGAAACAAAAGAGCTTTAAGTGGGAATAACCGAAGTACAATAAACTGGCTTGGGTTGGAAGGGAGCTTGAAGATCATCTTGTTCCACCTCCACTGCCATGGGCAAGGACACCTCCCACCAGACCAGATTGCTCAGAGCCCCATCCAGCCTGGCCTTGAACACCTTCAGGAGTGGGGCAGCCACAGCTGCTCTGGGCAGCTTGTGCCAGTGCGTCACCAGCCTCACAGTACAAAAGTGTACTCCTGGTATGAACTACGTGCACTAATGCAAGTTTGCTGATTGTCTTAGAATTACCCACTATCCTGCAGTTGTGCAAAGAAGGAAAATAAGAGGAAAAATTCCTTTTCCCAAGAAAAGGGTTGGATTGTTTAGAAGATCAGATTTCAATCTATGTCTCATGAAATTCAGGCGGTTGGTATGTAAGCTCCCTAAAGATCAACTGGAAAACTTAGTCATATGATATCTTCAAGTTTCATTCCCTGTGGTTTCAAGAAGATATGGCGAAGTGGAACAGAGAAAAATCCAGTCACTTTCTGTGAGACCACCAAATCTTAAATCATTTGCTTTTTTATATGTTTTTTTGTGTGTGTGTGGTTTTTTTTCCTCTCTGAAAGACCAAATTGATTTTCTGTGGCAATTTGCTATAGGTATCTTCCATACTGACCAGTATAGTGTCTTTCATGCAAGCTGAAAATCAGAAAAGGAAATCAATTTGCTAGATAAAAATAACAAATATATATGCAGTACCTGTTGCTGGCAAATTCTCTGTGATGTCAGCAGTACTTTGAAAGTTATGTTGGAGCTTCTCTTGCTTGTTGTTACCTCAGATATAGGTCATGCATCTCAGGAGAGTCCTTGGCCTTCTTCAGAGAAGTTTCTAACAGACCTTGAGTCCTCTGCCATTCAGATCGAAGTACCTGCTTCATCAGTTTTTGGGTTTTTTTGAGCAAGCAGCTGTGATAGTGCTCTCATCTATGAAACTAAAATACATATTCACAGGTACTGGAATCTGATGGGATTGTTAATAGTTTTAGACAATTATACTTTATTTCAAATTAGTCTTTCCTTTTATTATGTAGGAGAAGCCAGTCCAACACACGTCAATATGCGTATTAGTTAATTTACTATAAAAATAGACTACTACAGAAATGAAATATATTCTTTTGTACCTTTCTAAATACTTTGTGCTTTTCATATGAGCTCTCCACCTCTCCTCCTGGACCTGGACAAAAATGTCTTTTCCACTGTGTGGAATTAACAGAATGCTGTAGGAGGCACTGTTGGCTCCACATTATTTTCTTTGGAAAGGGGAATGTTTAACTAATCAAGTTTGTCAAGCAATTTAAAACCTAAAAAAGGAAGTTCTATAAATAACAAATACAATATTTTAGCATCTTGTCTTCCAAACATTTGCACATTTTCATCTGTGCTAAAACTAGAATCAGGATGTAAGAATAACAAAGTAATTTGACACTGGAAAGACTGGACAGCTAATAAGAGATTTTTACTGTCCTTCAGAAGAGACAGTGTTCCTGTTTGATATGTAAGTAGATAGGACAGCTGGAGTCTTGTTATTTCACTTCTGCTGTTAAATTATACTTCTTAATATGGAAGTAAATTGAATTAACCTGGATGCAAAATATGAATTGTTATTCTGACAATTCTTATTCAAATAGAAATGCTAGAAATGTCAATGGAAGGTGTAAGTGCACATAGTTGTTTTGATTGGCTAGAATGGGATAAGAAAATAACAGTGTTCTTTGGACATCCAGTCTGATTGCCTTGCAGTGAGCTGAAGAAAGGAATTTGATAGAAAAGTGCTGTAAAGAAGATACTTAGATGTCCTAGAAATTGCACACTGGATGAAGCCAGTATTCCCCACTTTTGACAAAGCTGTTCTAATAATGATTGCCCAGCAATATCTCTTCGATGTAGTGAGGGAGGGTTACGTGTTGTGTGCCATGTCCAACACTTATTTATTTGTGCCCTGGTATTACCACATTCAGAAACACCTACCTCTGTGGCCACCACATCATACTTATAGCCTCCAGGAGGTGAAATTGTTTCAACCTGTCCAACATCTCCAAAGGCTGAGCAAAAGGAAACAATTAACTCAGAGCTCTTTAAAAATCTCCCTACTCCCTTAATGAGTGAGCCTTTCCTTAAAAATGCTGATGAAATACTGCTGAACTGAGATTTTTTTTTCCTGAATTATTAGGTATAAGTGTATTTTGAAAGCACTGGGAACTAAGAACACTATTGATGTATTCCTGGATGATCTTAAAAGTCTTTTTCAACCTTAATGATCCCATTAATCTGAAAGTCAAGAATTATCACCCAGACAGAGCAACTAAAGCTAAGGGGAATGATTCTTTGGAAGCAGACAGTTGAGCTGAGCTAACGGTGTCAGGCACCTGCTCCAGTTTGTATTTAAGAGAAGCAGACTGGGTGCCCTATAGTGTAACAGTCAGACCTTTGTCCTGATCTGATTGACAGTAGGGGTTGCCTGCATAGAAATGTATATTCCATGTGTTTGGGGATTCAGTGATATGATCTAGCTGCTCACATGATTGCTGGGGTTCTGTGTGAGGACACAGCTCTTTGGGAGATACTGCCAGTGGAAGGGCAGCAATGCAGATGCTTTGTAACCATCAACCCTCATAAGAGCTGTACACATTGTTCTCTTGTTCTGGCAGTACGATAGAGCATCCACTGTTTGGATGCATGTGGGCTCTGTTAAGTGGTTGTTGGCTACTTGGTCAGGATAACCCACACCTGAAATGCCCATCCATGCCAGTGTAGTGCTGGATCTGATGATGCTCTTGTTGGACACACCACTGACTGCAGTAGTTGTGCTGGCATTTTGTGACATCCTCATACAAGAGTTCAGGTCATGAACAATGTGATCTCAGATCCTTATTTCCAGGAAATTTGTGTCAAACCTCTTCAGGCTTGGTGAGGGGCAAAAATTTCAAGTGGGTTACTAGTCTATCAGAAAACAGTCAATCATCTCCAGCCATAAATGGTAAACTGTTTGAGCAAAACATTTTGAAGTGGAATCAGTCACCACATCCTAGGACACAACTGACCATAATGCTCACACTTCACATTAATGAATGTCTAATGCTTCAGATATATTTTAACATAACAGAGAGATAAGCTCAGGTTGGTTTGTTGGCTTTGTCTAAAAAAACTCTTCACTCTTAAGAGTTTGAGTCACAATCCTGAATTGTTTCAAAGACAATCCTTTAATCTTTAAATAATGCTATTAATAAAATTGCTAGACCTGCACAATAAAATTGAAATGTAGATCTTCATGTATTTATTTTTTGTATTTGTAGGCAAGAATAATTCCTGAATATTTATTTATCTGGTGAATAACCAAAACAAAGAGCAAAGAACTTTTCATAAGACTAACAGAATTTCAGTTGGTCATGTTTCATGACAACCATATTCTCTTGCTAGAACAAAGATTTTTTTTTTTGGTACAAATTAATTATTTATGATTTACCTTGATTTTCATTGTTTTTATATTGCTTTCCTTGACTGTGATATTCAACAGTGAACAGTGTTTCAGCCCCAGCCCCCAAGCATGGCTGACGTATCACAGTTCTCCAGTGATGCTACAGTTCAGGTGAGTTATACTTTTCTTATGTCTGTGAAATATGTCCACAGGAGCTTTCCACCAAGAGAAGATAAAGAGATCAGCAAAAGTCTGTGTGGCGTTCCTTGATGGAGTTGATGACCAGAGCGGTGTGACTGATGTCTTCTGTACCACCTGCCTTGTCAGGACAGCAGCAACCACAGATCCTTCCAACTGTGCTGTAGAGTGTGGAACAGCCAGATTTCATGCTAAATTCTTTTTTTGGTATTTCTAACATAATTTGGTTATTAGATTTGGCCATATTTTGATTAAGGGCCAAAACCTGTTCCTTTAGAGCACTGGCAAACTGCAATTGTTCATTAAGGCTAAGTGATATATATATTTATATATATATGTATGTGTGGGAGGTCAGGAAGGCGGTAATGGAGGTTTCCTTGGCACCATGTTTTCTCTCCAGTCCATGAGAGTACTCTTGCCACTGATTCTTTCCTCATCCTTTTCTTTTTTCATCTTAAGCGGAACACTGGTATTTCTATTTGTTCCATGCCGAAATTGATTTTCATTTTCATAGACAGTACAAGATATTTCATATTAAAATGCACTGGGAAGGGTTATAGAATTGAGAGCTTTGCAAGAGCTTTTGTTGCTATTTCACAGAATTGTTAGAGTTGGAAGGAACTTCTGGAGATATCTGGTCCAACTGCCCTGTCAAGGCAGGGTCCCCTCCAGCAGGTGACACAGGGACACATCCAGCTGGATTTTGAATGTCTCCAGAGAGGGAGACTCCATGCCTGTCCTAGGCAGCCTGCCTCTCTCAATGTAAAGAAGTTTTTCCTCATGCTGAGGTGGAACTTCTTGTGGTTTAGTTCATGTCTGCTGCTCCTCATTGCTGGGCACCAGTGAAAAAAGTCTGACACCATCTTCTTGGCTCTCACCTTGAAGATACTGATATGCATGAATGAGATCCCTTTTCAGTCTGCTCTTCTCCAGACTGAGCAGGCCCAGCTCCTGCAGTCTCTCATCATAAGAGAGATGCTCCAGTCTTCTAATCATCCGTGTGGATGTCCACTGCACCCTCTCCAGTAGCTCCTTGTCTTTCTTGTACTGAATAGCCCAGAACTGGACACTATTCCAGATGAGACATCATTAGGGCCAAGTAGAGAGGTTTTGCACTGTCTAGCATTAAATATTTTATTCAAAACAAAAGGAAAAGAAAAATCCTCATTGCTATTAATGTTTTGAGGCCTAGCTACTATGTGGCTAGACTAAGTTATTTTAAAGAACGCCCTAGTGAAATAGGGGCCCGCAAGACATTTGTTGCAGAGATGTAGACATGTTGAAGCTTTGATGCTGATAGTTAAGTGAAGATGGATCTGAGGCTTCTAAATCTTTATTCTTGAAAATTTTTGCCTGATTCAGTTTGTCATTTTGTAAAAAAATTATTAATAGATCTAACTTAAGTTGCTACCTCTGTGGGCATTCTTAAATTTGGAGATTTTTAAAATGCTGACAAAGTTTCAGCATGCTTTATGAGAAACTGCACACAAACCTTGAGTGTGAATAACAGGTACTCCAAAAGAGAGTAAGATTTTTTCAGTCTGGCTACCTTGTTTCTGAAGTGGCGTAGTAGTTTTAGTGTTGAAAATAACTGGGTTTTATGCCTTAGCCAGAAACCCAGAATACCAGAAAAAGTATAGGACATTATTAAACTTGTTGTGTGCTTATGTTGGAGACAATACTGCAGTTCATCAGTGTTTGCTGTTGTTAAAGTTTTGTTGGGCTTTTAGCTGTGTCTGTTCTTCCTTGTCCCGGGGGACACTTATTGTTAAGATGGGTTTAGGATGTTTTCTTCCAAGTACAATATTGTTCAAGAAAACAAACATTCAATATTCATAAGACAGACCCATAGACTAAAGAAACTGAAAAACACCCTCCTAACAACAATCACTCCTTGGGAAGTTGGATATAGTGTACATAGTATCATGCATTATGTATTTTGTCTAATATACTCCTGAATAACGGGGCAGAGAATCAATAGGTGTTTTTGTTGTGCTGTTTTAGGGACAAACAGAATCATATGTCCTAGTCAACTACTGGTCTGTAAGACCTTACACTGCAAGGCATGTCCACTCACATGCATTTCTTATAAGGCCGCTGAAAGCTGTCACTCTTGCAGGGGTACCTGGAAAGATTTGGGCACCTCTAAATATGGGACTGTGAGCCACAGGAGAGAATCTCTGAATAATCCTTGCTCACACTGGCTCTAGTGCATTTTTACACAGGTCTTTGCTGGAGAGCTCTTATTTCCCCTTTCCTTTTCTAAAATCAAATATCATGTTTGTGTTTTTTAAAATATTTTTCATAGTTCTTTGATTTGCTTGTTATCTTTATTAGAAGCAGGCTAATTAGAGGGAAAAATGTCACATACATTGATATCATTACCTAACACAGTGAAATGTACTAAGCAGAGAGAAATGGAAGGAAGGTCTTTGTTGATGAGTTTGGTTTTTCTTGCTAGCACAAGGATGATGGAACCATCTTGGGCTCATCTTTCTCTCACAGAAAAGTAATGAATTACCATCTTTTAATTTTGCATAGATATTTTCTGTCAATCACTAGTAATCTGCTTTGTCCCTGGTACAGACTACTGAACATAACACCAGACTGATCTCTCCATCCTTAGCTTAACATATCTGGAATTACTTGTTAGTCAAAGCTTAAGAAGAATGGGTATCACTGCCACATCCAGGCTGTACACAACTTTTCCACATATCAATTTGCACAATCCCTGCTATTTGAGTGTCATTTCTTACTGTGCCTCAAAATGTAGTCTTGGCTTCTTGGCTTTGAGGTCCATACATAGGAGCTGGGTAAGGACTGTAGATGCCAAGCTACAGAAGACATCTGTCTGCCACTTCTGAGAAGGAAAAGATTTGAAAAGAACCCTTGTCCTTTTGCATGACATTGTTCATATGTTCAAAAGAGTGCAATGCTAACGTCTACTCTTCCTAGTTGCCGCAGAATGCTTCCTTTGCAATCTCCATATGGAAGATAGCCATCTCACTGAGAATTTCAGGTTCTTCTCTAGAAACCAGTAATCTTTCATCAAACAATATTCTGAGGCATCATTTTGAGTTACGCACGTTGGCTGTTACTGGATCTGTACTAGGTTGGAGTCAGCAGATGATGCCAGGGCAAGTTTGAAGTTCAGTTAAAACAAGATTTGTTGTTCTCCTTTCCACACAGGCATTTTTCTCTGTTTAATTTGGGATTTGCCTGGATTAGATAGTAAAATTATTCTTTTTCTGTAACAGGATATGAATGACTGGATATGATAAATAATGAAATCTCTTGTCATTGTATCTATATGAATATTTCATATTCTTAGAGCTGTGAATTTATGCCTTGTCTGAGAATGCTCTGAAGTATCTGACAAAACTTAATTGTTTGCGTTTGCTCCATCCCCCTCATACTGATGACACAAGTCCTTGGGTGCTGGAGATCACACCATTTTCCAAAAGTTTAGTGTTACTACAAGCACATGGATAGCCAAGGAACAGGCTGTGAATCTTCACCCTTTCTTTGCAAATTCTGTAACAGTGGAAGTGGAAGGAAGTGAGGTAAATTGATCTTGTCTTCCACTTTGAAAGTCTGCTTTCCTCTTTTATAGTATTCATATAGGGATTTGCTTCAACAGAGGCTAAATGTGAATCCTAGCTGATAAGCAATGTGCCAGGAATTTCACAGTGTAGACATACTCTGAGACTGAGAGATAAGGACCTACTGCTAGGTGTGTTTTCAACCCAAAATGGGTAAAAGCACTTTTTTCAGCAGTTACTTTTTGAGTAACTGGAAATTCACATATAGGTCAAATGTATGGATTTGATCATGAAATGGCAGTATTTCTTATCTTCGAGGAAGGGACAAAGGAGAAACAGGGAAATCAGAATGGTGTTTGAGAAGGTAGAGTTCAGCTATCTTTGGGAATTCATGGGGTGTTTTGTGCGGGTCAGCTTTGAAAGGAAAACAAGATTAATTTAATGCACAACTCTTTGGTGGATTAGTATTAAGGGTACAGTGGAAAAACAAGTGTGGAAATAAACCAACTTGGCTGAATTGTAAAATCTTGATTGATCTTTAACACAAGGAATAAAAATACAAAAGTTGGAGTGCAGGTCAGAGAACTGGGACAAGTCTCAAAGTACAACGTGGATAGGCAGAGATAAAGGTATCAGAAGGGTCAGTGAACAGAATGTGATGCATTTAATGAGGGACATGAAAATAACTTGAAATCACTTGAAAAGTACATTAATGATAAGACAAAGAGCAAGAAAAGTTTGTGCACTACTGACTCTGAGCATAAATATGTTAAAAGGTTAAAATATGTTAAAATGTTTCTTTTGTATCAGTCTTCACTTGCAGCTCAATAGCAATCTTTCACAAATGAAATGACAACTGAAGACAATCTAGGCCTTTAAGGGGGTACACCAGGCCAGACAATCTTAGATGTGTCCTGATATTTTAAGACTGATGGCAAGTTTTGCCTCTTGAGCAACTGACCAAAGCTCTTTCAGTAGTCTTGCGGGTTCATGAGTGACACAGGATATACCAGATGACTGAATCAAAATGAGGTGTAGTGCTTCTCTTGCTGAAGGACGAGTTGGGGATTTATAATGTAACTTTAATTCACAGCAAAAGTACTACTTCTGATAATGTTTTGTAAAAACCGAGACAATAATGAGATGAATAAAACATCCCCCCTCTTCCCATCCCTATGACTGCCTGCAAATGCAAGAAAAATGAGTGCAATTTAAAATGGCAAGACAGGATCTGACTCTACACAAGTAAACGCTTGTAGCAAGCCACGTAGTTCTGCTTTCTAGCCGAAAAGCAGAATTGCAATTCCATAAGCATCAGGAGAAGTTTCTGTAGTTTCAGATGTGGAAATTACTAGCATCTTATCCAACATAAATACCCAGCTGGCCCTTCAAACAAGCTTCCTGGACTGTCTTGTGGAAGCTCATGGTACTAGTTCCTTGCTGGAGAATGTCTTCCTTTCTTTGATTTTTCTGCCTATTTCATATTAAGTGTTACCAGCTTGGTTTTAAATGCAGAAAGAGTTCCACACTCAGAGGCATGTGTTCCAGGTTTGTGTGTGTGTGTGTGTGTAGAATACTGAAGTGTATATAAAGGGGAAATCTGCATTCAGGTATTATCTGCTATTGAACAGAGGATGCGCCACCAAGCCTATAATCGATGTTTATTGAAGGAAGGAGTAAATATTGCATGATGTTCCAGTCATTGGTGTAGCTGTCTCATTCTATTTAATAAGCAGAGGCGGTTTATAGTGTTTGCCCAGCGATATCCCAAGATACCTTTTTTTAACTCGGCTTTGTCACAATGTTACTTTATTGCTTCTTGCTGTGTTAAGGTCCTGCCTTTTCTTATCTGCTCTCCAACTGGAATACGTTTGTCAGAAGATCAACTACTACGAATCAGTGGACCTGCAGGGAAATTGCTGAGGAACATTGATTTGCAACAGTGAAATATTGGCTCTTGATTCCTCACAAGTTGCCGATGTCATAAAACTATTAAGTCAAATTAAAAAAGTATTCACGACACAGACCAGGAAACCACAGTAATTTTATTTCATAGAAAATGTGGAAAAAAAAATTAGCATGAAATGATGGCAAGACATATAAAAGGAGACAAGATGATTATTTTAGGATAGTGAATATTCCAAATTATAAGAATAGTGAACAATGCCATGATGTGGTCATCTACATGAGATTTGAGAAACCTCTGGTTTTCAGCTTGTGTTTCACATCTAATAAAATGGGTTTGGAACTTTCTATCCAATCTCACTGAATGACCGAGCTGCAGAGTTATTTTGTTATTTTGTTTGTCCTTCTCCAGATTCCACCCTGGCTCTCAAGCATTTTAATTAAAAGCAATGTTTCCATAAATGTCATTTTTGACCAAACAGCATTTTTCAGTGGGAAGCAACTAACTTCGTAAGTGGGAAGTAATTATCTCTCCAGTAGTAGTCATTATTATTTTGTGAGCTCTAATTGTATCCAAATCAGAGCTCGTGTAAATCTCCTTTGAAGAAGTGTATTTTTGCTCCAAAGCAAGGGAAAATTTGCACAAATCACCAAAACCTCTTTTTAAACTCCAGTCTCTTACCCAAATATCAAAATTAATTGTAAAAGGATTGATTACATCTTTGTGCGCGGAACACTTTTCATCTGCCACCAAAAAATAAAGCAGGATTTGTATCCCTCCTGTGTTGATAGGAATACAGACCTTCCCTCAGCCTGCTTTAATGAAAGTAGCTGTGAAAGGAATTTTCAAGGACAAAATACATCTTTCTAGTTTGTCTCCACTCAGTAATTTTCTTCCTCCATTTTTTTGCAAGTGAAACAAAAAGTAACTTGAAAAATTTTGTGTTGCATTTCATTAGTAGGTGAGAAGATGCTGTTTGAGTACCAGATAAGTGAAGGACAATGAGAGGGAGGCATCTGGTGTTCTCTAATGGCTGCGGTTTGTGAGCACTTTTCATTGGACTGCTGTAGTGCAGAAGTGGGAATGTATTCCCACTTACCTGTAATGAGAGGTAAGTGGAACTTGCTTTCTCACTTTCTTATTGAAAGAAGCTGCTTAGCTTATCAATCCTGATCTAAAGTACCAGGCTCTGCCTGTTGGTTTCATTTCTCATTTGCTTTTCAATTCATTCACTATCAAGATGAGAGTCAGGATGAAACAAAATGCAGTCCTGCCGTTTTCAAAGGTTTCTCACTGTTTGAAATCTGTTGCCACACAATTTTAGTCTTTCTTCCTGGAGAAGCTAGAATTTGATTCCTATCTAGTCAAATAAAGCATCTCTGTTTGGGGGTTTTTGGGGTTTTTTTAAGACTTTATAAATTGGGGTATTTATCAGAAAAATCAATGTCATACAGAACAGACCTTCCATTCTTAGCTAATAACACATCTTTTGGGGTTGACTGTGGGACCAATAAGTTTGTAAGCAAGAACAAAAACACATACATGCCCACACAGGACTTCCTTTGAAATAAAATGAGATGATGAAGGTGGAGAATTTGGGAATCAGATAGATAACGGGTTCATAGCTGGACCTTTCTGATGAGTGGAATGACCTCTGGTTTTGTTTGAATGCTGAGGATTTACTTTATTTGCCCAATAAGATGGTGATGGTATTAGGTGGGTAGCCAGAGACCCCTTGCTGAAATTTAGAGTGCTGTTTTGTTAAGTTCTGGTAAAACACACTCAAGAGAGAAAATTAATGTCCTAGGGAGCTCACAACAAGATTATGAAGAAAATCCATGTTACTTCAGGGGTCAGGAATTGAACAGAGACCTGAATAATATATGAAGTTCACATTCTGAATGAGAGAGGTTCTATGAGATTAAACAAAAAACAATCAGTGAGCATACAAAGGAAAATTGTTTTTGAAAGATGTAAAATAAATCAGAAAGTGAAAACAAATCTATCACCAATAAAAACAAATCTCTTAAGACCATGAAGCTGAAGAAAAAACCCATCTTATTAGCTCAAACTCTGCCTTTAGCCATAACTGCAAATACCTGAGCCTCTCTCTTTTCCCCACTACTCTGCCCTTGTGATTGTGGTGACCATGTTAGTCTAAAGACCTCTGCTGAAAACCAGGTGTTGGCAAGAAAGATGGAGGGTTCTTTCAGTCTCTTGAGATGAAACAAGCGAGAAACAGAGTTCCTGACAAAACTCCCACTGGGCAATTTCTGTTCTCATTGCCGTTTGTTTTATTTCTTCACCTTGGAGAAGTAACTGGTGAAATGAAAAAATGACAGATATGCTACCATTGAAAGGGATGACTGTACACATTAAAGTGAGGCCTATCCTCACATGCTGTTTGGTGTATATTGTTATTTTGCCTCATAAGTACTCTACTATGCTGTAGATTGGAGACCACAGTGGGACAGTGTGTGAGTAATTTTGAAAGCCAAATGTTTTCCTGGAGGAGTTGGATATCTACCTTAAATGTATCTGCATCATGCTGCTCTTCCAGTAATTGTAAACCAAAGCACGAGTCTTTGGATGAATTTAGTTCTCTATCATAACAGTCCTGGTTTACAGGATTATCCCAGTTTACTGTCTAAGAGTGCAAGTATTGCAGTACAAATCCTGCTGTAACTATTTCTGGAACACTGGAGTAGTTCTGCTCTTGAAATCATTGAGCATACAATTAATTCCATGGTGTGGTAAGTATGCTTTAGTTACTGTGTATCATACTGCACCCAAGAAAAAGACAAGTGTTTTGAAATGTAGCATGTGTAGAGAATACAGAATTGCTGTTAATCATGTTTTCTTCACGTGCTAAACTGTATGTTTGATATACTTAATTCTGTAAATATAAAGGCATGCAAGCAAAACAGATGCTAGTTTCTGTGTCTATAACCTGATCCATCACATAATTGAATGAAAAAAAGGTTAGTTTTCAGTGCTTCTTTCTTGTAACCCTGGTCTGAGTTTCACATTCTGCCCATCTTAAAGGAGAAAGGCTGGATGCCACAGTGGGGTGCATACACTTGAATACCTGCTTTCTTAGCATTTTTCACTAGCTTTGTCTCCATGACTGCAGATGCAATACCAGAACACAAGGCCAGATCTCTGTTCTGCTTGTGCAGCATGCTATATGATATCATCCACCTCATATCACTCTAAACTTCCTTTTTTCTGAGTCAAAAACTTGATAGGGTTCAGCTTCAACAGTCTTTTTATTTCCCTTAGGATTTTGCCTTTTGGTATTCTACATGTTATGCTTTATAGACATTACCTGTTTCAAAGTTGTTGTCTTAACACCAGCTTGACCTAGCTGCTTCTATTGCTCTGTTCCCCAGGGAATTCTGAGTACCATACTGATTCTAAGTTCTTTTTCTTTCTCATTGGTATTCTGGAATATCTTAGGAAAAAATAGTTCTGTATTTTCCAGTCTTAGCACACTAGTACAGTGTCGTGGCTGAAGTGCAGCTGTATCTTCTGAGTGGCAGCAGCACCACATGGATGTGGGGACTTGCTGGAAAACCCAAGCCCCTTGTTAGGAGTGTTATTGGTTAGGTTGGCTCCAGGAGCCAATGCCATCGTATTGCCTCAAGTTCTCCCTGCGCATCTCTGCTGGCCCAGCTGGCTGCAAAGTGACTTCCAGGGATACCAGAGTTGTATGAAGATGATAAGCTGCTCCTGGACTTTCCCTCTCACGAATTTACTGGGCCTTGTCCTGAAGGATTTTTGCTAATTGAAGATTTTGATTAATGGTCTGTAGTATTGCAAAGGTTGTTTATCTCCCATTGAAATTGATTCTTTCTTTTGGATCTTATGTCTGAGTTAAGGATAAGAATTTTGAAGGTTCCTTCTTTGGGACCATTGCTGGTCCTCTGCAAGTGAAATTGCCCCAGGTGAGCTTCCCCATTATCATCTTGTCCTCCTTTGTTTTTTTATAGGCCCTCAGAGGAGAAAAAAGCTCCTCACGAATATTCTCAGTGAGGAATAAACAGTAAGAGAGAGTAACCTCTAAAAGTTTATAAAGGCTTATACAATGAAAGCATTGAAGAAAAGTGAAAGCAGGTGTCAGCCTTGACAGAAAACTACATAGTGGCAGAGATTTCCATTAGTTAACAGCTTCTACCACTAAATGCCTTAAATCAGCTTTTAAAGTAGAAAACAGTTGAGTGCTTTTTAAAATTTAACCTAAATCACCAGATCTTGGCTCTATTCCCAGCAAAGAAACAAAATAACTTGTTTGTGGACTCTAAAAAAATTGAGATTTGCTTTCTGATGCTTTATTTCTACTTGGGGAAAAATAGTAATTCCTCAATTCATCGGTTTCATTCTGAGATTAAATGGAAAAGACTGAATCCTCTCTGGGCCTAAGGGGATCCTTCTCTGTCCTTGCTCTTCCTTGTTTTCTGCAGGGTGTGTGGATACTGGAGATCTGGGCTGCAACCCTCACAGTGGTGTTTCTAAGCATGAAACTTAGGATTTGTTTTATGTGCTTTGCAAGGCAGCACGAAGGCTGAGGATGGTGAATAGTAGGATAGTCTGGGAGGACTAGGTAGGGCACAAGGCCAGCAATTTTGCCCCTTGTGCCCACTGGCTGGACTTGGGAATGAAGAAATTTGCATCCTACGTATCCGTGTACCAGTACATGGTGGCCTTCCAGCTGGACTGCAGTTATGGGCTCTCCAGTACAAGACGTGCTGGAGACAGTACACTGAAATGCCATGCAGAGGATTAGGGGAACTGAGCTTCCCTCCTAAGAAGCAAGTCTGAGAGAGCTGGGATGGTTCAGGCCAAGAGATATCTTGAGGGCATCTTAATAATCTATGAGTATCTGGAAGGAGGGCACACAGAGAATGCAGATAGGCACTTTTAAGTGGTGACCAGTGGCACGACCAGTAGCAGTAGGAACAAATTGGAACACTTTTTGCTGCTGGGGTGACTGGGCACAGGTTGCCTGGAGATATTGTGAAGTCTTCGGTCTTGAACATAATCAAAAGCCATCTGGACATGGACCTGGACAGCTTGCTCTAGGTGGGCTTTCTTGAGCAGGGAGATTGGACCAAATGACCTCCAGAGGTCCCTTCCAACCTCAACTGTTCTGTGATTCTGGGATTTATACTAGTAATTAAAAAGATCCATGGCAGTTCTTTGACTCTTAGGCAAGTGGTAACCTGTCATAGGTCATGCCCATACCAGCTGAATTCTCTGTCCCCTGTGGAACACAGTGCCTTCATCTGTGCTGCGTCCTGGCGCAATCTCTGGTATATGCTCCCTTCGGAGAGGTCAGAGTGGCTGAAAGGTGGCCAGAGCCAAAACTTTGCCTGGCAGTGCACTAATGAGCTGGACTGTACACATGACTATGGGACTATATTGATCCTATGATCAGTGTATGTTCGGTTTTCTAATAAAAACACAGCCTATCAAACCTATTCTCCATATTCCAACCATATTAAAGGAAATAGTCATAATTACCAAGACATTTTTAGATAAAGGTTTCTTCCCTCTACATTTGTTCCTCATTCATAGACATTAAAAGCATCCTGCACTCTGCCTTGCCTCACAACTTTCTTGACTCCCACCACAGCCTGGGCTTCCCGTTGCTTTCCTGATCCTGTCTTGTCCAGGGGTTTTGCCTGTGCTTTCACAAATCATCATTCAGTTGAAGGGATTTTACTGGAAGTTTGGTGCTGAGGCACCTGTTTTCCCTAACAGGTACCTGAGGCTGTGTAACTTGACCCCAGGACTTACCAGTTGGTTTCTGCTGCATGGGGAATTGATTGCAAAGATGTGAAGCAAGTCAGTTACATTCCTAATGGGTGCTCACTGTAGAGGCTAATGCTGGCACAGCTTCCCTGCTGCTGCCTCCACCGCAGGGAGAGGGGAGGGGAGAAATCCAGGAAGAGAAAGGCAACGAAAAGAAACCATGGAAAAACGAGACAAATACAAAAGCAGGAGGAGCACAAGAAAGAATAAAAAGAAGAAGGAAATGTCATAAAAAAAGAAAGTAGTTCTAGAAAGAAACCTGTAACTAGCAGAACTGAAAAAGGAAACTGAGCAATGTGGTGGGATAAATAGAAAAATAGAAAGGAAAAGGAAAAAGGAAAATGTGTTATTTCTTGACATTTTTTCCTACTAGCACTGCACTAAGCACTGTGTAAATAGCCACATCCCTAGATTTGTGTTTTACAGTAGTTTTACTACATGCTTTGTAGTTTTCAACAGTATTCTAGCTGAAGCAGAAAGAGCTTGTGGCATTTTTCTCCCTTTATGTCCCCCAATGCCCTCTCAGCATTTCCTGTCTTCTGCTGACAGAAGGCAGAAGGGTTACTTGGCACCATTCACCCACTAGATTAAGTGCAAATACATTTTGGCAGTGATTCCTGGTAAAGTGCATATGTTTTGCACAGGGCCCCTTCCCTGTAAAATTTTGGGTAATATTCTGCTAGTTTTCTCTCTTGTTTATATTTCCTTTCCCTATGTGACTGTAATGTGTGAGCATGAGCATTGGTATAATGCTTATCTTTTGCTAGTTTACTGTAAGTTTAAAACTCACCCATGCTGATAAGTATTTTTACCTCCCTCTTCTTTGCCTTATCTGTAGAACCCGTTTTTTCTGTGCTACATACAAATATAGGTTAAAAGCTTCTACACAAGGCAACATGTTTTGCTGGGAACCAACAGGACACCGAGAAAATGACAGTTATGTTTGTTGAATGCATCAATTCTACACTGTTTGCACCCAGGCTGTGTACCCTTTTCCTGATTTTTGAAGATTGTGAGAGGTTTTGTTTCTTTGAAGAAAGGGGAAAACAAAGAAATTATGTATTTGCTTACAATTCCAAACCTCTCATGCAGTTTGTGTTGTGCAAAAGCTCATCTTTCAGTGCTGATCCAGGCTGTTTTTAGAGCTTGGTTTTCAGACTGTTTTTGTGGTATCTCCTTCTTTCTCCATTTTTTACTGCTCACTTGGCCAAAGAACAATCAGCTCAATACCTTTGCACACATAGTTCAAATCCAGAGGATCTACAGATAAGGAAGACCTTAAGAGAATGTCTTCCTTATACCATTTCAAACACTGTTACTGCAGTGAAAAAATGAGATGAGTTACAAATTAAAGACTTGTAGTCCTGAGAGATGTAGGCAAGGCATTCTGACTGAAACTGTCTGTCCCTTAAACAAAGAGTTCTTCTCTATATATCTCACTTTAAGTACAAAGATTTTAGGAATCCATGTTTTGATAAGGTGCTTCACTCTCACTGTCTTGATTCATTTGAACTTGG
The DNA here is from genome assembly GCA_013400775.1 of Chaetops frenatus. Taxonomy (NCBI): domain Eukaryota; kingdom Metazoa; phylum Chordata; class Aves; order Passeriformes; family Picathartidae; genus Chaetops; species Chaetops frenatus. The sequence goes on along the minus strand of VZTR01016084.1, from coordinate 38,539 downwards.
AGTGGTACAGCAACACAAAAAATAATTAAAGCTTCCCACTTCCCCAAGCAGCTATTCTTTATGTAACTTTTAAGAGTACTATATGAATATCAGGTAGCTCATCATATCTGAGCTTTTGTTGAAGGAAGGGGACGATTTTATTAATTGTCTAGCTCTAAGGTTTCTTGCTAGCATTGTTAGACTGTTGCATGGTTAAACTAAAGCTTCCCAACTTGATGTTCTTCTTTCCAAAGAATCTTCAGATGCCTAATTGGGTTATTTTTTTGTCCCCATACTTGTTTGAAAGGATTGCTGGCTGTCCTGGAAATGCAGTCACAGTGTGGTGATCAGCAATGCACAGGTTTCTGCTCTTCTCCTTCCTGGTTTTGTTAATTGGGAGATGTGACAACAGCATGGGAATGCAGGAAATCTGTGACACCAGCTGAGATGCAAAGGTGCTTATACTGGCACAGCCTGAAAATATATGTGGAATGGAAAGTACATGTGGAACAGCTCTTCCTGCCCAAGTAGTTTGAAGGGAAGGAGCTGGCCAGGACACCTCTTTTGTTTTTTAGTTGGTGTTTTGTTTTTTTAACAGAAGCAATTTACATTAAAAATGACTTGAAGCTAAGTAACAAGTATATTATGGCTTTTCTTTTTTTGTATTTACTTTCACAGCATTAACAACATAAGGACATGACTGAATAATTCATATTTGTTTTACTGAGGCATTCTCACAAGCAATCTAAAGCTTTCTTAATGGTTTGCCTAGACAGTGATTCCAGTCTCTGCTTGGAGCCTTTGATTTGCAGTGCCCTACCACTGTGCTAACGTGGTTTTCTTTCTAGCTGTCTCCATCATACAAAATCATTTCCCTACCTATAGCCTGATAAATACTTTCCCTTCTTTGGCTCTGTCAGTTAATATGAATATTTCTTGCTGCTGCAAGTTGTATTAGTGAACATCCTTTTCTCTGACTTTGCCACTGATATTCAATAATTTTAAGAAAAAAACTCTACTGAATTTGCATGAGTTTCTCTGCTGGAGATGAGCCATATCTATATGGTGTTATGCATCCTATTCTATCTGTATTTTCTTACCTACACTGTCTAACCATGTTGGATTTATGAGGCAAGATTTTGGGATCAGGGTGGCTACAGGGTTGAATTCTGTGAGAAGGGACCAGGGACTGCCCCTGTATTGGACAGAGACAGTTCCAGCCAGCCCTTAAATGGACCCACTGCTGGCCAAAGCTGAGCCCATCACTGGTAGCACCAGTTTAAGAAAGGGTAGAAAACATTGTTCAGCAGCTGTGAGAGAGGAGTGAGTTAAATGGAAGAGAAACATTCCTGCAGCACCAAGTTCAAGTAAGGAGAGGGAGGACGTGTTCCAGCCACTGGTGCAGAAGTTTCCCTACTGCCTGTGGCAAGACCATATCAAAGCAGGTTGTGTCCCTGCAGCCCACAGAGTAAATGGATGTGTCCTGAAGAAAGCTGCAGCCCATGCAGAGCCTACACTGGAGCAGTTTCCTGGCAGGAGGTGAAACCTGTGCAGAAGAACACATGCAGGGCCTGTGGCCATGGGGGACCCACGCTGGAACACTGTTCCTGAAGGACTGCACCCCATAGAAAGGACCCATGATGAAGCAGTTCCTGAAGAACTGCAGGTTGGAGCACTTAGTGAAGGACTGTATCCTGGGGGAGTGAAGTAGGGAAAAAGGTGAGGAGCAAAATGCAACAGAAATGAAGTGTCATTAACTGACTGTAACCCCCATTCTCCATCCCCTGGCATCTCTTGGGACAGGGGGAGTGGTAGAAGAGTTAGGAGTGAAGTTGAGTCTGGGAGTGGAAGGAAAATGGGTTTTATTTTGTTCTAGTTTAAATCTGAGGACAAGGGGAGTGTGGGGTGGTATTCTTTTCACCACCCTGCTCTATTTTTAATTGTCAGTGAATTAAATTAATCTTCCCAAGCCAAGTCTGTTTTGACTGTGGTGGTAATTGACAAGTGATCCCCCTGTTCTTAACTCGTAAGGTTTTTCCTCTTGTATTCTCCTGGTCATGCTAAGGAGAGGATGGGAGAGAGTGGCTTGGTGGACACCTGTCAGCCAACCAATGTTAAACAATTCACTTTACCTGAAATTGTCCCTTGTGGTCCTTTGAGCAGACTCTAATTAGGGTTTTACTTTACTGAGTATTTACAAAGAAATGTAACCAGATGTCAAGGGAATATGAATGCTTTCTCACTCCCTAGTTTGCACTTTGTATTTGAATACACAGAGAAGATGAACAGAAATTTGTGGGTTCTGGAACCTGATTTTAGCTTGTGAAAAATCTGAAAACATCCTCCTAACTTCCAGATGTTTTCTTGAGCAACAAGCAGAACAATGTGGCAATGAAAGGGCTTCCTTCTAAAGCATTAATATCTGTTTCAGCCAGAAGTCTATCCTTGTCTACCTACTGGAACTAATTATCTGGGCTGAAATCTCTACTTATTCTGATGCATTTCTTAAATCCTCCATCTCAGGTCCTCAATGAATTATGTCCTTTTCACTTTCTTTGACATTCTCATACAGGGCAATGAGCACTGGTGGTATAGTGTTTGTTGACTCATTAACTGCTAATAGTAACATTTACTTTAGACAGACACAGCCATGTAATTAATTTCATAGATAAGGTGAGAGAAGATGAAATGAAAACCATCTTTTTAAAGGGGTGTCTGTTCCCAATAAGCTATATTTGCTTGCAACAAAGGCAGTGTGCCAAAATACTGTCTGGAACAAAAATGTTCTGGTATTGCTTAAAGGAGGAAGAGTTGCTATTCCAGGCAAACAAATTGCTAATTTTGAGTATCTGAATCACAGCCTTTTTCTGCTGAAAAATAAAGTTTGGAGATGTATGTAGTTAATGAAATCTGAAAAGTCTGCTTCTTCCCTTGCAAGTCTTGGAATAGAATGAGAGGATATCCACTACCTTATCCTATTCCCATCAGTTCAACCTAGACTGATGATTTGTAAAGCTAAATGTCTCCATTTGCCACCCAAATTACAGAGCAAGAGATTTCATTCAGTGGACAGCCTGAGCTGCAGAGACAAAAAACACCTAAATGCCTATGTCTCTATTTTGGTGTGAATCCTCAAGTGCCTGGTAAAGGCTGAGCCAAACAATGTTTTCAAAAGGAAGAGCTAAAAATCAAGCTCAAATGAGTCTGCAGAACAGGTCTGCACCTGGCTTATCTTCCACTCAGTGAAAGCCAGTCTCTCAATGACATGTCCATGGTCTTTACACAGTAGCAAGGTAGAATGAAGTGCTTTAGCTGGGATTATTTCTTGCTGTGCTGTAATGTAGTCTAGCTGGCTGTTGCCTGTTGTCAAATGCTGAAAACAGAGGCTCCTTTTGGGAATGGAAGTACCTTATTCCTGTTTACTAGCAAGTGTTTCCATTTCTGAAAGCTACCAGCGGGAAATCACTGCTGCTGCTGAATGGAGTGAGAATGAGCATATGGCAGATGAAGCAATTTTTTACAGGGTTCTGCCTAATTTAATTGCACAACTACATGTAAGAATGAGGCATTAATTTTGAGGCTCTAACATCACAGAACCTCTACTTGTGATATCAATGTGAGATAATGGCTCCAGTCGCTTGAAACTGAGCACATTCTGATAAAAAGTGAAGGAATGAGGGGAAGGTAAAGTTAGCATTCCTGCGTGAAAGCACTAATATGCTCCAGAAGTCATGGTGGAGATTTTTAAATCTCCAGTTCACTCCCCAGTGACTTGATTTTAATAGCCTGTCCAAACCAAATTGATATTCCTTTCAAGTCCTTCAGAGTATTCAGATTCCACAAGCATTTAGTATGCTACCTAATTAATATGGCTGAACTTAGTCCCAAGAATAAATTGATGAAGTTTTACAAAGGCTGATATTTGATAGCAAAACCGTTGGTGTTTCAAATAAAACAAGTATAGACAGTCACAAATACATTAATTTTCTAAGAGAATCATTGCAAAGACATGAGCAGTGGTCAGTGACCTTTTATACTATATCAGACTCTTTAGAGTAAAAACTGAGTTTATTTGTTCTGAGTATGGTACAGCCACTGGCTTCTTGCCTAAATTTGTCAGGCAGATGTTCCAGAGGAGCAAGGGAGCTGAATTCCTTTTCCCAATTAGTACTACCCTATGCAACGTGGGAAAGCTCCCCACACAACTTTCTGTCTCAGCCAGGAGGTATGGAGTGACTACATCAGTGGGTAAGGAAGAGCTAAGAGTTTGAGACAGGGTGTTGCCTATCTGGACTCATATAAGGCCTTTGACACTGTCTCACACAACAGCCTTCTTGCTGAGTTTGGAGAGATGGATTTGATGGGTGGACTGTTCGGTAGGTAAGGAATTGGCTGTCTGAATGCATCCAATGAGTAGTGATCAGTGGCCCAATGCCTGGATGGAGACCAATGATCAGTTGTGCCACTCAGGGCTCCGTATTGGAGCAGTTTCATATCTGCATCAATGACAGAGTGGGATCGAGTGTATCCTTGGCAAGTTTGCCAATGACCCCCACGACTCAGCTGTGTGTTGTGGGTGACACACCTGAGGATTGGGATGCCATTCAGGGGAACCTGGGCAAGCTTGAGGAGTGGGCTTGTGTGAGCCTTATGAGGTTCCACAAGACCAAGTGCAAGGTGCTGTACCTGGGTCAGGGCAATCCCCAGTATCAACACAGGCTGGGGATGAACAGATGGAGAGCAGCCCTGGGGAGAAGGACCTGGGGGTGCTGGTGGGTGAGAGGCTGGACATGACCCAGCAATGTGAACTTGCAGCCCAGAAAGCCAAACGTGTCCTGGGCTGCATCCAAAGCAGCGTGGGCAGCAGGGCCAGGTAGTGGATTCTGCCCCACTGCTCTGCTCTGCTCTGCTGAGACCCCACCTGCAGTGCTGTGTCCAACTCTTGAGTCCTCAGTACTCAGGAAAGACCTGGACTTGTTGGAGCAGATCCAGAGGAGGGCAGCAAAATTTACCAGAAGGATAGAGCACTTCTCCTATGAGGAAAGGCTGAGAGCATTGGGGTCGTTCAGCCTGGAAAGGAGAAACACTACTGGGGCCTTTCAGTACTTAGATGGGGACAAACTTCTTAGGTGGGCCTGCTGCAATACAAGGGGTAATGGTTTTAAAAGTATCAGAGGGTAGATTTAGAGTAGATCTAAGAATCCTTTTATGATGAGTGTGGTTAAAATGCAACAGGTTGCCTAGAGACATGGTAGATACTCCATTCCCAGGAACATTTAAGATCAGATTGGATGAAACTAAGCAACGTGATCTAGCTGAAGATGTCTCTGTTCATGGCAGGGAAGCTGGACTAAATGCCAACCCAAGTGATTCTGTGACTCTGGACTATATTTTAACTTTGACTATGTCTGAAGTCTTTTCCCTAAACAGTTATATGAGTATTTTACTATGTTAGCTTGGAGTGTTCACCATGACTTGTCTCAGTGGTCCTACATCAGCTGTAGAGTAGGTTGTTGGGGTGCTGTTCTGCTTGCCACACAGGTGAGAGATGTGGAGTGCATCATACAGCTCCCTTCTGCTGTTTGCCTCTTTAAATCATGAATGCAGAAAGGGAAGGCGTATGGTGTCCACTTGGGTCTCATCCCACATTAAGATCAAGGCCTACTTAAATCCTGGAGATGGGAAACATGGACGTGCTCTACAATTTAGCCATAATTTGTGAGAGCTGTGTATTTTCCAATGAAACCCTTTTCGGATTATGTGGCATAATGTCTGTGGGAAGCAGTACAACAACCAAGAATTGAGATAGCCTTGAATTGCTCCCAGGACTTGTTCTTGGTAGACTGGGATTTCTGCCTGTGAGCAGCAATGTGTCCCTGGAGCAGCAGGAGCTGATCCTTCTCCATAAGGGAGAAAAAGATGGGAGCAAGCACAACTGCAGTGCAGCAAGGGGCAGGAGCCTTGAGATAAAGCTCAGCAGAGTTTCTACTCAAACTCCTTGCAGCTGAGCTCCAAGGCTGACCAAAGCTTCTCAAACGGCTCTGTCTTCTGAGGATGATGAAGTTCAGTGCAGGCAGCTCAGCTCCCAGGATGAGTAAAGCGTGTGCTGCTTTGAGGGACTAGTACATACCCCAAACTGCTTTGAAATATTTTCTGAGTCTGTATCTTGTTCCATGATTTAAGTTGTTGGGAAAGATACTGAGTACTAACATCAGTGATAATCTGATACTGAATCATTGGCTGGGCCATGGGGATCCTTACAGTCCTTAGTCTCCCTGACCAGCCTCACCTGGGGCCTCCACCCCTGCCTTCTGCCCATAATCCCAGGAACTCCATTTAAACTGGGGCTTAAGTACTCACTTCTACTCTGAGCTATGTATCGGGTATATTTGTCTCTAGTCATGTCTCTGGTATTGCTTGCTAGAGCATTTCTGAGTCAGCATTTTTGGTGATTTTGTCCCTTCTTTTGGATGGATATTGGACCCATTTTGCAGCATTATCTCTGGCCCTGTTTGGCCTGATCTGCTTTATGGGTTCTCAGGTCATACCCTGGACCTGGTTCATTACCTTGCTTTGTCTGAGACTATAAATAGATTCTGTTATTATCACCATAGCTGCCTGCTGTGTTCAAACCCTCTGGTGAACATGCCCTGATGAGTGATGGCACTTCCAGTGTTGTGGTCACCTTTGGTTCCTGGCTTATTATCCCTTGTGGAGCTGTTCTGCTCTTGCTGCTCTCATACAAATAATATGAAACTGCAGGTCTGTCAGTGTTATAGTTTTAGTCTTTTTTTTTCCCCTATAACTATACTGTCCAAATAATTTAGGATGTCCTTTTATATAAAAAGGTCAAGAAACTCTACAGTGACTCCAAGTGAAGAATAAAGGATAATACTGAAGAAGAGTAACAAACAGTTCCAATTGTTACATACTTACCACTCTGAATATAGTCTGATGCTCATACCTGAATATGATATTTGCTTTTATATACCTGTCAAAATTCTTTGACAGTAGGGTTTTGACAGCATTGTGTACTCCAACAGTGTCTTTCAAAAATTTTTTCTGTTGTTATTCTATTCAGCTGTAAAGAGTTCCTGCAAGGAGCCTCTCTGAGCTATGGTAGCTATGGTCCAGAAAGAAAAAGAGCTCTGCAAGAATAAAATAAGGGATGAGATACTTCATTCTACTTCTGTAAAAGGTAATGATAATTATTATAAAAAGAACTTGCATTATATTGAAGGAGATGGAGTTTTTTTACAAAAAAAAAAAAAAAAAAAAGCTGAATGTGGCAGATCCTGTAACGTAAGGAAGATAAGGATGAGTCTGTGGTGTAGGCTCACAGGGAAGGCTGAACACACAGTAGATCATACTGCAAACACACAATACACTCATTTTTCATTGTTGTGTTTGTTTGTGTTTTATTTTTTTAATGCTGAAAATTTTTAAGTGATTTTTCAAATGGTGTCATACTGTGCAAAACTTGCTTATTTCTCAGTCATTCAAACCAGGAACCCAATTTTTCCCTTTGGTTTTGAACTTTGACCTTAAGCTCTGATGGACAGAATAATAGTGGTAAAACTTGTTTCTTAAGTAACCTCTAGTCTTCAAGTACTAAAAGAGAAGCAAGATAATACACCAAAGATTCTTAAATGCTATTTTCATGACACTAAGCTCAAGTAGAATTAACTGAAAAAAATAATGGCCACATGCTGCACAGGAATGTGCCCAGAAGGGCTATTGCTTTGTGCCAAAAATTGCCCTGAGAGGTTTGCAAAGATAGTTAGCATTAGCCTAGTTGCCTTACTGACGTCAAAGGGTAAAGCAGAGTTGGGCTATGTACAGCTTATTACATGTAAGGACTTGCAATGATACAGGACTGTTTTTGTTTTCCACTGCAAAAGGTTTATACTGGACTCTGAGATCCTGACTGTAACTGCACTCTGTATCAATATAGCTTAAGCTCTACAACCCAGTCCCTGTGATTTTTGCCAGTAAAACTGACATTGTGTGAGGAAATTCTGCAGCTCATCATCCCTCTAGGCTAATGTCTGTATTATCTTCTCTACTGCAAATTTTCAGGGAGTAATTGGTGTTCAACAAAGTTGCTTTACAGAAAAAGGGAGGAAATTCAAGTGATGATGAAGGACCCAAATATCTTCTAAACATTTGTTTCAGCAACCTCAAATATACTTTATTGCTCCAAACAGAGAAGTGAGGGCCAGGAGAGCTGCAGAAATCAGAACCTTAACTTGAAGTATGTGACAGGAAATCCTTGGTGAGGCCGAGTATGGAGCCCTCAAAGGGCCTTTTCTTGGGCGGGAGAAGGAGATAACTTGGAATGCAAGGGAAGAGGGCAGTTATGGAAAGGACATAGAGAATGGAAGAGCAAAGATGGATTTGGGGAATACTGAGGGACATTGATGTGAGAAGCTCCCAAAGTTCTGGGAATGTGAGCTGTATGTGGGAAAGATTTAGGGATATAACAGGTGAGGAGAGAAGTTGGTATTTAGCAAATAGGTTTCCACATTGGTATCCCTCCACAGGAGGCAGGAGGCAAAAGTGAGGGAATCTTGGTAGGGAGAGGTAGAAAAAGGTTTGTTATAGCAGAGGACTGGGGCATAAGCAGGGCTTTTTCTGGGAAAGTTAGAGAAAAATCTCTCTCTAGCATGAGGGACAAAGAAATGATTGTGGTGTGAAGTGCATGAGCACAGGGACTTTTGATTTGGGAAACTGGATTTTGAAACAGGAGTCTGGTCTGATCATCCTTCTCCACTGCTGAGGCCACATCTGGAGTGCTATGCCGCAGTCCTGGCCCAAGAGACAAATGGCCAAGTCTAGTGAGGGGCCATGGGTATGAATCAGGGCTTGGAGATGGCTGAGAGCTGAAACTGTTTAGCCTGGGGAAAAAGAAGACTCAAAGGTAACTTAACAAGTTTTTTATAAATATTTGATGGGAGAAGGAAATATGGAGGCAGACTCTTTCCAGTGGTTTGAAGGACAAGAAAGCAAGACAATGGGAAATGGCTGAAAAATGAAATAGAGGAAATTTCATTTAAACATGTTTTGCTTTTAAAACTGTAGTCAAACACTGGAATAAGTTACTCAGAGGTTGTGGAGTCTCTTTCCTTAGAGATCTTCAAAGCCTGAGCAACCAGCTGTGGTCCACCCTGCTCTGAGTAAGGTGTTTGGAGCTTCTAACGTCAGCCATCCTCTGACTCTGCAAGTGTGTTTTCCATATTTGTTTTCTACATTTGAACATTTTAAAGCCTCTTGGGAAGGACCTAGATAAAATATAACGAACAAGAAGACAAACTCAAACCTCATCAGTATCAATGGGAGCTTTCCCCCTGAATGAATGTATTTATTTCCTTCATTAATAAAACCATACTTAAATATAGATAAACATCCAGCCCTGAGAGGGAACGGAAAATGGTTTGGGAAATGGATATTACTGTGTTCTTATGAATCCTTTATTCACCTAAGTGACTTTGTGAGTGTTACTCCCAGTAAATTGCTTATAAGCAAATTTGATACATTTAAGTCAATGTCTGCAGAATCTGGGAATCGGAAGACACATTCCTGTCTCTGATTTACTCATCAACCTCCCTTGGGCTTAGCAAAAGTGGCATTTCAGTCATGATTTTCTGACTAATAGCACACTTTAATGAATACACTGAACAAATTAATAACACAATACAAAAGTAATTCAAAGTTCAGTTCAGTTTAACTTCATAGTCACTAAGGAATCACAGCTGGACTTGGATAAATAAGGGGAATTCACTTTTGTGGGAGGAGGATGAGAAGTTTTCTGTTAAGAAACTGATCTGCTCCATATTTATGAACATCAAAAAACTGATTAAAATAGAGGAACTAAGAGTGATGCAATGGTGGATTAGAATGTAGGTGAGGCCTTTCAGTGGGACAGCTCAGGTGACAGCATCACCTATGTAAATTTTAAATGAGTCCAGTGTACTCTGGACCCTAAATTTTGTGTGATTGATTTGAATAGAGCCTAATTGCTTGGGGTTTTAAGTTTCTTCTTTATCCATTCATCTGCCTACAGGTCCTGCTTTAATATTTTGAAATTAGACGTGTACACAGCATGAGTAAAATGAGTTCTGATCACAAAATCGCTGTGTTTTTTATTGGTTAAGAATCTTGATGAGCTGTAGCAAGCCAGCTTTTAGATGGATGACAGTTGTAGTGAAAAAGAACTAATTGGCAAGATAGAGAAATTATTTAGCAAAATTAGTGACAAGTAGAGGTAGAAATATTAGGGATTTTTAGCTTTGTTTCTTTATATGAAAACATCAATATTAAGGTTTTTCAATAAAGAAATATTTCAGTGTATTTTATTCTGATTGACTCCAGAGTCTTTTAATGGCAAACGTGTTCATAACAACTAGGTCACTTTAAAAAAAAAAAAGTAAAAGCATAGGAAAATAAATGTGCTTGTATTGATACATATGGTTCATATCATACATGGCTTATAACCCTACTTATTGCTCACATAAACATTTAAAACAGTGCATTGCCTGTTCCATACTCATTGTATGACATCCTTTCCATAACATTCCCAAATTCTCAGTTTCCATTAATATCACCCAAAGATAAGAATGATTGATATGATGTCCAGCCAGTATTTCCAAAGATGAGTTTCTGTTAAAGCTCCAATGGTTTTTTTTTTCCACTAAAACACATCTAAATTCAGTGAATCAATGAATCCATGCTTTCCAGATGTGCAGTTCTTCATAAAAGCACTGTTCAGCCTCTGTGTCAGTGACAACTTGTGGCTGGATGTGAGAGTTACCAAATTTTCAGGATTCTGTGATCACCACCATACATGAAGGACAGATCTGTCAGAGGGGATGGCGAGCACAACTCTGAGCACACAGTGCAAAGGCCTAGACTAAGAGGAATTTTCTTTCCAAACTTTCATCTCAACAAATAATTTATTTCAGTAATGGCCGTTCTTTCTTAACTCTGCTGGACTATTTTGCTTAAGAAATTTTTAAGGAGGAAAGGCTGATTTTCCTGGCCTTGAGATGAAATGCCTTCACACAAAGCTAAAAGCATGGCAAACTCTCTGTAGGATATTCAAAATGTTCTTGCTATGCAAGCTTCAGTCACAGTTTTTGGCCTCATTTTAAACTATGAATTTTGTAAGAGTAGATCTATCAGCTCTTATAGGACTTCAGTCTTAAGGCATTTTAGTATTACTTTAATAACCATGCAGTTTTGCTTCTCTGTGAGAGAGTTGCAGAAACTGGGCTATAGGAAAACTGAAGCTTTATTTTAAAAACCCAAAAAATTAGGCCCCATTACTATATTAGTTTAATCTGTTTTCTGTGGTTGACTTCCTGTCTCAATTACTTGTATTCGACTTAAAGATTGATGTGAGCGTGAAGCTGACATCCATGTGTATTCCAACCTACAAATCTCACAAAGATCAAGAAATTTTGAAAGTCGTGCATTAAAGAACTGAAATGAAGACTGGAAACAACAGTTGTTTAATGAAAATTGGATTTCCATAAGAATAATCAGAGACAATAATCCACAGACATTTAAAGCAACTGAGAAAGAACATAAATATATTTGTCATTTGATTTTCAATAGAAATATCTAATTCTGATATTTTTGAATATTGTTATTTTCTCCTTGCCATCTCTCCTTTTATTGTTTTTGTTTGGGTTTTTGTGGGTTTTGCTTGTTACTGTTAAATTTGTTAGTTTGTTTTCATCAGTGCAAGGGATAGAAAATATTATTTAAGAATTTTTAAAGATATTTTTGTGCTTTTTTTCCTCTCAAATCTTTTTACCTAGGAGGTGAAAAATGGAGGTAAATTAAAACTTTTGCAAATTAAACTGTGGGTTGATAGGGGAGCGCTAGGCTAAGTGCTTGTCTAAGCCATTGTATTAGTGTATAAAGAAATGTCTTCAATATCCTGTCTTGTTTATTTGACAACTGGGAGTGACTATTTGTTTGTTTTCTGTAATTATAACTGCCAGGAAAATATTCTGATAATCTAATGTGGTGGCTTCAGTCATTAGTGTGCTCTAAATGGTGAGAAATCTCATAATTATTCATAAGACTCTGATGGGATCCATGACTGTATCTTAGCTTCAGGCACTTCAGAAATGGAGCCCTTGGAACCTTTGCAGAGCACTGTTGCTGAAATTTACATACCCAGGCTGAGTCTATCTGTTTTGGAGCTGTTCACTGTGCATCTTCCAGGGCTGAGCAGAGCATTCAGCACCTCACAGCCTGGAGCTCTTCGAGTGTGGGGTTATAGGTTATATGTATATAACCCTCTGGAGCACCTGAAATGGTGTGTTTGGTTTGTGAAAGCACAATCCTTAAAAGTGAAAATGCATCTGAGTCACTGCTGGAGCTCTGCATGTTTGAAGAGTGTTTTCCTGCCTTGAGCCCAAATTCCTCTTCCATTAATGGAGAGAAGCCTTACAGCTTCCTGTGGCTGTCTTCATCCAGTCTTGCATAAGTGGGTAAAGCAGCTGAAATATTTTTCTCTTTTCTCTTCATTATTGCAAGAGAGACACAATTTATTCCTTTACCAGATTAAGACTTACTGCAATTATGAGGATCTAGAGATGGGGTTATGTATCCTTGTACAAATAAATAAGAACCATGACAGTCTTATCCACAGGCATTTTAATCTTTGAAACCATTCTGCTTGCTGTAAAAGAGAATGTGAAGAATTCAAGGTGAGATGGAACCATTAGATTGTGTGTTCTAATCTCCTCAGTATATTAGTCCATAAATCATCACCAATTGAAGTGAGTTGAAGTGCTTACCAATAGTGTAATCATCTGAGCAGCATATATGTTCAGTCAAGATGACTTCTGAAATATAGAGTCTGACTCTTTTAGTTTATTCCAGGTGCTAATACTCTTCCCAGATAGAGATTTGGCCTTAAGCTTCATTTTGTATTCATTAATTTCTGTCAGAGCCAACAACAGTGTAGTGGAAAAATCACACAGAACCATGGAATATTCTATAGGGTTTTCACTGCAAGGTATTTCCCTAGATTTATTAATAGATTTATGAAATTATTCTATGGTTTTATTATGTTTTATGTCCTACAAGAAAAAAAAAAGGAAAAGAACACAATACTGCAGTGGTGATCACCACACTGATATTGTACATAAAGATAAAACAGTTACTTGGACCCCAGGGTGACCCTTAATGGTCACAATAAGCCCTTTTTGCGCACAACCGCAGTAAGAGCTCTGCTCAGTTACTTGTCTGAGTCTCTCCACTTAGTCCAGCACTTTATGGAACTCTGTTAACCTTTGTCGTCATCATGGTTTTAGCAGATGTGCTTTTTAGATCTGTACTAAAGACTCAGTCAGATTCTCACCTGTGTTGGCTTGGTGGCTGTCTTCCCATTTTTTTTTTCTCCCTTAACCAGTTCATTCTTCATTTAATACAGGCTTCATATTGATGATATTTTTGTTTGTTTTTAATGAGGCTGTTGTACAATACTGTCAATTGTTCGTAGTGACCATTGTATCTGTGTACCAACTTTTATAATTTTTTTTTTGGTGATTTATGAGTGTTTAACTACTACAGGTGAGGCTTGACCAAAGTCCCAGACTGAAGTGTCAGTGTTACCTTCTTTCTGTGATGAGGAAGTTAAGGGGAGTAAACTTCACACAGCTATCATAAAAAATTCAGAATTGCCAACTGTTTTAGCTTGTATATAAAGACCAGTTTCCCAGTGTGAGCTCTGTCTGCACATGTTCTGTCAGAATTCATCTCATGCTTAAGGGTAGCATTGTGTAGCAACAGATGATGGTGTTCTATGGACAGGCTTTCACCTCTTTGTGGATTTCCACATGCAGAAAAATTATAAGGAGCAGATTGGTAAAGAAAGAGCAAATATCTCTCTTACATGGTCTTTAAGATTTGCATGAGAAAAAATGAACAAATTCTTACTGAAAACCAAATGCTGTGCGGATGAACATTCTTCCTTGAGAAGGAAGAGAGAGTGAAGGCAATATGAGACATGAAATGGTAGGACTTTTATAGTGGTATAATAAAGATGTGGTAGAGGAAGCTAAATGCTTTCTAAATGCTTTACCAATGACAAATACACAAATAATTGGTATTACAAACCTGAGCACTGCGTATTGTGTTGGTTGTAAGTATAGCAGAACAAAACTATAACAAAGCAATAGACTTTTTGTACCTTAGTAACCCAAAAATTGATTGTTCAGTAAATTGTACATTAAACATTTATCAACACTTTAGAAGTATTTGTAATTAGGACTTCATGATGAAACCAGTTTCCTCTTTACTATAATGTAGCACTGTGTCATAGAAAGGATACAGTTTTAACGAGTTATTTACTCTTTCAATATATACAGTGAACCGGACTTTTCTGAAATGGTAGTGTCATAATGTATAATCTTGATAGAAAGCACTGATCTAAAGTTTCTTTACATCTAGGGTCAGATACAGATAAGCCTTTGATAAGCATGGGTGGAACTAAACTGAGTTCTGAGATGGCAACAGTGCTGGCAGTCAAGCCTGATTCTTTTCCACAGTTGAGAGGGTGGCTAATTATTCTGTATATATGTTCCTGGAGCTATATAAGACTCTTCAGGCTCATTTAGAGTGATCCTTTTTCACAACAGAACAAAAGTTACTTTATCCAAATGCAGACATGACCTCAACATAGGTGGAAAAGGAGACATGTAGACAGCAGTAGTACTTGGTGACAGTAGGGCTCCAGTATATCCTCCAGTATATCCTAATTCCAGATTCCAGTAAATTTGTGGCAAACAGACATAATCACTATCATTAAAATAGAAATAACACAACCCATTACTTAAATCCTAAACACCTCATTTGAAATGTCAAGCATATATTCTGCTTACTGGCAAGAGTTCAAAAGCAGAGTCAAATCCTAAAAAAGCAGAGGACCTGTCATATTTTGAAAAGCAGAGATCCTTGTCTGCATAGCATTACCAAAGTAGGAAAAAAAGTTATAAACACAAGCTTTACACTGTAGATGATTTAGTGGTAGGGCAGATGCTTTGTAGTTTCACAATTGCTCCACAGTAAAGATACCCTTTATCATTAGACTGTGGAAGTTTTCTCAATGGAAAACAGCACGATTAATGACAACTCAGCACCGACACAACTAATGTAGTGCACTTCAATTGAATTTTGCTTTGCTATATCATCTTTTATTTAATCTCAGCTGTGAGTATTCTGGCTACCATAAAATGCTCCCTCCTGGTCCTAGGAATGTAAGAATTGATAGATTGGAGCATCCTTCATTGCACTGAAAGGAGCAGCAGGAGTGAGGGGGCACCTTTGCCCTGGCAGGTGCGCAGGACCAGCCTTCTTTAACAGGTCTGACTGTGTGCAAACTGGGTTAGCAGTGAAATTACCTCAAGGGAAACGCTGTGCATAGAGATGAGCATTTTCTCAGTCAAAAGAGAGAAGTCCTCAGTGTGAGATTTTGCAGAACCCCTTTATAAAACTGCACATCAATGACACTACTGAGTGTGCCTAACACTCCTGGTATTCTATGTGAATGAATGACCAAAATGAGACTAAAATATCTCCTATTAAAAGATTAGGAAAAAACTCTGGGAAGCCATTTGCTGCTGCTGTAGTAAATTGTCATTATTACACCACTCTGGGAACTAAGAAAAATTTATTTTGCTGGTAGGACAGCCCTGCTCTGTGTAGCTCTGAAGAACATTAGGGACATGCTGCTGCAAGTAATGATATTCATCAAGACAGTCTTTGCTACTCTTTCCAATTTACCCTTGGGAATAGAAATAATTGCTTTGTATATTATTTGTTTGAAGATGCTGAGGGAGTCACTGAGCCTAGTAAGAGCACTACAAACGATGCTTTATTCCCTGTCCGGTTCAGACCACCTTATGACCACAAGCAGGTTTCTTTAATATCCTAGTTGCAGCGCTGTGAGGAATCTAATATACTTCATAGAACTGCTCAATAGCAGCATATGGATGGCAAGAACATAATGAAAAATAAAGCCTTCTTATAAAGGACTTCACATATTTATGTGGATCTTTTTACTGCTACATGAGTTCACATGAGTTTGCATTAGTCCTCACTGAGCCTTTGCTGAGGTCTGGAATGTTCATTCATTTGATGATGGAGACTAAGGAGGTGAGACCACATTCTCTGAGTCTCTGTTGCCAGTTAACACTGGGTTCTTCTGTAATTTGCATGGAAAATGTCAGCTAAATAGCCCTTTGTCTGGATAGCCCTCTGTAATGGATAAATCAAGTAGTGGGCTGTATTTAATCACCCAATAAGAATAAGCAGTTTTATGAACAGGGGATTGAAGGAAACCTGCTTTCTCGTGGGTGTTGTCTGTGCAGTGGTATAGGCTGTGTATCTGATGTTAGAATCACAGCTATCTAATGAAAAGGGAGTCCATGCTACTTTTTTTTTCTTCACAATGAGGAACCCTAATGATATGTTTTCTTTTGCTACCCCTCCTGGTGAGGTGATGAGCTTTTGAGATTTGCATTACACTGTGGGTTTTGATCAGAACTATAAAATTTGTGCAGGCAGAGAAATGGACACCCCCAGATATATATCAATGTAAATAAGCACTGAGTATTAGTTACCTGTCTCTAAGGGAATCTCTGTTTCATTCACCTAAAAATGTTTGTGTTGCCATGAGAGAATGAAGGTAGCTGGTCAGGGATCCAGTCTGTCAGAATTAAAGGTTATTGGATGTTGTCTGTTCAACTGAACCACTGACACTCATGTCCTTTATTGAAGCTGGAATTCTTTTCTTAGAAGGTACTCTCCTGCTTTTATTGCCTGAGAGGCCTCATATGCCTTCCTCTCATTTTGACAAACGTAGAGGCATTGGTGTCTGTGTGCTTTTTAATCTACACTGACAAGAACCATTCTTGTTTTTATATTGAATGTTCTTGTTTGTGCAGGATTTTGCTTCCTTTGTTCTGGTTACTAGGCATAAAACCTCACAAGATCTCGTAAGGAATTAGGGATTTTTATTCTCTTTATGCCTAACATTTCTTGATTTAAATATTTAAATTATTCTGCCAGTCCTGGCTTGAGTCTGGCTTCACAGTCATTGTCAGACATTGCAGAAAGCTTTAAAACTACATGTCCAAAAAGTAACAGACACACACAATCTCACCTTCATTTCTCTGAGTGATACATAGTGACCCTATGGCATATGGGAGCATGACAAAAAAAGGATTTTTGGTTGAATCTACCTCATAAATTCTTATATCTAGAGAAATCTCTTTTGTCATTTTCCTGACCCAAAATACAGTTTTCTCCTCAATATTTGTAACAACGCATCATACCTTTTTCTCAGAACAATTTTGCCAACAGACTGTGGCAGAACATTAGTGTGACAGAGCAATAACAAAGTTGATGGGAATCAGCTTTATTTTTCCTAAATAATTCTAGCAAATTACAAGAGGAAAACAAAGCACTTATCTTTCATGAACCAGTCCTTGACAGGGAAGTTGATGATTTGTCTTGGAAATTGAAAAGTAACACACAAGGCTTGTTATGTGGAAGAGATTGAGGGAGTATTAAAAGCAGCCTCAGTTTAGTGGCACATAGTGACAATCATTTGAATATTTTGACTATAAAAATACTTATAATACATTGTTTATATTGTTTGAAGTTAATAAGATAATGTATGTCAGTTTAGTGTAAAGTTAAGCAGGATATCTTAATAACATATAATAAGTGAAAAAAGCATGTAATCCCTTTTACAGGGTATATGATGAATTATTATGACTAAAAGATGAAGGTGCATCATACATGTGTACATGAGGACATCAGGAAGCTTGCCTGGAGGATTAGCTTGTGTGTATAGAAAAGGTGCTGTGGTAGAGGCCTATGCAATGAACTGCCCAGGCTTGCTGCATGCCTTTAGGAAACCTCTGGAAAGGAGGTGGGAATGAGCCACAGCTCAAATCGCATGACTATTCGCAGGTGGCGTTTACAGACGAGAATTATGGTTCCATCAAAGATAAAAAGAACTTTTCCATTGGTTCCTTTGAGATCATCAGTTCTTTATAAAATACAGCTTTGATCTGGGTTCTGAAGTCCAATTTTCCCTTGGCCTCACTGTCAGCAGGTTCTAAAAAGGTGTTGATTTGGTAGGTTCTGCTGGGTTTGCCTTTTTATGTTCTTTCTAGAAGATACAAGATGACATTACCATTGTTAATTATGTGTTTGATTGTGATTTTTTCATGTCTACCTCATCATTGGATGTCAGGAGACGTATAACCTGGGTGCTCTGGAGTTTGTTTTCGTAGTTTATAGCTGACAACTCAAGAAAAAGGAGCTGTGATATTCTTTTGACACCCAGGAGAAATTTATTAATTCTGTCACATAAATTGTGTTCTGAATAGGCTGAAATTGCATTATTTTATTTTAGGGTGGGATTGTTTCTATAATAAGAAGACTGGGTTCGTTTTGGCTAGAAATAGGACTACTCATTGGTGAAAAGGCACTCCTGATCTTAATCTTCCAGCAGAGCACTGTTCTGGCCATCCCCTTGAACAACCTTTCAGCAGGGCATTTTACCTCCAAAGGAGAGCTAACAGACTCCTTGGATGTTGGTGGAGGTGAATCAGAATGCAATCTCTGGGAAAAATATGCCCAGATTACCAGCAGCAGAGCAACACCCAGCTATGTAAGATTTGCTGTACTCTCTTGCTTGTCTCTGCCTACTGTGGGCAGTTCTGTGCAGCCTCAGTCCTCTCAGAAAAGCATATGTGTCTTTTGCTGGCATAAGTACAAGGATGGCACTTAGATGAGTTGCTCTGCTTCCTGGATATCCTTCCAGTCTCAACTGTTCTGCAGGTGTGTATGCACCAATATTAGCTACTCACCTTGCAAGGAAGGAAGGCACTGTCTTCCTTCCAGCCAGAGGCTTCTTTCATTTATCAGTTTTATAATTGGAGGTGTTAGCATCTTCTACTTGTAGAATTTTTGGACGTTTCCTGTGTCTTCAGATTCTCTTGATTTGCTAAAATTTACCTTGTAGCTGCTGCCTTACTCTATAGAAAAAAATAGTAAATGTCTGCATACAAGTTTAATATTGCTTCTTGGTCATATGGAGCTCTTCAGACTCTCCAGTGAGATCTTGGTTGGAGAATGAGACTGTCTCTATCATCTCACTTGTCAGAACTGACAAAATTTCAAAAGGCCAAGGGAGAAAATGTCTTTTTTTTTTTTTTTTTCAGAAAAACANTCAGAAAGACACTGGCCTGCTAAGGAGGTGTGGTCCTGTGGGTCCTCCCAGTCTTTTGTTCACCTCTGCTCTGGACTCTTATTCATGGCAGAGTAGTGGTGGATGCCCCATCCCTGGAAGTGTTCAGGAATGGGTTGGATGGAGCTCTGAGTCACCTGTTCTAGTGAAAAGGGTTCCTGCCCATGGCAGGGAGATTGGAACTAGATAATCTTTAAGGTTGCTTCCAACCTCCATTCTATGGTTCTGGGGCTTCATCCTTCTTTGCTGTTTTATTTTTCTACCAGACATACAACAGTCCTGACTGATGAATGAAAGAAAACAGCCTACAATTCTTGTGAGTAGCTCATGAGTGAGAAGGCTTAAATATGGATTAAATGGTAAAACTACCATATATTCTGTTAATTTATATTTTTATTCCATACCTTGTGAATCAAAATATCTATTTGAGCAACCTGTTTAATTATTTAGTACCTTATTATGCACATTATGGTCAGACTTGTTCCAGTAGTTAGCACATTGCCTGAGGAACCAGTCTACATGGAAGAAACTTAACTGACAATTCTCTGTAATTGTCTCAGTGGTGTTCTAAAGAATCACAGACTGCTACCTGTGAAATAGTTTTAATGAAATCAAACAAGCTTGCAATTCACTTGGTGGCTGCCTGGGCTCAAAGGCAGCGTAAGGCACCCTATAGCTGAATGTGCTGTAGACTGTGCAGGTTGGAATGTGATTTAATCTTGCTGGGCTCCAATAAGCAGTCCTTTAAACTAGTACAAGGACAAAAAGAGCAAGTACCTGTCTCATAACTAGCTCTGTAACTGGCTTCTGCAACTTAAAGTGCAAAATGCCATAAAAGCGTCTTTTCCCTTTAATTAAAGTTTGAACAGAAGGATAAGCTGTCTGGCAGGGCTTGTTCTTGTCCCAGTTTAACTAAAGTATCCCATTAGCAGGTACTGTTAAAGAGTTTGGTAACTAAAAAGGACACAGAGATTTTTCTAACTTTCTGAAGAAATGTTCTAAAAATAAGAATGTATTCACTGTCTATCTACCTATTTCATTTTAAATGCATCAAAGAGCTGGGAGTTCATATCTGCATCTGCTGGTTTCAAAGGCAAGGTTTTTGTACAGCTGAACCAATTTAAGAGTTGTTTCCTCCTTGAAAGAATATGGAACCTACCAGTCCATCTTTCAACTAGGATTAATTCTCCCCGTCTTTACAATACATTTATTATCGTGGGAGTATTTGTTTAAGAACAGGACAGAAGGCGGCATTACCTCATTACCTGACCACCATGAGACATTAGATAAATCTTTTCTGCCTTTAGCTGTGCTGATCAATATAGCAAAAATTCCTCCAGATAGAATTTTCTCATGAAAGACTCTTTATTTTGATTGCTCAGAGAACTGAGCAAATTTGTAACTATGTGTAGGTGTTTGAGGGAAGCACAGTTTGCATGTCTGGCAGACTGTCTCACTGGGGTGCAGTAAGAGCAGTTGGCTTTGCTTTTTTATTGACCAAGGTGAGATTCTTGCTCAAAATGCTAAGGGCCAGTTTTTCCATAGGAACAGCTTTAATGTTGAAGTCTATGCTAGAAGCAATGAGAGAGCAGCCACTGCAAGTATGATCCCAGTACTACAATGCCCTATTCAAGCAGAGAGGAACAATTTCCCAAGGCAGAGACATGTTTACTTGGCAGATGCTTCTGGTGGCTAAAGAGGTAATCCTTATCAAAAAGATTTTGTAGAAAAATTGTAGAAATTCTGTTCNAAGGCACTGTCTTCCTTCCAGCCAGAGGCTTCTTTCATTTATCAGTTTTATAATTGGAGGTGTTAGCATCTTCTACTTGTAGAATTTTTGGACGTTTCCTGTGTCTTCAGATTCTCTTGATTTGCTAAAATTTACCTTGTAGCTGCTGCCTTACTCTATAGAAAAAAATAGTAAATGTCTGCATACAAGTTTAATATTGCTTCTTGGTCATATGGAGCTCTTCAGACTCTCCAGTGAGATCTTGGTTGGAGAATGAGACTTTCTCCATCAGCTCACTTGTCAGAACTGACAAAATTTCAAAAGGCCAAGGGAGAAAATGTCTTTTTTTTTTTTTTTTTCAGAAAGACACTGGCCTGCTAAGGAGGTGTGGTCCTGTGGGTCCTCCCAGTCTTTTGTTCACCTCTGCTCTGGACTCTTATTCATGGCAGAGTAGTTGTGGATGGCCCATCCCTGGAAGTGTTCCGGGCCAGGATGGATGGGGCCTGCAGGAACCTGGTGTAGCAGAAGGTGTCCCTG
>VZTR01016083.1:273472-297423 GCA_013400775.1 Chaetops frenatus | reverse complement strand
CCTCCTGCCTCTGTCTCTTCTTTCTATCTACAGTAACTGTATTGATTACCACTTTTCTCTGCAGAAGCCTTACCCTTGCCCAAGAACGGAACCATTTGGAAGAGAATCAGTCCAAATGACAGAAGATTGATTTGAATTCTTAAATAGTTTAGAAATATTTAAAATATTTTCTTTTAATTCACTTTTTAAAGCAATATTTTCCAAAATTTGAGTAACTTTTATGTAGAAGAATAGTCTAGTAAAAAATCATTAATAATTTAATAATAAGTAATAATTAAGTTACAGCACTTCTTGATTATCAGTTATATTCATTAACCACAATTTAGGTATTTGAAATTTTTATCATGACCAGTAATTTTACTTGAACTTAATGGTAACAATTAAATTAATTGTTTTGCGTAAGAATATATTATATATATAGATTTGTATCGAAAAGACTTGATAATATAAGTATTACTGTCATTATAATTTGTTAATTTAAATGTTCAAAATACGTTATTGTTTTTTGAAAATGACACTGACTGCCCTCCTGACTCGGGAGAGTCCGTTCTCTCTGGGAGCTGCAGTCAGTGCTAAATTCCAATAAAGGTGCTGTTGCACAAAGGCTGTGACTGTGAGTGTCCGCAGCGCGTCACTCGGTGGGGACGGCGGGCAGAGGGTGAGGCTGCACAGCCGCTGCTGCTGCTGCAGAGCCGGGGAGCATTTGGCAGCAGAACTGATGCTCTGCTGGGCTCTGCTATCCCTGGTGCTGGGACTGAGGCTCCCCAGCGTGCCCGTGGTCCTGCCGCAGGACAAGTGGAAAATCTGCTCATCCCCAGAGCTGGGCACAACTCAAGAGGAATGGTCTTATAGACGAGTCGGAGCAGAGAACAGCCCAAAAGCAGCGTTGAAGCAGTGCCACCAGGAAAGCCCCTCAGGTGTCAGCTGTTGGACATTCCTGACACAGGGGCACCACAGCACCCCTTGGCCATGCAGAGGCTCCTCTGGTCCCCTCTAGCAGCTGTTTCTGGCCTACTGTGATCCTTCCCCTGGTGTGCATGATGCCAGATGCAAGAAAACAAGGAGGACCACCAGTCAGCTGGTCACTTAGGTCCCTGCAGAGCTCAGGGGCCAGCATGGCTGTGTCGAGTGTGGAATGCAGCAACAGGCCATGACAGCAGAGCAGCAGGGACAGCAGGGACAGGGGGACACAGCACTGCAATCACAGCCAGGCTGCCCTGGGACAGGCCCCACAGGCAAAGGGGACATGGGGCAGGCAGGAGGCCCCATCCTCTCTGTGCCCTCCTGAACACAGGGACATAAGGGACATGGGGAGTGGGGACACAGTAGGCACCTCTCCTCTGGGAATGTCCCACCTCCCTGGAGGTCCTGACAGAGCACAGGGACTGAGGCTCTACAGAGGGAACCCAAGCATGGGGCAGAGAATACCAAGTTTATGTTGGCCCAGACTCTGTATCCAAACTGGTCCATGAAGAAGAAAACCAGAGGGGTCCTTGCCACAGCAGATCTGTTCTGACTGAAAGGTGTTCTTTATTCTTGCACACAAGTGTCCCTTCTGGACTGCTACTGAAGTGCTGCTCCTGCTCCCAGTGCTGTATCTACACAACAGAAACCATGAGGCAGAGAGCAAAGTCCAGTAGAGCTGAAGCAGAGGATGTGAGAACTCAAGCAGAGGCTTTCAGGAGAAAGTATGAAAGAGGGGCAGGAGGGATAGTGTTAAATAATAACTACCTAAACATGGTGTAACTGTGGAGGTATAGGCCAGAAATTAAGCAGAAGGCAGCAAAGTTTAGGCAAATGATCAAGAAAAAGACCACAAAGAAGAAGAAAACCATCTTTCCTGGTCTTCCAATCAAATGTGCTCTTCCAGAATCTAGATGGTTCCATTTCTTCTTGAGCTCAGCCAGACCTACAGTGCTGAATTGGTTCTGATCTGAAATTAGGCCAATTTGCACCCAGCCCTTCTGCTCCCTGAGAAGCAGAAAAACAATTGGGCAAAGGGAGGTGGAAGTGAGCCCATGCTGCCACACTTCTGAAAACTAGGAGAAGGTCTTTCAAGAACAATCCCTGAAGTGAACACACACTTTTTGTGCTCGCTCTAGCGACAGTGAGACCAGTGACAGGCAAATGTAACCTGAGCAAAGAACCTTATCTCTGTGACACCTGCAAGGCGACTTGCGAGACCTTATCACTGAGCAATACTTTGATCTACCAGGTGGGAGCAAAATGAAGTGATGCCACTCGTTTTTCAGGAGACTTCTTCACTCCAAGCTCTCCTGGCCCACGTGAGCCCACCTGCGACATCCAGCTCTGTCTCAGGTTCCCATCCCAGCAAAGCAGCTGTGGAGCTGAAATCTACCTTGAAAAACAACTGAAATAAACACAAACAGAAGAAGAAACTTTCTTTTGTGGCAGACAGAGAGGTTTGGCCAGACAGCAGAGCCCTCTTCAGTCCAATGGTGGGTAGTGAAGAGCTGGTTGAACCAACATGACCTTGCAGGCACTGGCAAGTTGGGCCAAACTGGGCCATCTGGGGTTATCTGTTATAAATTAGGTATAGCAGGCAGCAGTGTCTTCCAGACAAATGCACCCAGTCATTGCAGCTCTCACTGTAGGTAGAAGACAAGGATAGGTCAAAAGCAGAGGGTGGGAAATGCATCGTATGTTTACAGACAGCAACTCTTGGAAGAAGGATTTTTGCATGGAGGAATCTTGGGGTGGAGAAGGAAAAAGAGAGAGGAACGGGAGGGAACTCACACTCTAAGGCTAATAAATAAATAAAAAATTAAAAGTGATTTGGCAAAACATGTGACAAGGTAGTTTTTCTTTCAAACAGGTGCACCACAGTTTTAGAAATATTAAATCTTCAGAGGTTTGCATTGCACAATAGATGGCAGCCAGAAAGCATGTTGATGTTTTTTGGCAGTGTTTCAGATGTCATGGTATTTTTTTTTCTTTAAAGCTTCCATCAGCAGGAGGCAAAGCTGTGCCAAGGAAAAGGAATCAAATCTGGATGCAGCAAGTCTCGCCTTCAGACAGAGGCTCCCTGCCAGATGCTACGGGGCCAAATCGGAAACAACCACACTGAGTTCATTATGAAAACTGCATAATCAAAAGCCTGCAAAAAGACCCAAAAAAAATTATTAATCTATTTAATACTTAGATAAATTCTCATACGAAGAAAAATTCATCATAATCCCCTCTTCCCTTTGAGGAATTCCTCCCTATTCATGAGGTGTCCATGAGATGGCAGGAGTGCACTGTCCTCTGGAGGTTGAAGGACCGTCACAATGGTGACATTTCCTCACCGAGAAACTCGCTCTGCCTATGGGCACTGCAGACAAAACTCTGATTTATCTTTTTGTTTATTGCTCATGGAAAGAGATAAGGAAGTAGCATAAATGGGCACATCTTCAGAGAAGAAATCGACTGGTTCAGTTTCCTGAGGGTGGGAATGACTCTGTTTAACAGAAAGGTTTGGATATTGGGGACCTTAAAGTTTATCTTGTTCTAAGTGGAAGGGACACCTTCCACTGGCCCAGATTGCTCCAAGCTCCATCCAGCCTGGCATTTTACTTCTCATCATTTCAGCAGCCTCTTGCTTTTGTTGATAGAACTCTGCTCACTGCATATCC
The DNA here is from genome assembly GCA_013400775.1 of Chaetops frenatus. Taxonomy (NCBI): domain Eukaryota; kingdom Metazoa; phylum Chordata; class Aves; order Passeriformes; family Picathartidae; genus Chaetops; species Chaetops frenatus. The sequence goes on along the minus strand of VZTR01016083.1, from coordinate 293,788 downwards.
CAGATCTACAAACTCATCCCATGCCATGCACAGGAATTTGTGACCAGGCACAGCAAAACTGAAAGAGGGCAATGAGAAAAGGACCCAGACATCTGCCAGAAAGAAATCTGGAGAATGGGATTTAGAAATCACAGCCCTTAAATTTATGGCTGGGGATAACTGTGGAAACAAACCCTCAGGGGTGTCCCAGTTTTCAGCTCTTTTTATGGTCCTGAGTTCTCCACACAACTGGGGCACAGCTGTGAGCCTGCTCCTGGTCAGACAGGATCCATGGCAGCCCATGTTCCATGTGCTGGGCCAAGGGATGGGCTGGCAAGTTGTGCAAGTGCTTCCCTGAGCCAGCCTGCAGAAGCAACATCCCAACAAGGGACATATGTTCCTGTCTGAAGAGACCTCAGCTGCCTCAGCAGCTTCAAGAGAGCAGGTTGCATGATGGAGCTGCTCTTTGCATGCTCCTGGTCTTAAGCCAAGACATCTTCCAAGTTTTTTTCCATTGGTCTGGCAAATCCATGCTACCAGGATGAGAAAGCAAAAAGCATGAGAATTGTTTGGTTGGAAGGGACATTAAAGATTACCTAGTTCCAACTCCACTTCCATGCAGAACTCCAGCAGTCTCTGGCTGGATCTTCTCAAGCAGAGAGTATAATTGGGATGTTACAGCCCTCAGCTCTTCCCACTGATCATCTCACTGCATCTGTCCTGGGGGAGCAGAACTGGAGCAGCTTTGTTGTGCTGGGAGTTCCCTGTGCACCTGTGAGCTCTCACCTAAAGGCACTGCTGTGGTGGAACAGGTCTGTCTCATACTGAGCACAGGAGGGGGGCTTAGGAGCTGCTGAGGGAGACCCCAAAGTGTCACAAGATCTCTATGTTTTAGCAGAGCAAAGGCCCATTCCCTTTCCAGTGTCCCATCCCACAGCAAGCTGGGCATTCCCAGTGGCATCACTGGAGCCTGCAAACAGCTCTGCTGCAGGGAGACACTGCCCTCTGCAATGACCAAGAGATGATGTTGGTTAACTTTTCTCAATGCATCCTTTCAATTTCTTGTAGATGTGGCATTTGGGGACTTGGGTTTGTGGCCTTGGTGGTGCTGGGGGAACAGTGAGACTCAATGATCTCGGAGGGTTTTTCAAACTTAAATGATTCTGTGATTCCTTACCCACTTCCTGGCTTTCAAGTTCTGCAGTTCATGATCCCTGATGTGATCTGTAAGATCTCTTTTCTGTTTTTTAATTCCCTCCTCCTGCATTGAACATCAAGTGGTATCCCAGCTTCAGGCAGCAGAACCAGTTTCACATCAAGATACACAGACTCAGTGCATCCCATAGCACAGGTGAACCATCTCCAGAAGTTGAAGTTTCTCTGCATCCATGGGCAGTTAACTTGATGGTTATGGACAATGCTCAGAAAGCAGTGGGACAGGAACAGTGTGACTCCATCAGCATGAGACCTGATTAGGGAGAAATCCATCCCTGTGATCGTACTGAGGCCCTGGCACAGGGTGTCCAGAGAAGCTGTGGCTGCCCCTGGAACCCTGGCAGTGTCCAAGGCCAGGTTGGAACAGCCTGGGATAGTGGAAGGTGTCCCTGCCCATGGCAGAGGATTGGAATGAGATGGTCTTTAAAGGCCCTTCAACTCAAACCATCCCATGATTCTATAATCTGGCTCCTGAGAGCCCACAGAGCCCCAAGAACAGCAAGGGGATGTCATTGGGATATAAAAGCTTTGAAGGTGAGGGAGGAATGGGGTGGGAATTGTCCCTTCCTCATGAGGACTGGACCATTCCCAAGGTTAGTGCCCCATTTCCAAACTACACACAAATCCACAGGTCTTGGCAGTCTTCTTGAGCTCTACTCTTGAACCCTTAGCCTGACTTGAATCACTGCTGCTCTCTCCAGTGTTTAAATAAAATATTAGAAAACCTCTCCCAAATCCCATCCTAATGCCCCCTGATGTCAGAGGGGGGTGCCTGGTAACATCGCTGGTCCCTGGGTCAGGCCTCAGAAAAGCAGCTGCAAAATATTGACTCACAGGCTCCGAAATTCATCTTTGCTTTAACTTGGTCTAAACCTTTGTAAATGACTAACAATGGGTCAGGGAAAAGAGAATTGAACAGCTCTGACCTGGCTGTGTTCCCCTGTCCTATAAAATCAGCTTACACCCTTAGGAAAGAGGAAAGCTCACTAAAATTCACCTGGAGCAGTAGCAGCTCCCATCCCACAAACCAAACTGTTCAAGAAGTGCAGAAATCATTGTGATGTTTCTTCACCTTCTTCCAGGGCCCATAACAATTTCCTCCTTGTTCTGCTCAGTGTTCCTCCTGCAACTCCTTCCTACCACCTCCCAATTGCCAAGAAATCCCTCCTGCTGCTGTGAGAAACATGAGAGCTCCTAGGAAATATCTCCTCAGGGCATGTGAAAGTGAGGGAGAAGAGGAGCAGGGATGTTTTCTTCTAGCAGGAGATATCATGGGCAATGTGGTCATCTTGTGGGGTATCAGGCTTCAAGAGTTGGGTCTGTCCTGGCTTGGGATGTGGGTGAATCACCCCATCTTCCTCTAGCTCCAGTTGTGCCAACCAGCACAATAACAGGAATTACAAAACTGGATACCATTTTCCTTTGCTCCTTAACGTGGTTCTGCAGTGGCAGGTGCTGTTACCTGGCTCAGCTGAGAAATTGCTCAGCTTCTGTCATGATTATCAACTCCCTGGCTGGTTGCAGCTCAACAGGGAGTTACAGAGCTGGAAGGAGGGCAGTGAAGGCTGAACACCATGTAAAGATCTCCCATAGGCAGAAATATGGAAATTTTAGCATGTTTTCCACTATGCAGAAGGCAGAATTCCCTTGCAGCATTGGCATATGCAGAACAGCTGGGGAAGGTGGGGATGGAGTGTACCAAGCTGTCACTTTTGGGGAAAGCAGCCAAGTGCACTAACACTTCTCATGTAGGCTGGCTCCAAACCAAATGGTTTCACAGCAGGATTTCCAGATTGCTACCTTGACCACTGCATGTGCTTCTTCCACAGTCTTAAAATCCACCTATGTAAGTGATCATTCCTTCCTCCTACCAGGATAATTAATTTCTGCCCTAGAGCACCACTTTCTAGCTCATATTTCTCTGGTCCTTGTGTGAGGACCTCAACAAGGCTGAGAAACTTCAGGCCTCACACTGCCTTCCTTGAGGTGTTGTTCAACTGCTTGTGAATCCTATCCCAAATCTTGGTGGGAGCATCTCCACATGCCAGAGCTTTGCAGAGCCCAAGCCCAAGAAAATTGCATTGCAGGTCTGAAGGGCATGCAAGGGCCTGCTGAAACTGCTGCTAAAATGTGGTGTCCTCTGGAATGAAGCACAATCATTGATGAACAGCACACAATCAGCCATTTCAAGTCCAGGTCCAGAAGAAATTGCAGGCAGGAGTGGTGGTGGCACGAGGTGGGCAGAGTGTCTGGCTCCAGGTCTCTGTTGAATTAGGTGTTGGAGCAGGCTGGATCCTAACAGTGCTGTTAGACCAGATGTGCTGCTGTTTTCATATCAGCAGGGACTACGTTGCTTAAAACCATTTATTTGATACTGACTAAGTGAGGAAGGCTCAGAGGAGCAGGGAAATGAAAGGGGTAATCAGATATCCCAGAGCTTGGAGCGCACATGCAAAATGTTCAAAGCCAACACGGTGCAGGTGCATATTCCCAAATGTGGGCTGGGTTGGCAAATGACTCGATTTTCCAAATAGGAGCTGCCATGTCTGCAAAGGACTTCCCAGGCTCCAGCTGCCATCTCGTGGTCATACAAGACATCTTCCTATTTGTTTTTCCCTCTGATTACCACCGTTCATGGCTCAAGCAGTACTTTTCCAGGATTGGTAACATCAAAAATTTCTGGGAAATGTTTTCCCCAGGAAAGCCCTGGTCGGAAGCATTATATTCCCGGATCACAGTGGTTTTGACCTTTTCACCACATATTAGAGAGGATACTTTATTTTCCTTTGTGTTGAAAATAGCAATGTTNAACATCCCTCGTTGTCCTTGAAATCTCCAGGGAATTTCCAGCAGTGTTCAGCAACACTCTGAGGTTTGAACTTTGCTGCTGTCTTCCTCTGCTTCCTGATGGATCCCCTCTTGCCCACCCTCCAGTGGGCGGCCTCAGCAGCCCCTCCGAGCTGGAGTCGCTGTTTGTTGGCTCCTTCCCCTGAGCACTTGCTCCAGCCCTGCTCCAGCAGCAGATCCCAGAGCCATCTGCAGCCCCTGGAAAACCAGCAGAGCTTTGAAGAAGATCAGAGGTGCATCTGCATGGAGCAGCTTGAGCTATGGAGAGTCCCAGGGTAACATCCTGTCTCTGGGGAAGATGATGGGAGTTTGGCTGGGTTTGGAGCAGGACCAAGACTTTTTTTCCAGACTTGTTCATTATGACTCAGAGTGTCAGCAGGACCTACAGCTGCTCTGGGCATAAAGCAAGGCACGTTCCAAAAGCTGCTCTGGTCCAGAAATTACCTGGTGTGAGTAAACCCCACGTGGTACTCTGCTCCCTTGTCATGGAATCACAGAATGGTTTGGACTGGAAGGAACCTTTAAAGCTCGTCTCATCCAACCCCCTGCCGTGGGCAGGGACACCTCCCACTGTCCCAGGCTGCTCCAAGCCCTGTCCAGCCTGGCCTTGGGCACTGCCAGGGNTCGTCTCATCCAACCCCCTGCCATGGGCAGGGACACCTCCCACTGTCCCAGGCTGCTCCAAGCCCTGTCCAGCCTGGCCTTGGGCACTGCCAGGGATCCAGGGGCAGCCACAGCTTCTCTGGGCACTCCGTGCCCGGCCCTCCCCACCCTCCCAGCCAAGAATTCCTTCTCAAAGCCAAGCCAGGATCATGTCCTGGCAGGACCCCTGGACCAGCTGTTGTTACAAAATGTTCATGGTTTGTTGTGCAAGGTCCTCAGATCAGAAAAGGCCACTTTCTTTTTATACAACGTTATTGTTTAGAGTAGATTGGGGTCAAATCTTCACAGCACATGATAACAATAAAATCCAAACATTTTCCCCTTTAAAACTGGGATCTGAAAACAATGAAATTAATGGGACCTACTGGCTGAAATAGGGCAGTAAATGTGTAAGGAGAGAAGGGCTGACTTAAACTGGCTTCTAACACCCCAGAGAGTTGGACTGGGTTACACCTCTTCAGAACTGGGTTAAATTTCTTCCCACAGAGGGTGGTTGGGCACTGCCCAGGCTCCCCAGGGAATGGTCAGGGCCCCAAGGCTGCCAGAGCTCCAGGAGGATTTGGACAATGCTCTCAGATACATGGTGTGGCACTTGGGTTATCCTGTGCAGGGCCAGGAGTTGGACTCCATGATCCTTGTGTGTCCCTTCCAAGTCAGGACATTGTATGGTTCTAGGAAATGTCACTGTCCACCTCATGGGGGCTGAAGTGGGCAGATAATGGGGTATTTTTTGTTGATATTATATTGGTATTTTGTGTTTAATCAAAACATACCACAAAAAGAAAAAAAAAAGGCAGAGACTTAGTCCCATCAAAATGCACATCAGGTGTATCAGATATTCTGGGGTGAGTCCTAATCATTGCTCCTAATCATCTCACAGGCTCCATCAGCCACCTTGTTTGTGCAGGAGTGATGCAAAGTTCCTGTAATCTCCTTTGCATCTCACAGTGGCCAAACAATTCCTTCTTATCTCTTCTTATCCCTCTTACCTGCTTCCCGAGCAGATGAAAGCATATTTCATATGCTTTGCTCAACTCAGAGATAAGAATCACCAGTAAGAAAGGAGGTCAGCTGTCAGGTAGGCAAGGTTTGCTGCAGGAATGGCTGAAAAAACCCTCATGACAAGGCCAGTGACTTTGGCTTCAGGAAAATACCTGCAGGAATGAGTTTCAAAACACAAAATATCAGCAAAAAGGTTTTGCAGGACATTTCTGTCCTTTGGCTTTTTTGTTCTGCTGTTGGTCTTGGCCATGAGACCTCATCCTCCCTGGGTGATTTCCAGCCATGACAACAGCTCCAGCAATTTCTGAGCTACCCTCCTGCAGAGCTGAGGGGCTGGTGAGCTGTGAGGAACCTCTTGGAAGGCAGAATCATGGACTCATTAGGGTTGGAAAAGCCCTTTAAGATCATTGAGTCAACCATTCCCCCAGCACTGCCAAGGCCACCACTGACCTGTGTCCCCAAGTGCCACATCCACACAGCTTTTAAATCCCTCCCCTAAATGGGGACTCCACCACTGCTCTGGGCAGCCCCTTCCAATGTCTGACCACCCCCTCCATGAGGAAATTTTCCCTAATACCCACTCTAAACCTCCCCTGGTGCAATCTTGGGTCCTGACACTTTTCTCGTCTTGTCCCTGTCCCCTGGGAGCAGAGTCTGAACCTCCCTGGCTGTCCCCTCCTGGCAGGGAGTTGTGCAGAGCCACAAGGTCCCTCCTGAGCCTCCTTTTCTCCAGGCTGAGCCCCTTTCCCAGCTCCCTCAACCTCTCCTGGTGCTCCAGACCCTTCCCCAGCTCCATTCCCTTCCCTAGACATGCTCCAGCCCACCAGTGTCCTGTCATGAGGGGCCCAAAACTGCCCTCAGGACTGCAGGTGCCTCATCAGTGCCAGCACAGGGGGAATATGTGGGTTCCCATCTCATCAGCATGTTTGTCTTTGTGCACTGTGCCCTTGGAGCTTAAACAGGTGGCAGAGGGAAAATCTGCCTTTTTCTATTCTCTGTGTGGACTTGGTGGGAAGGTTTAACCAAGTTCAACCCTCTTATAGCTCTCTCCAAGTCAATGCCAAGTCTGGCCACTGGCTCAGCAGCTGCTGGGGACCTCTGCCTGTTTCCCAGCAGGGTTGTGCAACGGAGCTGATGTTTTTCAGCACCAGTGCTGGGGAATCTCCTCCTTTCTCTGGGCAAAATCGACTTTCCTGAGACACGACCCAAGATTTTATTGTAAAGCCATGGAAGAGTGAGCCACGTGATCGGGGCTGTGTGAATGAAATTCCAGCCTGTAAATGCTCAGGCTGCACACTCCCCACGCTGCTTTATGGGCTTCCCTACACCGGGATCCCCGTGCTGGCTCGTGCTGGCCGAGGCCACAGCCAGGTTACTGCACCAGGCCCTGCTATGCAATTCCCTTCCTTTCCAAAGAGGTTTTTACAGCAAGCTGGGGCTTGCCAGGTGCCACACACTCCCCCAGTTCCCATCAATTTGAGAGGCAGCTCTTGGCAGCCTGCAGGGCTTGGCTCATGCTGTATGAAGGAATGTTTCAGCATCTCTGGCACCCGGATTAGCGGGCCCTGCGCTGCCAAGCAGAGCCAAAGCCAACTCCTCACACCTTTGATTAGACCAGTCTCAGTCTGATTCACATTGCCTAATAAAATAATTTCTCTCTGTGGTCATCAACCTTCAAGAGATTCCAGTTTTTGCACTGAAATTAGGCTATGTGTGCTTTGCAGAGCGAGGATTTGGGTGCAATTCCAGTTCCTCAGGACTATAATGTATTTCTCATTATTTTATGCTGTACATGATGTCTTTAGGATGGAGTATTCTGGGAAAAAAACACTGCACAAAAAGAAGGGTCCTAATTGCTTGTATATTTCTTTTCTTTCATTAAAAGAGTCAGACTCCTGCAGAGACAAAAGGCACATCTAAAAAGCACAGATTCTGTATGTGAGGCCCAGATAAGTGTCAATTTTTTATAATTAGCCCTACTACTACAACTTCTATATGGATTTCTAAAGGCTGCAATATTTCCTGTTTCATAGAAGCAACATGGCATGAAAAAATATCAGCATTTTACCAACAGTGATGCAGGACTGTATTTCCATGAGCAGTTCCTTCTGCCCCAGGGCAGATCTGGAAATGAAAATGTGGAGATTAGATGGGAAAAAGGCAGTGTCTCATCATCCCAGGATAAGTTTGAAAAGCCTGCTTTTAATGACTCTTGTAAGGAGCCACAGGGGATAGGAAGTTTAAATCTCTGATCCCTCCATCACATCCTTTTGGACAATGCTGGATGTGCAGTCACTGCAGATGGATTCCAAATGCTTGGGATGGTCTTGCTGCAGAAAAACCAGCAAACTCCAGTACAAAACCAAAAATCAAACAAAAATAAAATAGACTCCTATGGCAGTTGTTTAAACAGTTGGCAGCTTTTAATCAATCATATTTATCTGCCGTGGAAGTGCAGCCAGCTCAGCTGTACTGCCACATGTCTGAGCTTGCTTTTTGTGGAGCATGGACACAATTCCAACCAAAACCAACCAAACTTCCAGCCTGAGCTGCTTGAAAGGTCTGTGCATCCATCTCCTCTCTCCTCATCATTAGTGTTCTCCTGCCAAGAGGGGAGAGGGCAGGGTAGGAGCAGGGCTGCACGAGACACGAGCCCTTTCCCTCAGCCCTTTCTCGCAGTGGTGTTTTCATCACGGTGATTTTTCCCTAATCCTTCTCTAAGAGGGGCCCTGAAGGCAGATGTGAGAGAGGGAGCAGCTGTTATTTGGCTTGGGGATCCCTTCTGATCTGGATTCACATCCAGACACTGCCAGAGCCCCATGTGCCCTCCCACAGACCATTTGATCACCCAGTGTTTCACTTTGCTCTCAGCCAATAAGTTTAAACACTTCCTTTTTCTTGATTTTTCAGTTTCTCCTTGGAGTTTGCACATTTTGGGGACCAAACATGGTTGCACTTCTCTGTTTGGCACCACACCCAGGCCAGTGATTCTCTGTCTTTGTTAAGGCCTTTAAATCATACGTAATCATATTTATTAAGAGCTATTAAAGCCTCCTGAATATTCTAGATAGGTGATAATTTAAGCAGGTATATCTGGATCACCAGCTCTGTTGTTGCCAAAAAGATGGAAAGACTGATCTGAAATAAATAAACATCACCTGTACAAATCAAATTTGACACAAAAGCTATTTCAGATCTTAAAGAACAGTTAATCCAGGCTGAAATCAAGCCAGAAGGAAGTTGAATTTCCAAAATTTACTGCCTTGAGACATCTTTGTAATTGTGGTGAGTTGCTGTGGGGTTAAGGAGGAGGGGGCTGTATGGAGGTGGTTTGGGTGATCTGTGCTGCTCTGCAGCATCACAGGGTTTGTTTCCATGGTGGCTGTGTTTGCATTTTGCATTTTGCATTTCCCCGTCCTGCTGGTCCCCGGCTCCAAGGACCAGCTTGGTGCCTGCCAGCTCCCAGGGGAGCCCTCCTTCCTCCAGGAGCAGAGGTGGGAGAGGGCTGGGTGCTTGTGGGGCAATCCCTCCTCCAGCAGTCTCATGCCTCTAGGGCACTGGATGGGGAATGGCTGCAAAGGGCCAGCTCTGACTTTTGCTGTGGGGGTGGAGGGAAACCCACAGCGAGTTTGGATGAAGGAGAGAGGAAAAAAAACCCCATGTTATCTTCCCACCCATGGAAAAGTTCCAGGCCAGGTTGGACAGGGCTTGGAGCAGCCTGGGATAGTGGAAGGTGTCCCTGCCTGTGGCATGGGGTTGGAATGAGATGAGTTTTAAGGACCCTTCAAACCCAAACCATTCTGTGGCTCTGTGATTCTGTAATTTTAGGGTTCTGTGATTCTCTCTTCAGGCTAAAGAGGGCAGCTGCCAGAAGTGCCTCAGGTACCATCAGCTGAGTAAAATGAAATAAAGCAAGAGCAAATAGAAGCTCCTGGAGAGGCCCCTGCTTCCTTGACTGAATCAAAACCTCAGAGAAGCTCACTAATGGATTCACCTCAAGCCAAAGGATCTTCCCACTCAGGCACTGTCGACTGATTCAGAACAGGCACCTGGTGGTAACAAGGAGCTTCTCCTGTCTGCTGTGAGCAAAATGCTTTCAAACTGAGCTGATGGAGTGACCCCAGAGGGGATGAGCTTCTTGTCAGAGGGTGAGGCCACCCCCAAAACCAGGAGCAGCAGAGCTGTGGGGGGAGCTTTTTGTTGATGATGAGCAGCCACAGAGATGGGTTTTGTTCCCCAGCACATCCATGAGCTAAAGCAGCCACAGGCCACATAAAGAGGAAGAGCTGCCAGAGAGGGAAAGGGAGACAGCACAGCCCTTGGAGAAAGGCACAAGGCTGAGGGGTGTTTTCCTTAAGCATAGTGTTTATTTTGGATGGAATAAATGAGCTTGAGGAGACCAAGACAATGAGGAAAAATTACTTGTCAAAGGCCTTTTGTTTTGTTGTGTTTGCCATGAAGTGACCAATAAAGGAGGAGGGATAATGTATTTGCAGTATCTCTGTTTCCCTGTGTTTCCATGGAAAAAAGCCCAGATCCCTGCCTTTCCCCAGGCAGTACTTGCAATAGACTCTTCCTTTCTTTCTACAAAAAGGTTTGATGAAAGCAAGGTAAAGTAAAGAGGAAAGATGAATAAAAATAGAAATCACTGCTTGATTTCAACTGTCATTTATGATTCGGCTGCCAGGGAAACAGATCCTTTCCCCATCTTATCAGCAGCCCTGAAACCTGACACATTTTTGCTAGCTTTGGCCTCTTTCCTGGGGTATTGCTTTTCCAGCATCCAAAACAGTTACAAAAGTTACAACAGTTGTAAAATGTGGATTCTTGGCTGGCTTTTCCTAGGCATTGAGAAAGGAGAGAAGGGAAGCATATGGAATTGATGGAGAATTTAAAAAAAAAATAATTTCACAAGACCAGTAGCAATACTAGAATTTGAGAATAGTGGAGTTTAGAAGAGACCTTAAAGCCCATCTCATTCCAACCCCTGCCATGGGCAGGGACAACTTCCAGTATCCCAGACTGCTCCAAGCCCTGTCCAGCCTGGCCTTGGGCACTGCCAGGGATCCAGGGGCAGCCACAGCTTCTCTGGGCACCCTGTGCCAGGGCCTCCCCACCCTCCCAGGGAACAATTCCATCCCAATATCCCATCTAACTCTGCCTTCTGGCAGTGGGAAGTCATTCCCCCTTGTCCAGTCACCTCAGGGTCTTGTCAAAAGTCTTTCTCCAGCTCTCCTGGAGCCCCTTTAGGCACTGGAAGAGGCTCTAAGATCTCCCTAGATCCTTCTGATCTCCAGGCTGAACAATCCCAATTCTCTCAGCCTTTCCTTGGGGGGAGGTGCTCCATCCCTTTGGTCCTCCCTGGAGGACTCACTCCAAGATCTGTGTGTTCCTCCTGCACTGGGGAGCCCAGAGCTGGACACAGCAGTGCAGGTGAGGAGTGGAAGGGCTCTCCTCGAGCAAGAGGAGAAGCTATGCCTCTCATTTTGAGCCATGTTCAGGGCATAGAAAAGGCAGCAGAAAGGACAGGACCTTTTGCTGCGTGACTCTTACTGAGGTCTGAGTCGTGGACGAGGCAGTGAAAGGTACATTTCTGTCATTTTCTTCTCTCCATTTTCTTGAGGACCTGAACAGAAATTGATGGACAAATTGACCCTCTGTTCGGGGTTTTCTCTGCCCACAGAGCTCTAACTGCAGCATATCCACCTTTGTCTGACTGTGCTTTACCTCCCAAAGCCACAACCTGTGATTCTGGCTGCCCACTCAGGCCAGGAGGGATGGGAATACACAACTTCATTGTGGTTTTACTCTCCCCCCATCAGGAATCTAAAACCAGTGTGAAAAGAGTGCGAGGCACAGGACACCACAGCCTGGGCAATTCACCTCACTAAACCTGTCCTTGCTCGTGCTGCTCCTCAGGCTGATGGCAGTGCTGACACCAGCTCTGGATGTGGCACTGTGTTACCAGAACCTCCCTGGTGAAACACAAATCCCAGGTAACAACCCGGTGATGAAGTCCCGTGGCACAAACAAACCCTCAGATCAGGGTGTGAGATCAGATGCAGTGAGAGTGACACCAAACACGTGCTCCTCCCTCACCCACCCAAAATTCCACACCTGTTCTGAACCAATCTGAGAGGGCAGGTGCCTGTTTTCCAGAGCAAGCACCTCTTTGGGGAGCAGGGAAATGATCATTAAAGGCAACACTGGTTTGCAGACCCACCCTGCTGTACAAACATGATGTACACGACTGAAAACTTCTAACTCACATATTGCCCCTGGGGGGAAAGGGCTACTGTGACCTGGGACTTAAATAAACAACCAGCCTTTCCTTGGAAGCCTTTGGGATATTTTGGGGTGTGATTTAACCCGCTAAAAAAGGGGAAATACTTTGAAAGGTTTTGGTTACTGCTTTTATACCAACCCAAGGACAGATCCATGGGCCAGAAGCAGGAGGAGCTGTCCTCTCAGTGGCCACTTGTGTCCTGAAGGCTAGTGCTCAGGAGGTGTTGGAAATACTCCTATATGTCACTATTCATTATATAAATGGGACATTTTGGGGCTGTACATGGAAGGAATTGAATGCAAGTTGACGGGAAGCAAAAGGTTTGTTTCATGGTGAGATGATTGTCTGCCTCTGCAATGAAACAGGGAGGAAATCTCCTCAAGTGGCCTTTTCCATAATCCAAGTCCTTGGAAGTTTTCCACCACAGTCAGGTTTCCTACCAGAGTCAGATTTTCTACCACAGGAAGATTTTCCACATCAGATGCTTGNTTTTTTTTTTTTTTTTCCTTTTTGATCCCTCTGTACCATATGAGCACAGGCTGTCTCAATTCAGCCCATAGGATCTTGGAAAATGTGAAAGTTAAGTAAGTTTAACTGGAAGGAGCTTGCTTCTCCTGACTTTCCCTGCCAGGTTCTTCACTACTTGCTAAAATAGAACTTCCACTATAAATAGAAAGGGGATCTCCTCCCCACCCCACTGGCCTGGCTGAAGGAGCAGTTGGCCTTCTGTCCCTCTCAAAACTACAGCTCAATCTATCTTCCAGCTATGACACAAAAGAGGGGACCTTTTAACAGTGGAGGAGAAGTGAATAAATTCGCACTGGAGGAAGAACAAATCAGCTGGAATATTCATCAAAGAGCAGAGCTGGAGTGTCCTGTAGGAGTTGGAGGCTTTTGATGGAAGCGCTTCCATGTAACGAGTGAAATATTTAAAGCTGGGATGTGGTCCCAGCCACCACCTGACCATGCAGCAGCTCAGGACAGATGCCAGCAGGGTGGCTTTGGCTGCACAGGGACACTCTGCAGCCACAGGCAGCAAAGGTGCCAGTCCATCTCCTGAACCCCGAGTCACGAGGCCATTCCCCCAGGGCAGTGTGACAGCGTCAGCTGATCCAAGGTCACCCACCTGCTGTCAGGTGACACCTCACAGAAACTGCAACGTCTCCATCTCTGCAGATCCGTGCAGGCTTAAAGGTCCTCTCCATCAGGGACTATTTCAGTTGGTATTTAATTAATACCTGGCTTTGTGGGAGTATTTCCAGTGCTGGTCTCATGCTGGGAGATATTTGCCTCGGTGCTTCCATGGAGGATGGGATGATGAGCATTGCTACCGTGCTTTCCCAGAACAGACTGTACCACCAGGGCTGGGTAATACATTTAATATCTCTTATGATTCATTGTGCATAACAGTCATGGCAGGATTGAGCCAGAAATACATCCCAGTGCATTGGGATCAATTGACAATAATAAACATTTGGGAAGGGAAAGGATGAAGCCCAGAGAGCAGGTGAATTTTTAACCCTGCTGAAATCAATGGAAATTCTCACACCAGGGACAGCAAAGCCAGGATTTCACACGTGATCACACTGACAGTGACCTCAGAGTTGCTTTTAGTGCCAAGAGTTCCCAGGGTCCTGCAACTCCAGCACTGCTTTTGGGTGTTACTATGAGACCAACCATTTGTGTGTAACCCTCCAGGCCTTGTGACTCTGGGCCTGAGGGCATTAAAATGTCATTTTTCCTCATCTGACCCCGCTCTCAAGATCCTCAGCTGTGAACTCTGGCACAGCCCCACAGCCCTACAAAACTCTCTTCACCCTGGCCTTGTGTTTTCCAACTCTCTACCAAGGGAAAGAGGGAGTAATTTTAGTTTGTTCCTTTTTTAATCTCTGTGTGCAGGAGCTTTTCACAACTTGTAACCACGTCTTGTTCTTGGCTTCTCAGCCATACATCAGACAGAAGGTTTTGTGCAGAATAAAAGGGGTTTTATTTTTCCTTGTGGTGCTTCCAGCTCTTGCTGTGTGTGTTGTGTCCTTTCAGAGGCCCAACAAGCAACGTGTGTGGGAGAGACAGTGACCTCTTGCTCTTTACTTCAGCACCTACAGAAAGGAGCCAACTTCCTATTTTCCCAAAGTTCTGGGATGGTTTTCTCTGGAGGGTCTCAGTGCTTTGTCTCCTGGCTTAGTGGTTGGCACAGTGAGAATACAGAGTCCTTTTCTCCAGCCTTGACCCGGTCAAGTCCACAGGCAACACTGACCAGAACGTTACACAACACCTCTCCCTTTGTCCCTAAAAAGTACCTGTGTCAACTTCTTTTATTGTTCTTGGACCTGAAAAACTATTTATTTGCCCCCTTTGTGCCCAAACTCTCAATATCTGCTCTGGAAATAAAAATAACAAAAAGAAAAATGCAAAGAAATAAGTTTACTCTCAGATTATATTTTAAGGGGTTTGGCTAACTGAAAGACCTGATGAAAGTGAAGATTTGAGGCATTTCTGCATCCTGTTTCAACTGCTTGAGAACACCAGAACCACCTTTTCTTCATTATTTTCATCCATCTATTCACCATCTCTAGCCAGGAAAATAAATCAGTGACCACAATCCCTCTAACACTGACAACTGCCCCAATCCCAGAGCCAAGAGCCAGGTAACAGAGCAATCCTGCAAGAGCAGTTTGGAAGGAAGGGACATAGGAGTGAGATGGCATCACTTAAGGGACTGTGTGTTCACAGAGCAGCCCTTGGCATCCTTGGACATGGGACACCTCAATGCTCTGTGAGGAGAACTAGAGAGGTACCTGGGTTTGAAGAGCTTTAAGAGTCTGAGGGAGGGGATCAGAGATGGACCAGTCTCTTCTTGGTGGTGCTGAACAGGGAACACACAAAACTTCATCTGAATATGAGGAAGAATTTTATTCTTGCCCAAAGAGGGTCTGGAGTCTCCCTCACTGGAGGTACCCAGGAACCACCTGGGCACAATCCTGAGTAAGAGGCTCTGGGGGACCCTGCTTGAGCAGGGGGCTTGGACCAGGTGATTTCCAGTGGTCCTTTCCAACCTGAACCATTCTGGGATTCTGTGACTCTGTGGTGCAGGACATGCATCTGGATTGCAATCCCATTTATGGGAGAGGTATTTTAACCAGCAGCCTACCTTGCAATTAATTTTCCTGCAGCAATCAGCAAAATGCTGAAAGGGTCTTTGAGAGAAGATTGAGTGCAGCTCCCACATTTGATGGTTTTATACCTTTCACATCTTTGCCCCCTTCTTTCCAGGGGACAGTGCAGGGCCTTTTTTTTTTTTTTTTTTTTGAAAAAGAGCAATAATTTGGTCCCACATCTCTTTGACAATATTATTCTCCAGGTTCACAGTCAGAAACTCTTCCTTTATCCCATCAATTTTGTTATGTTGGCCAGATTACCCTACTCCAAGGACAAAATCCACAACCCTGGAGATCCAGAACAAGGTAAGGAGGAGTGTAGAGTGGTGGCTGAGCCCACACCAGAAGCACAGCTCCAGTTCAGCCCTCTCTTTGCCAGAAATCTCTCTGTTCCTGGCTTTCCATGGGTCTCACCTGCACAAAGGTGAACTCAACACCAGGATTTCACCAGATCAAAGCCTGGAAAAGTAAATATTTCTGTCAGGGATCATTGCTTTCTTCCTTTGTTTACCCTGGAACCATAGAGGGGAAAAATGGAGGAAAAAGCCCGCACAATTTAACAAAGCCTGCATTGAGAGAGACAGGATCTGATACCCCAGGAATGACCCTCTCCTTGCCCCCTAATCCTTGTCTTTTAGAGAAAGGGGGATATTCTGCTGCTGCTTGCAGCAGGAGTAAAGGAATGTGGATCTGTGGCTTTGGAAGAGCATTTCAGATCCAGCAAAAGGCACTTTGATCTTGGCATAAGAATAGTGCCAGTAGTGCTGGTGTTCAAAGAAAAGAAAAACATAAACAGACAGACAAGCCTCATGTCTGGCAGCAGGGGAAGCACTCACAAAAGGGATTTTTAAACCAGTTGACCAACATCCCTTCTAAACCAGCCAGAGTTAATGTTCCCTGTGCAGAAATTGCCACATTGTAAGCAAAGATTTTTTTTTGAAACCCTGTTTAATTTGGTGAACAATATTTTAGCAGAGTCCAGTTACCAATACTCCCTGTGTATCCAAACATATTTGGATAGCTGTGAAACAAAACAAGCAAACAACAACAACAAAAGCAGAAGAGTTTGATAAATATTTCTTGCCTGTATTTGGGACAAAGTTGAATGCCATTTCCACGTTACATAATGATCATGAAATGCTTCCTACCCAAGCAACTTAAAAAAGAACATCAAAGGCACAAGTAGCATTTTAAAGCCAGCGAGTCTAGAGGACACGTGTGTCATCATTTGCAGAGCTGCCTCTTCAGACAGCTGTTCTCACACCAGGGGGGAATATGAGAGTTTATAAACAGCCCAGGAGACCATTTCCAAGAAGAAAAACAGCACTGAGTCAATATTTGAGGAGTGTGACTCAGGTAAGTCCACAAAGTCTCAGGCTGGCTTGTCCAGCATCACTCCTGACCCTGGTGAGATGAAGTGGTTTGTAGCAGCTAAGGGGGAGGAGAGTAGGGATGTAATGGAGCAGCAATCAGCAGTTTTCATGGCAAATGGTTCCTGTCACAGAAAAAACTTCATCTTGTTCTTTAACAAAATCACGAGCACAGTTGTTGTCAGGAATGGTGTTGACTCTGTGCTGTGCAATACCCTGATTTGAGGCAAAAAAAAATAGACTAAATCAATGTGAGTGCATAACAAATGGTTTAAAAATAGCTAATGGAAAGGTCTTAAAGTGCCTTGGAAATAAAGGATTCATCAATGAATAAAGGCTGTTTCTAATGGACTCTTGCAAGCACTTGCACTTGTGCTTTTCATTGTGTTTTACGTAGGAACGGGAGGAAAATAAAAGATGATCACATCACGAAAGAGTTTCCAAATGAAATAATTTCACTACTTAAAATTGCACTGTTCGGAGCAATTTATTTGTAAACAAAGTGCTGGGATGAGGAAAAATTAGAAGAATGTGGTAAAATGAGTTCAGAGTCATGGAATCATGAAGTTTGGAAAAGCCCTCTGGGATCATGGAGTCCAACCATCCCCCCAGCACTGCCAAGGCCACTGCTGACCTGTGTCCCCAAGTGCCACAGCCACGTGGGTTTTAAATCTCCACAGGGAGGAGTCCATGTCTTGTGCACACTTTTTTTTTAAGTAACAGTAAAAATTGGTGGGTATTCAGAGATTATTTGCAGTGTATTATTCCTTCAGTTACACACATTCTCACTACTCTTCCTTTTCCTCTTGGACAAAGGGAGATCCTTAGGATCTCCTCATGGACCACCTTATCTCTCCCAGAAAACTCCCAGCTGTATTAACTCTGAGGAGAGAAAACTTGGATATATAATATAAAAAAATCTGTGGAAGTCTTCTGTGAAGGTGTCATTACAGAAGGATCCCAGTATCCATCACTCTTAATCATAGGATAGAATATCCTGAGTTGGAAGGGACCTGTATGGAAATTCACAGTGCTCCATAAATGACTTTTCAAAATAAAGGTAACTTTGCTTAAAGACTTCCACATTTATTCCACTCTAAGGAAACTTTCCTGCTCTGATGGCAAATCAAGTTTATCCTCTTGGTCTTATTTTTCATTTCATATAACTCTGTGCTGATGGAACCTGAGTCCTGTGTCATGCCAAAAAGTTTCAAGTTCCTCCACACCTGTGAGCTCAGACCTGCCAGCTGTAAAAATGGGGAAATAGTCCATTTTTGAGCTCAAGTGAGAGAAGCCTGGGCTTCCAACATCATTCATACCAGCCCACACCAGCAAAGACCTCACAAAATCAAAGTGAAAGCTGCTGGAAATCCTTCAGGGTGGGCTCCAGACCCTGGAGTTCCCTTCATTTTGCCTTTAATAAATTGGTTTTGAGGCCATGTATCTCTGTGGGTCTCCAAGGAAGAATGGTCACATCACAACTCTCCATGCTGTGATTCACCTTGATGATGAGGATGATGATGAGGATGAGGATGAGGATGATGAAGATCTAGTGCTCAGTAAAGTCTCAGGTTGTTCAGCCTGGAGAAGAGAAGGCTCCAGGGAGAGCTCAGAGTCCCTTCCCAGGGCCTAAAGGGGCTCCAGGAGAGCTGGAGAGGGACTGGGGACAAGGGATGGAGGGACAGGACACAGGGAATGGCTTCCCACTGCCAGAGGGCAGGGATGGGTGGGATATTGGGAAGGAATTCCTGGCTGGGAGGGTGGGGAGGCCCTGGCCCAGGGTGCCCAGATTTGCTGTGGCTGCCCCTGGATCCCTGGCAGTGCCCAAGGCCAGGCTGGACAGGGCTTGGAGCAGCCTGGAACAGTGGAAGGTGTCCCTGCCCATGGCAGGGAGTGGCACTGGATGAACTTTAAGGCTCTTTCCAGCCCAAACCATTCCAGGATCTGAAAGAATACCTAAGACAGGTAAAGAACATTTGGAGTGCCCCTTTTTCATTTGGAAAAATCTTCCCTTGATCTCAGACAAGGAGAAAAAGGAGGGAGAATATGAGTAGGATGACATGGAGGGTAAAACACTTGTCAAAAGGGAAAAGATGGTGAAATCACACTGGCACTGTTGGAACTGGGGATAAAAAGTGAGAATCCTGCAATCTGTGTCCGAAAATCAATCCACAACATAACCAACGTTCCCTTCTTCTTCCCCACTGTGGAGAAAAATCTGGGACAAGGCTTTAGGGTGAGGTTACCTTGTGCAGCTCATTAGAAATGCAAAAGATAAGTTAAACAAACAGATCAAGTGCCTGTTGCTAAAACAATGGGGCCAAACACCCTGGTACAGCCTCCTCCCCTGGCTTCTTGCTTGTTCCTTGTTTGACTCCTCTCTTTTTCCTCTCTTTCTCCATTTGAAAAGGTAGAAGAAGCACAGAGCTCCTTCGGTTGAATGCACAATGTTCTTGGAGCTTTTAGGGTTGGAAAGCGCTGCTGATCCATCCAAGGATCCACGTGCAGCATTTCAGCAGGATTTTAATGACTCAGGGAAACACCACGCCAGCAGTGAACATTTTTAAAAGCTTCATCTCCCCTTCCAGGCTGAACTCAATCTGGCCTCTCTCTGGGTTTTAACACACTCCATGAACAGGATTCCCCGGCTGAAAGTGAACATAGGAGGTGGAGCCCAAGGCTATTTTTGGCCATCCAACACCATGCAATGCACAGAAGTCCCCTGTCACTGCAGACTGGAGGATGGAGACAAGCAGGATGTGTGGGAGAAGGGGGAATTAGGGAACACATGCTCTGTACCCTGGGTTTTTTTCCCCACAACTGACAGTGGGGCTGTGAGAGGAGTTTTGCTGGAAATTCAGGACAATCACACACACATTTAGGGCTGGGGCCACATGAATGGACATGACACTCACATACATTAGCTTTTTTAGGTGGGGTAAAGCCCCACCATCCACCAAAGGCCAGCACTTTTCACAGGCAGAGGTGACATCCAGTGATCCCCTTTCCCCTGTTCTTACCCTAGAAAAGGTGTGCAGGTGTGTGCAGGTGGGGCTGGGGGTACAACCAGTGCACAGCTCCAGCCCCTGCCAGGCTGTTGGGCACAGCTCCCTGCACTGCTCCAGGCTGGAAAACTGCCCTGTGGAAAAGGATCTGGAGGTGCTGCTTGAACATGAGCCAGAGTGTGCCCAGGTGGGCAAGAAGGTGAAGGGCACCTGGCTTGTACCAGCCACAGTGTGGCCACAGGACCAGGGCAGTGACTGTCCCCTGTGCTGGCTCTGCTGAGGCACCTCCAGTCCTGGGGACAGTTCTGGGTTCCTTGGAACAAGCCACTGAGGGGCTGGAACGTGTCCAGGGAAGGGAATGGGGCTGGGGAAGGGACTGGAGCAGCAGGAGGGGCTGAGGGAGCTGGGAAAGGGGCTCAGCCTGGAGAAAAGAAGGCTCAGGGGGGACCTTGTGGCTCCCTGACAGGAGGGGACAGCTGGGGTGGGAGGATCAGGCTCTGCCTCCAGAGAACAGGGACAGGACAAGGGGAAATGGCCTCAAGCTGTGCCAGGGAGGGTCAGGTTGGACATCAGGAAGAATTTCCTCATGGAAAGGGTGGTGAGACATTGGAATGGTCTGTCCAGGAGGGTTTGGAGTCCCCATCCCTGGCGGTTCCCAAGGAAGGCCTGGATGTGGCCCTCAGTGCTCTGGGCCGGGTGATGAGGTGGGGACCCGATGGTCTTGGAGGTCTTTTCCAACCGAAATCGTTCCATGCTTCTGTAGGAAGTACCCAGCTCGTGGGCACAGAGCA
>VZTR01016083.1:215114-270447 GCA_013400775.1 Chaetops frenatus | reverse complement strand
GGCGACTTCGACTCGGCCGAGTCCGGCGCGTCGCTGCGGTACTCGACGGGCACGGGCGGCGAGGGCAGCGAGGGCGAGGGCGCGGGGCTGGGCAGCAGCGACAGCGGCGGCAGCGGCTTCTCGCTGGCGGCCACCGCGCTGCCCGAGAGGCGGAGGCCGGGCGGCGGCCGGCCCCGCTATGAGGTGGTGCGGGAGCTGGGCGCCGAGGAGGTGCGCTGGTTCTACCGCGAGGACCGCAAGACCTGGAAGCCCTTCATCGGCTACGACTCGCTGCGCATCGAGCTGGCGTTCCGCGCCCTGGGCAGCGGCGGCGCGGGGGAGCCGGCGGCCGTGGAGCCGGTGTGCGTGCGGAGCGGGCTCTACGAGGTGGACGTGGCCAGCGCCGAGAGCTACCCCGTCTATTGGAACCGTGAGTGCCGCCGTGCCGGCCGGGGGGAGGCTGCGGGGGTGGCCGGGGTGCCCCGCGGTGCCGGCGAGGGATGCTGGGCATCCCCCGTGCGCACGGAGCCGGCGCTGGGTGACCCCGCCGCGGGGACACCGGGTGGCACTTCCTGCCCCGGCACACGGGCCCGCCCGCCCGCGCTTGCTGCCGGTATGCTCCTCTATAAAGGATACGGGGCAAATTATCCAGGGAGAGAGGACCCGCGGTGCCCATCTCCGGCACGCGCCTGAGCGAGGAGGGACTGGGAATTCCCTTCCGAGTATCAGGGACGCGGCGCTGGACATCCCATACACCTGTAAGGGAAGGACTTGGGCATCCCTGAGAGAGGGGACACTGGGCCATCCTCCCCCCCGAGGATGAGAGGTACCCCCCATTCAGGGTGTACTGAGCCCTGTCCAGCCACAAAGTGAACTGAGATCTCTTCCTCTCTCACCTCCCTGTGCACACAAACCTGAAGGAGATGATCTGGGGCACCCAGAGACTTGAGAAAGGGAGGTCTAGGCATCTGCTCGTTTCTTGGCATATGTGGAAGAAAGTGGGAGGACAGGTGGCTGAGAGGCTTCTTATGCTCTGCTATTCCTAAGCAGAGGGTGAGTGAGGGTGGGTATTTGCCTTCAGCACTCCCCCAGTTCCCTCCCTGCACACCTATCCTTCAGAAGGAGCAGAGTAGAAACATCGGTTGTTTGTCCACTGCCTCTTCCACACAGACACATTTTTGATCCCTCATCTTCAGTGAGGAATGATGGCTGTCCCTGGCTTCCCCTTTGTGACCCTTGTCTCTCCACTAGGGAAATGATCATCTTGTGCTTCACATTTTTCTCATCACCTGCCCGCTGGGAGGGGGCATGAAGTGGGATTTCCCCTCCTTTCTCTTGAAGGGATTGCAACAGGCATCTCATACACACATCATCCATAATTCCTTACCCTTCCAATAGGGGGAAATTTGTTTCACCCCCTCAACTTCAAACTGAGATGGGAATGCAGCCCCTCTGCCACCCTTCCCCTTGCATTCCTGTGTCCTTTGCTGGAGGACAGGAGACTTTGGGGAGCAGAAGTGAAAGAGGGGCAGAGACCCCACCTCCCTGCACGTTTCTTTTGGTGGGAAGGGCTCCCAGGGTCTTGCTGGACAAGTGAGCCCCTGCTTTGCTGAGGCTGACAAGCTGTGCCACTGCTCACCTGCTGTTCCTGAGGACTTGCTTTCCACCTGCATTCCCTCAAGGACAAGGGAGATGTTACAAAGTAGAGTGAGCTGCAGAGGAGCTGAGCATGTCCTGGCATGGGCTTGGCAGAGGGGCAGGCAGGTTTCTCTCATCTTGAGATTCAGGTGGGAGTCACAGGGGAACAGCAGAGCTGTTTCAGAGCTGAAAACCAGGGCTTTCTGTTGTTTTCCTCTTTATTTATCAGCCTCATTACAAGAGGAAGGTCCATAAATGACAGTACTGCGTGGTACAGTTCACCTGTGTGACAATTTGTCTTTCAAATCAGCACCCCAGCAGACAGACACTGAGCTCCAGGAGAGAGCAGAGGGCTCAGTCCACACGAGTTCTGAGCCAGAGGAGCCTGGGCACAGCTTCTTGAGCAGAAACTGGAGCTGCTTTCTCCCTGTCACCACCCTGAAGCGCCTTGCTGTTGGCACTCCATGCATCCCCCTCGTGGTTCCTGGGAAGAGAAGATGCAGGACATCCAGGGGAGGAGGAAACTGCTGCCATCCCTGTAACTGTGCCATAGGGAGAGAGGGGAAGGAGCAAGCAGAGCTGTCAGGTGAGGCAGGATTGCTCCTGGTAATGGGAGCAGGAGACTGCGCTCGTCAGCAGCTTAAAGGTTTAATTTCTTGACACTGTGCCTTGTCCATTTTGGAAGCTGATTCAGTCTCATTAAGCTCGAGGAGCAGATGTTTCAGATGACAGCATGGGCTGTGCAGGGACAATTCCTGGTCCTGGGAAGGAGAGATTCCCAGAGGTTAGCACCAGAGGCAGGGGAGAAATAAACTCCTGGGCCTGAGCAGACTAATGACGGGGATGATTTCTAGTCCTCAGAAAGCTGATTAAGGGGGAGTGCTCAAGTCTTTTCTTATTAGTACATCTTGTCCTCTGCAAGGCAGAGATCAACTTCTGGTGTTTCAGTGGTCTTCTGGTACCTTCTGGTTTAACTTCTTCACTGCACGTTTGCTTGCCTCTATTCCCTGTGAGTGCCATTCTCCCATTCTTCCCAGCTGCTGCATCCAAACCTGGGAAAACAGCAAGGTCAGATCCCAGGATTCAGTCTCATCTGTGCCTTTGAAGGCCTTTGTGTAGCCATAATTCCCACATTCTTCCCATTTGGTAGCGTGTGTGTAATTCTGGATCCAAAGGGTGGCTGCTGCCCTGACGTGGAAGTGTCAAACCAGCTCTGAGTGAGGCAGGAGAATCCTCTCTGAGCACACAAGCACGAGGAATGATGAGTACAACTGCCTTAAAATGTGCTGAGGTGCCCGTTGAAGAGTACAGAAACTGCTGGCTGGTTTTGCTGATTCATGGTTCAGCTCAGAGCAAAGGTCAAAAGCTTTTCTCTTTGTTATTTTGCCCTTTTTCCTGTGTGTACTGGACTCCAGGAGAGGCTGCTCTCACACAGCTACCACACTGAGCAGTTGGTTCCTCAGCTGACAGTTCCTGGGGCATCACCATGCCAGGGAGATGTTGGTTATAGCTTGGCATGTGCTGAAATGTTCTTTTATATCTGCATTTTAAGCTCGCCATGGGATTCGTCAGTAACATCAGGAATATCAGCCTGAGTTACAATTTGAGCAGATTAATTACTGAGAATTTTATCCTTACCTTGTGACCTCTGGGATTTATTTAATTAGTGCTGTAGAACCAGCAAAAAATGGTGCAAGAGGATGAAAATTATTAGTGTAGGCTTTCAGATCAGTCAGTAATTTGGAGCAGGGCTGCTGCTTGTTTTCAGTGGAGATGACAAGTGTGATACTTTATACAAGGGTCTTCTGTTTAAAACTTAAATTATCCAGCCCTTTTCGGCCCTCCCAGTTGAAGAGGGCTGCTTTACAACCATTCTTCCATGGAGTTTCTCAGGGGAGTTTTCAAAGTCCTGTGTGAGTCTCTTAAATCCATGGCCTGTGAACTTTTGGGTGACTCTCTCCTGTTTTTTGGCTTGTGAGTTTGTCCCCAGCAACTGTTGTCCTGTCAGGTATTTGCTTTTTCCAGGCATTTTTTTTCATGAGTATGTTGTGAAGTTGCCTGTATTTATTTAAATTACTCCACTCCCAGATACAGGTTTGGAAAGCTTGGGGGTTTTTTTTGTTTGTTTGTTCTTTAAATGTATATTTTTTTCTACCTAATAGTTGCTGAAGTCTATTGAGTAAAAAACCTATTTTTGTATTTAAAAAAAAACCCAACAAACATTGTTCACTAGAACCATCCCTGAGTGAAGATGTAGTGATAAAACAGATATTTTACTGACTTTAACCTGGAAATACCTGTGAATACATTGTGGACAACTGGGTCTTAAAACTAAGATCTGTCTGCTCAGGCTGGAATTGGGCTGCTTTAAAAAAGCATTTTAGCTTGATTTTCTTGATCAAGGTGAAAATTAAGGATATGGAATTAAGAGTTTATCATTGTTTGTGACTTTCATTTGGTTTAACCTGGTTTTAGCAGTGCTTTTAGTTGTTTTACAGCACAGTTAAAAGGTTGGTTTTGGTATGTCAGACAGTCTTTGAACTTGGTTGATAACAATTTCCTTTCTATAAAGGACTTTTTTGATTGAAGTCTGAAGTCCTAAATACTCTTATATGGCTTTTTTTATCTCCAGGTGTGTAATTCTTTTGCAAATAAAACACTGACAGTTTACTTGGTAAAGGTGAAACATTGCTTTCACTGCTCAAAATCTTTCTGGGTTTTACTTATTTGCTTCTGTTCTTACTGTGCCATCCTTTCAAAAATATCTTGTGGCTTTAGTTTTGGCCAGTTCCTTCCTGACCAAAAGGCCTGGAAGTGTCCAAGGTCAGGCTGGATGGGGCTTGGAGCAAGCTGGAATAGTGGAAGGTGTCCCTGCCCGTGGCAGGGAGTTGGAATGAGATGGGTTTTAAGGCTCCTTCCAACCCAAACCACTCTGGGATTCTGTGACCTAACACACAAAGATGAAATAACTTTCAGATTTGCACTGTTCCGTGTATCAAATCACTTCTGTTTGTGTGTATGTTCAGGGTATTTTTTGTGGCCTCTCAGTAGAGAGCTTGGGACTTTTAGGATGTTTTCATAGGTCAGGGTTGAGGTGGCAGCACTTGGGATGTGTCTCTGAGGGCAGGTTTCTTCCCTGCCCTCAGCTTTCATGTTTTATTTAAGCAGAATTAATCAGTTGTCCTTCTCCTTTAAATGGGACCAGAATTATTCTCCAGTGGATGGTCCAGCTGCATCAGAGTAGCTCAGGATGCACATGGCTCAGAAAGTTGTGCTTGTCCTTTGATGTGGTCCAGCACTTTTCCTGCTGGTTTTGGTCCACAAGGACAAAGGCAGAGATGTAGGGAATATTTGGATGACAAGCTGTGGGTGAGAGGGGTGTTTTCTGCAGTGACTGGCAGCAGGAAATACCTGTGGGATGAGCAGGATCAGGAGTTCTGCTCTGGCTTCATTCAGGATTGGACAGTGTTGAGATCAAAGGAATAGGATGGGATTTAATTTGGAGGTGACAGAGTTGGATTAAGGACCTGTGACAGGTGAATTTTTGTGTGATGCTCTTTTAGGGAGAAACAACACTGAAAGCAAAGAGAGACCTTGTCCAGAGCTCTTGGAGGAGCACAAGGATGTGTAAGAGCTGACACTGTGCCAGTTAGTGAGCAGAAGGCCTAGATGGGGGAAAAAAATCTGCAAAAGAGCAAGAAATTAAAATGAGAAGCACAAGCAGTTGTCTCAGAGATATCAGTGAGGGTGAAGGAGTGGTTTGAGTGTTGGCCAGAGTAAAGGTCACTGGTGTGATGTGATCTCTGTCAGGGGGCTGCAAGTGGCTGCAGCCTCTCGGGAGCGTGGCTGGTGTGGAGCTGGGGAGGAGAAACTGTGGATAATAAATGTTGTAAATAGCAGGACTAGGCAGCACTGGGATGAATGAAACACCAGGTGCAAGTGGGATCCCAGGCAGCGAAATTTATGGTGAAAGAAACTCAGATTGTTACCCAGAGAAGCTGTGGCTGCCCCTGGATCCCTGGCAGTGTCCAAGGCCAGGCTGGACAGGGCTTGGAGCAGCCTGGGACAGTGGAAGGTGTCCCTGCCATGGTAGGGGTGGAACTGGGTGGTCTTCAAAGTCCTTCCCAAACTAAACCATTCTGGGTTTCTGTGAAAATCATGCTGGTTTTCTGGTAGGGGAAACCTTACAGGGTTAGAAAAAATGGAAGGAAAATTCAAACATGGGGATGATGAAGGGTTAGGGAATTCTGGAGTTGGCATGGAGCAGACGGAAGAAGGAAGTGGGTTCAGGAGGAGAGCACAGAAAAATAATCCCTGTGGTGGAGAAGGGAGGAATTGAAGCCATCCAAGGGCATAATAACCTTTGCTGTCATCTTGTTCATTAGTGGCAGGTCTGAGGTGTGCACTGGGACAGTCTTGCTCTTCTTTATTTTGGAAGACATTCCAGGAACCTGTTGTCCCAACTGTTCATCATTGCTGGTGGAGCTGGGGAGCAGAGCAAGGTTTTCAGGACAGCACACCTGGGGTGTGAGGGTGGGATTGTGCAGAAACCCCGTGGCTGTGGATGGGCTGGGAGCACACACTCACCTTTGGAGGTGCTCATGTGTTGCTCATGTGAAACAGGAGTTGTTCTTTTGTGGTTTCAAAAAAATGCAGCTCTCCCTCGGTGGGAAAAAGAGCTGAGAAGGGACAAACTCAGTGGTTCCAGGAGCAAGTGCCAGTGGTGGAGGTGCTTCAGAGCACTAGGATTGAAGTTTAGTGAACTGTTTCAATGGATAAGAATTCAATAAAAATACAGTTTTAAGTTTAAAACTGCAGTTCATTTCATGTTTCAGCAGTCCAAGGTTGTTTTTTGATGAGTGCTTCCTGCTTGATGAGACCTTTAAAGTGAAATTTAGGATTTTTGCTTAGACCATCAGGATCAGATCTGTGGAAAGAGCAATTGTGGATATGTTAATTAAATCCTTCCTGAAAAATTTATGTCCTGGAGCCAGGCTGGGAGAGCTGGGGGTGTCCAGCCTAGAGAAGAGAAGGCTCTGGAGAGAGCTCAGAGTCCCTTCCCAGGGCCTAAAGGGGCTCCAGGAGAGCTGGAGAGGGACTGGGGACAAGGGATGGAGGGACAGGACACAGGGAATGGCTTCCCACTGCCAGAGGGCAGGGATGGGTGGGATATTGGGAATTGGGAATTCCTGGCTGGGAGGGTGGGGAGGCCCTGGCACAGGGTGCCCAGATTTGCTGTGGCTGCCCCGGGATCCCTGGCAGTGCCCAAGGCCAGGCTGGACAGGGCTTGGAGCAACCTGGGACAGTGGGAGGAGTCCCTGCCCATGGCAGGGGGTGGAACAAGATGGTTTTGAATTTCCCTCCCAACCCTAACCATTTTGTGATTCTTTGTTTTGGGATGATTTCTGGCATTGATGACTTGGAGGACATTCATCGCTTTTTTGTGGGGCTCCTTCTGTGTTTGACATTGGAACCAGTCCCACAGAGCAGTCTTTCATTCCTGATTGCTCAATTCACAGTGTAAATGAATTAAAAACAGTTCAGAGAAAACCAGTTTTAGGCTGTTGCTTGGAGTACTTTAGGCAGATTTGATAAATCAGAGGCAATTCCATGTTTTCAGCAGAGCAAAACATCTATTCCTGCTGTTGGGATCCAGCATTGGAGCAAACATTGAGGCTCACAGGTTTAGCTGCTGTGGAAGGAAAATCCTGCCTGTGCCAGTCAGGTTGCTCTGGATGAGCTCAGTTCAACATGAAACTCAAATTAACTTCCACCTGGAATTTACAAATTGCTTCAATGAAGCAACTGAGAACTACTGGATGAAGCAGCAAAATAATGATTTGTACTGCCCAGTGAATGAAATCTCTTTTCAGCTCAGTCACAGGCTCTAAGTTTGTGTCCCTCTGAAGTTTTCTGAGGCTGAGGCTTCACCCTGGACCTCCTCTGCAGGATTTATTCCTTTTGGAAGAGCAGGACAGGTCACACGTGTTTGTGGTTGAACAAAGGGAGGTCACCAGGCTGGGACCAAATGAGTGGCTCCATTTATTTAAAAGTCAGTCACCTGCTGTTTTCTGAAATAACATGAAGGAGAACTAGAAAGGTATACAATGTTAAGCTTTTAAAAAAAAAAACACCAAAGGAAAAAGTTTCGAAGTGTGTTAGCTTAGGTAGCAAACATGAAAAAATACAATTTTCGTTTAGGGCTATTTTGTTACAACATCACTAGCCTCACAGACTAATTTCTTCCACATATCTAAACTAAATTCCAATTTTTTTCAGTTTGAACTCATATCTTCTTGTCCTACCACTAAAGTTCCTGATGAAATATACCCAGAAAATTATCTTAGGCTTGATATAAAAGGAATGGATAACACATTTTTAGAAGTCTCTGTCAGCACCCTTGATGTTACTCTAAAATGTATTTTTATATATTTATTAATTAATCTTTATATAGAAAGACACTGCCAGAGGTTGCCAGAGAAGCTGTGGCTGCCCCATCCCTGGAAGTGTTTCAGGCCAGGTCCTTGGTGAATGTATGAGCCCTTAATTATTTCACTAACTTTCAACTTCAGATGTCACATTTGTAGCCTCAAAGTTACCTTCAGCTTGGACAGATATTATTCTCACCTGCTGCAAGTTGTTTGCCACTGTAGTAAGAAAGAAATCAAATTTAAGGCAATGTTACAACACCAAAAAGCAGAAATCTGAAATTACTGCTCTGAAAAGCATCTCGACCTGGTAGTGTTTTATAAGCTTGTGTTTCTTGCTTGACTTCTTGGCTTTGGGCTTGGAGAGCTGGGAATTGTAAATTTGAGAAAAACACTAGCTTTAATTTAAATTTCTGAGCCTCTGAATATTCTATTAACCTTTCAGATCTCATTTGTGGGTTAGTCATCATAAGTGTCTTGGGACTGGTGGCTGCAGAGTGCCAGCAGTGCCTGAACTTGGCCAGCAGTTGAGTTCTTCTCTGTATTATCTTAATTTTGTCACAGTTTTGTGATCCTGAATCAAGGCAGGTGAAAAAAAGGTTGTTTGAGCTGTGCAAAATTGAAATTTAGGGCTATGCCCTGTCCAGCTGTGTAGTGGCAGGAAATGAATGATGGAATTGATGTGTTAGAAGGAAAATGAAGGTGAATTCTGTTCAGGTATGACTTTGTTGTGGTGGATTAGGCAGCTTTTTATTCTCATTTTTATTAGATGTGATCACACAGTTTAAAGATCTTCACGAAGAAGGAGTAGCTGGGTTATGCACATACCCTGCACACACTTGCAGTAGTTTATATGTTGCAGACAGTTTTTATTTTAACATAATTCTCATTATTTAGGTGATTATCGTAATGTAAATCACTCATGTTCTTATCACACCATTAGTTACAGCACTTGTATTCTTTTATTCTTTGGATTTTCAGGGGGAAAAGAAAGACCCGTTTGTGCAAAAATGAATAAATCCTTTGTTGCAGAGTAAATCTCTTAAACTGATTTCCTCTAAAAGTGGTGAAATACGTGTGACTAATTAAAATAAAGTGGTTTTCATCTACTTCTAATCTCCACCATTCAGATTTATTTAGAAATTCTTTTATAAATAAACCATGGAAGTATATAACCAGTCAAATATGTTGGTATCTTTCAGTCTAAAGCACTGCCAACTGCAGATTATATGGTGTAAGACTTAAAGCAGTAAAGAAATCAAGGCAAATCCTTTCCTAGGGATTGAGATTGCAGGGATAAGAATAAATAACACTTCATGTTGTAGATTTGGAATTCTGTATTAGCAAAAAATAAATTAATTACAACATGATGTAATTCCAGTGTCTTTAACTCTTCCATAAAACAAAAGTAACTGAAAGAATGTAGTTTAAGCTTTCTAAAATAACTGAATATCCAAGACATTATTGAAGGTGGATAAGTGAGTGCTAAAAAATTGGTGCAGTTTGTTGCTGAAGTGGCAATTCTGGTTCATCACTTTTTAATGCTGTTTGCTGTCATAAGCTTGCATCAGGTCTTCTGGATGGAACCCAGGAGTTTTTCAGTGACAGCCCCTGTGCAGGATTCAACAGGGGAGCTGTGGTTAGGAAGGCCTTTCCTCTTTCCCCCAGTCACAGATTTTACTGAAGAATCTCTTGTGTGAAGGGATTTCCCCACCCCACCCTGAGTATTCCATGGAATTACCATTGATGCACTTCCCTGTCTTCGTTGACTGAAGGGTCCCTTGCTTTTGGAGCTGGTGGCCTTCAGAATTTGGTTGTCAATAGAACTGGGGGTTATCATGGGGTTATGGGATGCCTTGGGTTGGAAGGGACATTAAAGCTCATCCTGTTCTAACCTCTGCCATGGGCAGGGACACCTCCCACTGTCCCAGGCTGCTCCAAGCCCTGTCCAGCCTGGCCTTGGGCACTGCCAGGGATCCAGGGGCAGCCACAGTTTCTCTGGGCACCCTGTGCCAGGGCCTCCCCACCCTCACAGATGAGAATTTCTCCTTAATATTCCCTCTAAACCTCCCCTCCTTTAGTTTAAAACCATTCCCTGTGTCCTGTCCCTCCATCCCCTGTCCCCAGTCCCTCTCCAGCTCTCCTGGAGCCCCTTTAGGCCCTGCAAGGGGCTCTGAGCTCTCCCTGGAGCCTTCTCCTCTCCAGGTGAGCCCCCCCAGCTCTCCCAGCCTGGCTCCCCAGGAAATGCTTCTTTGTGTGCTGTGATCACAGGTTTGATTATCTCTGTTCTGCAGAACCCTGTTTGGTTTTCTGAGAGCCAAACTGTGTTGCTGATGGCAGAAAATGGCATTTTCTGACTTCCTCTTCCTTCCAAGTGGTTTTTCTCTTGAGGTTTCCCAGTAGCTCAGTGTTCAGAGCTGCCCCCAGCTCATGATGGGAAATAAAAGCAGTTTGTGGTTGAGGCTGCTTTGGCTGCTCTGAGAGCGTGCAACTGTTTAAAGAAGGGAATGGGGTGGAAAAAAAAGACAATTCCTTGGTCCTCTCAAAATCCTTCAGAGCTGGAAGACAGAATTGCCTCACTCAGGTTTTTCAAACCTCCATAATTGTCTTTGGATCTGAAAATAATTTATATTTGTGTATGAACATCCTTTCCAGAGCCAGATATATTAATTCATTCCCAAACTCATCTGTTCTGCAGAGATTTTATGTTAAAATTTTTCTTATTTCAAGCAGTTTTCCCTGGCTGAGCCTTTCTGGGAAGGGCTCAAGTTACGTTTGAGAGCTGCTGTTGAGTGCTAGAGACTGCTCTTGTAAGGAACCACTCTGGGAAAGTTTCTCTCAGGCAAAAAGAGCCTGAAAATGTTTATTTAATACTTGATGGTTAGAATTTTAAAAATCTGTAGGTGGAAATTCCCATGTGAGAAACTTGAAGCCCTCCAAAACTGAAAAAGAGATGTCTTGTATTCATGTAGTTTGGAGTACAAAATAGTATTCATGTGATTATTATTTTAAAAAAACATATCTTTGCCTGTGGATTCAGTGAATGGAGCCTCCTCAGACTGCTTAGTCAAGAATTAAGGAATTGCTCACAGATTTTCCCAGTGAGGATTAACATCTGACATAGCCCTGTCATTGCTCCAGCTACAATGGGAGCCTTTATCTCCCCTCACATTTAATGTGCATTTCATTTCTTCCTACAACAGGGCTTTGTTTGGGAGGGCAGCCTGGCTGGATCTATGTGCACTGGATGAAAAATGTGGATTTCTGACAGGTGTAAAATGTCTGGGAATACAGCAAAGGTTAAGGAAAGATGCTGCTGTGTGTGGTGACAGTGCTGTGGTTAACTTTCAGTTCAGGAAAACTGAATACACATCTTTCACCCTCCATTGATGGGATGTGGACTCCAAAGTTATTCTAAATTTTCATGGAATACTGAATTTTCCGTGTAACTTGCAGGCACTATTAACTTCTGCATTTTATAGCCACTCAGAACTTTGGTTTTTCTGTTTGGGGATTAATTTCCACCAAACAACCTTGCCCTTAGAACACTCCAGCCTCTTGATTCAAGCTGATGGATCATGGACACCCAAAGCATCAGGAATTCAGCACACAACAATTGGCTCCTACCTGGAGCAGCTATTTTTGGGAGGGCAAACAGCAGCTGAGTGACAGAACTGGGTCTTGCACTACTTCTGTGTTTTGGTCAGGCCACACCACCTGAGCTGTGTGAGTTCCACACGGGCAGAGCTGAGGGTGCAGAGGGATGGAAGAGCCTCAGAGAGGGACCTGGGAGGGGTGAACCAGCATGTCCAGTGCCTGGGAATGGAATGGGACCCGTGGGGAGCCAGGATGAGGGAGCTGGAGATGCTTTGAGCTGTTGTTTTGGGAAGTTGTGATGCCAGGTGTGCACAGAGGGGTTGTCCTGCAGGATTCCCACCCAGGAGAACTCAGGGAGGGAAGTTCAGTGGGATAAATAATCAGAGTTTGGGTTCAAAGCATGAAGAGAGGTTCTTTCTCCCGAGGCTGAGCAGGGCCTCACAGCGTTGGTGCTTGTGTTTATTCCCAGGAAAATGATTTACAATTAACCTGCAAGTGCCATGAAGAAGTAGAGCTCCTCTCCTGGGTCATGATTTTGCTGCCTCCCTCCCCATGCACCAACACTGCTCACTACTCACCCACCCCAGGCCTCGGTAGAATCCTGCTAAGAGGGTCAGCATAGAACATAAGCAAAAAACCATATTCATCTTTTCCCATGGATGGATCTCTGGCACATGCAAAAAAGCCCCACCACGATCAGTTCTGGCTTCAGCAGGGGAATTTCAGCTCTGTGACAGCCCAGGGTCACACAGTGTCTCTGCAGGGCTGGCCCCTGACAGGGGGTAGGGCAGGTGGACATTCTCTGTGATCCCTCCTTTTGTAGAGTGATTATGGTGAAAGATGCAAGCAGAAAAGGACAGGTGACAAATAAGAGAGATGACAAATAGCAGAGAGCTGTTGGCATCTTATATGCCCTTGCTTGAGTGTGAAGATGTATGTTTGATTTTAATTGTTATAAATTATCATTCATTCATCTCAAAGTCTCCACATACTTTTTTTCCCTGTGATGGCTTGACCCAGGAAACACATTTCATCCTTCAGGAGTTCTGAGGCAAAATCACAGCACTCTCTAGATCCTATTCTATCAGTCAGTTTTCCCCGTGAAGGGCTGCCATGGCTGGTGCATTTTGAATTTTTGCCACAGCTCTGCCATCAGCTTCTGGTGCCACCTGTGTGCCCTCCTTGTGCCACAAAGCTGAGAGCTCACTGCCACTGCTGGGCCACAGAGTTTCCCTGTAAACCTGTCACTGCAGAGGTTTCAAAATAGGCTTTGGAACCTTTGGAGTGTTACTTGCCCCATGGGGAGATTCTCTCGAGACCGTTTTCCTTTTATTTTCATGGCTTGCATGTTCAGTGGTCTGAGGGGATGAAAAACTCAGAGTAGTTCAGAGGTTCTAAGTAAATTGTGGAGGTGTTTGCAATTCTCTGTTACAGTCTCACCTGCCAGAAGTTGTTGTGGAAATGATTTTTGGGCACAGCAAGCACTTGTGGTGTGTCTGTAGAGGAGGGCAGTGCAGAACCAGGAGTTTTTGTGACCTGGGCTGTGGCTTTGCTCACAGAGCATTGGGACCAGGCTAAAAACCACTGCCTGTGCCTGGGTCACCTCACCCAGCTCTGCTGACAGATCAAAGAGATCCCTTCTGTGCTCACGAACTCTGGAATCTATTGTTTCATGTTTAATTTTCACCTGATTTTCATTTACTTTGCATCTATTGTTTCTTTCTCAGTTTGCCCTTACCAGCTTTTTTCCCACCCTCCAGGTTGAAACAGATCTTTGAGCAGTGAAGCCTATTTTTTAACCCCATCTCCTTTTTTTTTTCCTTTTAAGCTTTTTTTTGTGGTTGAGTTCTTACTTGCTTTGTAGAGCTAAACCTTTGTGGTCAGTAGAACACACACACAAGATATTTGCTTTTGGCTGAGTCAGTCTGTACATACATATATATATATATTTATATACACATACACACTCCCAGTGTGCACTGGAGTTTACTGGTCCCATTGCTCTGTGCTCTCAGCAGACCCAAATCTGTGTTAATGCCATGAAAACCTGGATTTGGGACCGTTCAGGCTTGTGGAGCACAGGCACACACTTTATTTCTCCCTGATTTTCCAGACATAGGAGGGAAAATTCAAAGCTGAGTTATACTAGATGTCATTGTCCCCGCTTGCTTGCAGGGATGGGTGTAAGAGGGGAATTTTTGCTCCCTGTAGCTGGAGTGGGCAACAATTACACCCAGTTTGATATGGAATAAGCACCAAGTTACTTTTTTCTTAGAGATTTCTCCTTTGCCACGTGCACAGCAAATGCTGAGCCCCCACTTTTCTCATTTGGAGAACCGAAACTGGAACAAAAACAACAGTAACCAAAACCAGCCCTCAGTAAAATATTGATTTTAATTTAAAAAAAAAACCAACAAAAAACAACAAACCTGCATTTTAAAGTGCTACTGTTTATGCTAATTGATGTGTAATTTGGGTTGTTGGAAGTGCAGTTCCCTAAGTGCTATGGACTCCCCATCCCTGGCAGTGCCCAAGGCCAGGTTGGACGGGGCTTGGAGCACTCTGGGACAGTGGGAGGTGTCCCTGCCCATGGCAGAGGGTGGCACTGGATGCATTTTAAGGTCCCTTCCAATCCAAACCATTCTGGGATTCTGTTTTTCTGTCCACCTGTCCCATCCTCACAGCCAGCTGGGAGATCTGGCCTCGTTAGCTCAGGTTTGCAAATTACACTACATTTCCTGCTCTCTGTGATTTGCTGCATGAAAAAAACCCTTTTTTTCTGTTTATTTTTTCTTTAGAAACAGAAAAGATCCCTGTAATGCGTGGACAATGGTTTATTGATGGGACTTGGCAACCTCTGGAAGAGGAGGAAAGTAACTTAATAGAACAGGAGCATCTCAACCGCTTCAAAGGCCAGCAGCTGCAGGAGAGCTTTGATATGGAAATATCCAAACCTGTTGATGGGAAGGAGGGTAAGATTGTTTAGATCACTATAATACATTTTTTGGACACTGGGGGTCTGCTTTTCCTAAGTAAGAATGTGATCTGTGTTGGTTTTTCATCTTACAAAGTGGGGAATGTCAGTTTGCCCTCCCATTTTCCAGTGTAGGATTTCCTGCTGCAGCACATTTGAGGAATGCTGTAAAAATTATATTCATGGGTAAACATCTTGTTCCCATTTTGTTTCTTTAAATTGTGTTTGAAATCTCACTTCAAACTAAAATCTCTTGATGAGACAAGAGGAGTGAGTGTCCAAGGGCAAACTGGCTGATAGCTCTCTGGCCAGCATCCCTAATTCTGCCCTGAAGGGAGTAGGATCGTTTTTACAAATCACATTCCATTTTCCATTTTCATTCAGGCTGGATTTATTAGTTTTCAGCTGCAGTAAATCTTGGGCATTCATTCTGTTAGGGATGTCCTTACATTTTAATGAGCAGGCTGAGGATGTCCACTTAGGGTTGCTGGGAATCTTGGTGTGATGCATGGCGCATCTTTAAGAACAGATTTCTGAAATTACTGGTCTATTATTTAATGTACACTGTTGAATTGAAGGCTCAGGGCAGGTATTGCACACTATTTTTGCCTTTCACACTTCTGGCTGTCACTTGCTTGAATAATCTGCAAACCACGAGCTGCAAGCACAGAGAGTCCTCAAGATATTTTAGTAGGGACTTGGTTGTGTTATTCTTTATCAAGAAATAGAATTTCATAAATGTCTTTATATTTAAACTGCAGCTTTGTACAAAGCAGTTACACAGTCCAGGAATGGCTGTGTTTTGGCCATGAGTTCTTCTGTGTGAGCTGCCTGACCACACAAGTAAAACCTTGTTAATAAACTGGAAGCACAGCAATCCTCAGGATAATTCTGTAATGACTGTAAGGAAAACCAGAGTGTCATTTGTTGCTTTAGGGAGTTTTTTCAGCATTACAAAGAGTTTATAACCCCCCTTTAAAACTAGTGAGGGCTTTATGAATTTTTTTTTTTCCTATTTGTGCTACTTTAAAAGAACTTTTCATCTGGCCAAGGCTGCAGAACAATCTTCTGCTTCAACAGCTCTGTCAAAAAGGTGCATGAAGTGGTGAGACCCCTGAGCCACTGTGCCTGTCCAAACACCCTTCTGGAAGGCACTTTTACCTTTATTTCTGATTTATTGTGCCAGAGGCACAAAGCTCAGGGTTGTTAGTGGCAGGGATTTATGGGTTTTTTTAATAGAAAAGCAAATCTTTGTGGTTCCTGAGTGCTCCCAGCCTTTGGTAGCTTAATTTTTGAAGGAAGGAAGGATGGCTTCAGTGGTACTTGGATTCTTCTTATAGAATAAATAAGAGAGAGTGGTGTTGGGGTCTTTTTGTAGATAAAGTCTGGATTACGGAACAGAAATTTTCAGGTTTAATGCTGAGTGGATTGGGGAAAGTGATGAGAAGGATATGACCACTGATATTTATGAAAACGTAAAAGATTAGAAAAAGAAACTCCAAATCCAGGCACCAGTGCCTTTTCTAAAACTAGAGTTAAAAAAGAAAAAAGGCAAAACAAAAACTAAAACAAAACAAAACAAACAAACAAACAAAAAAATAAAACATCAACAACCAAACCACAACCCAAGCTATGCATGGCATCACTTCAATGGAATATATGTCAAGTCACCAGGAGGTTTCAACAGGTTTTTTTTGGTAGTAATAGAAGAATTGTACGACAATTGCAGCTGACAGTGTGTGAAAAGTGGTTTTGTCATTCTGATTTTCCTCTCAATACCTCTTGGGTCCTCTGGCATCCACAATTCCCATCTGCAGTGGCACTGGGAGAAGCTCTGCAACTTGCATGATTGCTGGTGGAGTAAACATAATTAGCTGAATTCAGATTATAAATTTCTTAAATGCTCCAATTTGTTGTAATTGCATCCTGTATTAAACAGATTTTGGTGCCATCAAGGTTTCCAGATACCTGTTATTTTTGATTAATGAAAGCTGAGATAAATCTGTAAATATCCATTGGAAATATCTGTAAATATCCAAATTGACTGTTCCCAGTGCTGTGATAAAGCATTGTGAGGGATGAAAAACTGGCCACATCCTCTGAATCCTCAGCAAAATTACTACAAGCTGCTGTAACAGTCCCTTTTTACTCAGAATTACTCCAGTGATTAAATTTATTAATTCTGCTCCAGGTTTTTGCAGTGTGTTAACAAGGAAATAACCAAGCTGCATCCAGGGCTTTTGTTGGTGATAGGAGGGATAAATGGCCCATTTTTAAACTCTTAATCCAAGCAAATCTTCCTCTGAAAGTGCAGAATTATTCAGGAAAAGGGTCTCCAACCTGCACCCTACAAATAACATAATGCCCATGCTGACTTGTTGTGGTTTTTTGGGAGCACAACAAACTTTAAATGCAGAAGGGAACAGAAAGCACAGGAGCCAGTGAATGATTCCCCAAGCTCTGTTTTCCATGGGGCAGCCTAGAGATCCCTCCTTTGCTGAGCAAACTGGGGCTGTATTTTGATTTTCACCCTTACAAAGTATTTAATTTCGTGCCTTGCAAAATGAACTTGGGTTATGATGCCTGATGCCAGTGCCTGATCCCCTTCAGTGCATCAGATAAATTATTATTATAATGGCAAGGTGCAGAAATGGGACACTTTGTGATCAAAAGGAACATGGTCAGGAGGGCAAGGGAGGGGATTCTCTCCCTCTGGTCTGGTGAGACCCCTCTGGAATTCAGTGTCCAGCTCTGGAGCCAGGCTGGGAGAGCTGGGGGTGCTCACCTGGAGAGGGGAAGGATCCAGGGAGAGCTCAGAGCCCCTTGCAGGGCCTAAAGGGGCTCCAGGAGAGCTGGACAGGGACACCTATTTAGCAATGAATAAGCTTAAAATTTACAGAATGACAGAAGAGTCAGAAACTGCCTTTTCCTCATACTTAGGCAAACAGTGAGCTCAGGGCTTACCTGAAGTAGCCCATCAGAGGAGCAGCATTAGCCAGAGGTTTCTGTCATATCCAGGCTGTTGTAAGATAGAACAAGACCAGTTAAGTTCCTACCATCCATTGCTCCATCACCTTTTCCAGGTATATTCATTTAATGATGATAAAGTGAAGCTGGAAGCTTTATTTATGTGATAGGAAGGTAGGAACAGATACAGCTCTTTGTATTTGCACAGAGAGATGCTCAAAATTCAGCTGGAAATCACCCAAGCAACCTGATTCAAACCTGAAATTGGATCTGACTTTAAAGTTGATCCTGATCTGTGAAGAGGATGAACCCCAGCAGTACCTCTGCCAGAAATTATTCTGTGATCAAGTCTGGGATTCCATGATAGAAATACAGAAAAAAAAAATCCTGTCAATCAGAGTTAGAATTAATATTTCAATGCATTGATTTTGAGACAGCATAACTTCATTGGGTTTTTTCTTCCAGAATTTCAGCGTGTGGTTAAGGCCACAAAACCTCTAAAGAACTGCTTTTGGAAGAGCTGATTTTTTTTTTTTTTGTCTTAGCTTTCAGATACTGTTTTCCTCCCTGTATAAAAAGTTCATCTAGATTTCTGTCACAGCTAAGTTAACCTTTAGATGGGGAAGTCCTGTCCCCAGAATTGGAGAGCTGTGCAGGTCAGGAGGGATCTCTGGGGATGCTCAAGTCCAACCCCCCTGCTCAGAGCCAGGGAGCTGATGAGAGCAGGTTGCTCACGATGTTTCCTGTGGGATTTTCAGTGTCTCCAACAACAGACTCCACAACTGTTCAGTGTTTTACCACCCTCACTGTGAAAATCAACTTTTCCTCAACTTTTCTTGAGTTTCCTGTGTTCATTCTTCCTGGGGGTTGCATTCCCACAGTCAAATATTGTAAATTATTCCACGGAATCCCAAGTGCCTGATTCTCCTCCCCTCCAGAGAAGGGATGTGCAACACTAAATAAACTTCATTTGCACCTGTACTGAGGCATCTGCTGACAGAGCTGTTGGGATAACTGTGCCAGGTGACACAAATGGGGGATGTCACTCACTTTATTGGGTCAGGGAGTGCTGGGTGCTCCTGGGGCCTTGCAGAACTGGGCAACAGCAGGAGATTTTGTCTGATCCAACTTTTAACCATCCTTTTACACTCTTTGTGGGGAACAAAACCAGAGCTGTGCTTAAAACTGAGTTTTTTAGTGTACATTTAGGAAGGGTTAGTGTGCTGTGCCCTGTACCAAGGAGGGGGATGATGCTTGAGGTGCTGTGACTCTGATGACACTGTGTCCCAGCTGTCCCTTACTGATGCCTTTAGCTCTCTTGTGATGTCATTGCTGGTTATGAAGAGTGAAGAAATTGAGACTGAAGAAATTAAATTTGGGACCTGACGCTTCTGCTACAAAATCTGCTTTTTTTTTAATATATGCATATTAGTTCTTTCTAGACAATGTGACTTTTTTTTCCTAAAAATGGTGGTACTGATGAAAAATAAAATGACACCCCTTTTAAAAATTTTACTTTGAAGCTCAGTGTTTTTACTTTTAGTTCTCTACTACCTCCCTCCCTTCTCCCTCCCTTCTTTGTTCAAATGGAGAGGATATAAGGAGAAATCAGATGCTGCATGTCTTAAGCGAAAGCATTCCCAAGGTACAGTAATTGGAGATTCCATTTTTTTTTTAATTTTATTTTTTATTTTTTGTAGTGCTCCTGGCTTAGGAAGCTTTTAATTCTAGTTTGCTTGTCTCAGTTAAATGTTAGCTTTACATGCTCCAGTTTTTGGAGCTGTATCCATGCCATTTCCTTCCAAGGGGGAGGAAAAATCATCCTCCACCTTAGAGGAGAAGTAGAAGTGTTGTGAGTCCTAGAGAAAAGTAGATGCTCACAGTGTCACACAGTAATTCTTATTAGAATTGTTTGTGACTGATGAAAACTGTAAACATTTGTTTCTTGCACTCTTTGTGTGTGGTTTGGCTTTTTCAATAAAATAAAAGCAGCTTTTTTTTTAGAATTGAAGCAGGCCTGGTATGAGATAAGTTCTGTCAGAGAAGGTTTCTGCCAGATAACGTTTTGTTTGCTGCTTTCTTTTGGATGATAATATTTC
Organism: Chaetops frenatus; assembly: GCA_013400775.1. Lineage (NCBI taxonomy): Eukaryota > Metazoa > Chordata > Aves > Passeriformes > Picathartidae > Chaetops > Chaetops frenatus. Next base: position 250,765 of record VZTR01016083.1, on the reverse strand, counting down.
ATTTTATGTTATAATTTATTTTTGCTGCAGCTTTGGAATGAAGTGAGTCCCTGGACATGGGCTGTAAAGGGGAAGCTGTTTGGAATATAGCTAAAGGCTGCTGTGCTGCACAAAACAATCCTGACCTTTGCAGCAGCTGATGTTGTGCAAATTTATTTCAGAAAGTGGGGGGAGATCTTACAGGATCCATTAATGATTGCAGAAGGCTCCAAAATTGTTGTCACTGGGCTCTCTCTGCCACCATTAAAGCCAGAAGTGATTAAACTTTCACTGAGTGCAGTTATTATGGAGCTTGACTTCTAAAACCTTTAATTTAAAATGTAAATGCACACAGTAGGTTTGGAGTTGTGCTTGTCGTACCTTGTGTTCTTGTAGCTCCTGGGGATGTTTTGCACTCTGAGAATTTATTTTGACATGCATAAATGTTTGCCTTTTGACTTCCTTCCATTATTTTTTTAATATGATTGGGTCCAAATGGAAAATGTCTGAAATCGGAATGTTTTGTAGTAAACTTTTTCCTGCCTCTTCTCATACGAGGAATTCAAGTCTGTTTAAGGTGAATCCGTGTAACTCGAGCAATAAGAAGGGACTTCTTTTTCTTTTGTAACTGGAAATTTTAAAATTATGTCATGCCTTTTTTTTCCCCCTCAAATCATGTTCAGCTGTGGTTATAAATGTGCTTGAATTTTAGAAAAAAATTGAAATTAGGTGGTTATGTAACAAATAGTGACACTGATGAATTGAGAGGTGATGAAGTGTAATGGAAAAATGACAGCAGTGTGAGACATTTTTAATGAAGAGCAATGGCCTTTTAATGGCTCTTTTTTTTTTAAATAAGTCAGAAAAGATTTTTAAATCTACAGGTTTATGTACCAGAGCCTGAGAATCATTTCAGAAGGAACAAAAGCAGCCAAATTGTGCTCTCAGCTCCCTGCACCCTGTGTCAGGCATTTGTGTGGCACCTGCTGCTTGCACGACAGATTAAGTTAAAAATCCTTGAGGAAAAAAAAGGAGGCAGGAGAGGTTTTGAGACAGTCTGTATCCCTGTTCTGGTCTTTATCCTGACTGGAATGACAGTGCCTTTGTCCCTGGAGGCAGTGCCAGCCCTGAGCACTTCAGAGATGCTTTTCCCTGGATTGATTTTGACTTGAGCACCATCACACTCTGAGGAGAAAAGCCCCACCCCGTGCTTTGGTCTTGGCAGGTGGATGAAAGCATCAAGTAGGAAAGCAGGTATTTAGCTAAGAAAGGTGTTTAATTGTGAGCAGTTGGCCCCAGGAGGGGTTCAGCTCCTCCAGCTGGGAGGATGTTTCCATGTGCACATCCCTGGCTGCTCCATGGGTTGCACCAACACAGTGCAGGGTTTCTGTTCCTCAGTTATTCTCCACTCCTTTGACTCGAGATGAGTCAAAAGCCTAATTGAGATCAGGTTCTGCAAGGCTTTAGGAATATCTGTTCTGTATTATATGGTTCATTTTTCGTATTTCAACCTCTTAAGGGGATTTTTCCCTCGGTGTTCATCTGCCTTGGTGAAATTGGAGGTTTGTGAGATAGTAACCATTGATTTCTTCAGCTGAAAGAAATCTTTCTTGATCCCATCTTCCATCTCCAACAGGGCTGAGCTTTTCGTGTGCTCACACTGTAGGTGTTTGTCTTGGTTTGTATTCCTGAAAAATGTTTCATTTCTAATTTCTGGCTACAAAGGAACCCAAAATTTGGCCTCATCTCCAAGAATTTGGCCTTCAATCCCAAATTAAAATCCTAGAAAGGCTTGGGCTTACAAGGGACCTTAAATTCCATCTCCTTCCACCCCCTGCCATGGGCAGGGACACCTCCCACTGTCCCAGGCTGCTCCAAGCCCTGTCCAGCCGGGCCTTGGGCACTGCCAGGGATCCAGGGGCAGCCACAGCTTCTCTGGGCACCCTGGGCCAGGGCCTGACCACTCTGAGTGAGGAATTTCTTCCTTACATCCAATCTAAATCTCTCTTCCTTTAGTTTAAAACCCTTCCCTCTTGTCCTATCTCTATCTCCCCAAGTTGTTCCCCTTCTTTCAAAAGCCCCCTCCAGGCTCTGGGTGTGTAAGGTCTCCCTGGAGCCTTCTCTTCTCCAGAGAAGTGTGCAGGGGTTTTCTGCATCTGGGGAAGGTGCACCTTCAGAGAGATGTCTGCAGGAACACTGTCAGTGTCAGGGAAGTGCCATGGGGAAACAAATCCATGAGAAGTCTGGTCCAGAGGGACATTTCTGTCCCCATGGATTTGTGGGAGAGATGTCCTGGGCAGTCAGATCTCAGTGAAGCTTGGCACCATCCCTGGAGCCCTGGAGAGGCTCCTCAGGTGTGGAGTTTGTGCTCCTGGAGGACCCAGCAGGCAGAGGGATGAGCAGGAGGAGATTCCCCTGTGCCTGTCCTGCTGCCTCACCTGAATTGTGTGCCCTGGCTCCCTCAGCCAGGCTGTGGCAGCCATGGTGGCCCCCTGGCACCCTGAGCTGTCTGTCTGGGCCCCTCTGGAGCAGGCAGGAGGTTCACAGGACATCACTGCTTCTTCTGCACAGAGAGTGTGAGTCCTGTTCTCTCCTCATCTTCAGGAAATGTCACTTTCCCTTCCTCAGGTTCAGTTCAAACCAGCAGTGTCAGCCCGTGTTATCCCATAGCTGCAAAGTGCAGTTGGAATGTTCTTCTTATTTTTTTTTAGGATGTTTCTTTTCCGACTGCTGTCAAATCCTCCCCAAAGACACATTTTTGTGTTCCCTGCCTCACTATCAACACCCCCTGGGGCTGTCAGCAGCAGAAGCTCCTTTTGGTTGAACTCTCCCGGGTTTAAATAATCTCTTCACTGTTAAATAATCACAGAATCGAATCCCAGAATGGTTTGGGTTGGAAGAGCCCTTAAAGCTGATTTTGATCCAACCTCCTGCCATGGGCAGGGACACTTCCCACTACAACAGGTTGCTCCAAGCCCCATCCAGCCTGAGGCAAAACGTTTGTGGACATCACATCCACATTTGAGGATGAAGAGAAATTCCAATGTTTCTATAAATTAAAAAGGGAAGACAAAAACCTTAGCCCACCTCGATAGGAGAGTGGGTTGCTCTGTGACAGCTTTTTTTTAACAGTGCATCCCATGGGATTTCAAAACAGAATTCCAGGGTGGAGCACCCAGCTTGGTTTGTTTGGCTCAGGAGATTCCTTAACTTTTAAAGGAATGTGCCTATTCCTGGATGGTTGGATGGACACCCTGGGAGTGTTACCCAAAATACTGCCCTGGGGTGTGGGGTGCCTTTGGAATGTCCTGCAGCCACTGCTTTTCAGTGGTTGACTCTCTCTGCTGGTGGCTTGGACTTCCTGCATGGACAGGCACCCCAAAGCAAAGCAGGCAATGTATTAGTAAGCAAAATTTACTGAGAGAATCGAAATGAAATGTAAATATGTCAATTAAAATTGCAAAATTGATTGTCTTACTGGCAAATTGGTAGGTTCTCTGGAAAGCACTGTCCATGTGCCTCTGCTGGATCCTGCCACTTACCTAAAAACTCCTGGAGTTTTGTGGCTAGAGGAAAACTGAGAAGCAAGGACCAGCACATGAAATTTTTTGTTTGTTTTGTTCTGTGTAGAAAAGAGGAGTTTATAGTCCAAGTGCTGTAAGAGATTTATCTGAGCTTGAATGCAATGTGTACATTAATAACACATCTCAGAGAAGCTACTCAGCAGTCAAGGGACAAGTTTGGTGCTGCTGAAGGTCACTGGCACTTTCATGTGGTGTTTTGTTAACAGTAGAGCCGGTTTTTAAGGATCTCTTTGGAAAGCATTACTAAATATGCATGGAAATAGTGCTGAATATTCCTTAGAATCCCAGAGTGGTTTGGTTTGAAAGGGATCTTAAAGTTCATCCCATTCCACCCCCTGCCATGGGCAGGGACACCTCCCACTGTCCCAGGCTGCTCCAAGCCCTGTCCAGCCTGGCCTTGGGCACTGCCAGGGATCCAGGGGCAGCCACAGCAAATCTGGGCACCCTGTGCCAGGGCCTGCCCTCCCTCCCAGCCAGGAATTCTTTCCCAATATCCAGCCTACATCTCTCCTTTCCCAGCTTAAAGCCATTTCCCCTTGTCCTGTCCCTCCATCCCTTGTCCCCAGTCCCTCTCCAGCTCTCCTGGAGCCCCTTTAGGCCCTGCAAGGGGCTCTGAGCTCTCCCTGGAGCCTTCTCCTCTCCACACTGAGCACCCCCAGCTCTCTGCTGGTGACATTTTTTTGGGTGCAGCCTGGGACACATTTAGGCCACAGACACACATGGCTGGGTCATGTTGATCTTCTCATCCACCAACACCCCAAAATCCTTCTCCTCTGGGCTGCTCTCAATCCATTCTCCCTCCAGCCTTAATTTGTGCTTGGGATTGTCCTGACCCAGGTGCAGGACCTCACACTGGGCCCTACTGGACTTCATTTGAAGCACTTTGCTGCCTCCACATCTTCTAGGTGACATTGATGTTCTTTCAGTGTCCACGTTCAGGAAGAGCAGCCTAAAAGTGAGGAATTTGTTCTTCCCAAGGGGGAATAATTAAGGCAGGCTAGGGAAAAGCTACTTGTTCCTGTATGTTCTTTCCAAAAGAGAGGCTGGACTGGATTCCAGAAGGAATTTGAGGCTCACTCCTCCAGCAACTGCTGTTTTTCCAGTGGCAACAAGAGATTCAACCACGTCTCTTCCCCTTCTTTTTTCTGGAGTGTGAACACAACACCCTCAAAGGCATCAAACTTCCATCCCTCCTCTGCCAGCTTCCCCAGGGTCATACTCTGAGAGGGATTTTGCAGAATGCAGATGGAACAATTCTTGAAGACCTCCTGGCCAGGCATTTCTGCTTTTCAAAAGTCAGGCTTATTTCCTTTCCTCTTCTTGCTCTGTCAGTGTAAAACACAATGTAATTCCAGTTATTTTGGTGAATCAGTTGTTTACCACAACACAAGGGCTAATCCTCTCCTAATCCCCTTGTTCCTTACAGATTTCATTTCGTTTTTCATCAGTCTATGTCGAGTCTGTCTCCTTTGGCAAAGAAACAGAAAATATTGCAGGAGAAAGGTCACAACATCTGGCTGAGCATGGCTGGTTTGTGCTGTAGCAGAGTTAAAATTGGACATTATGATGGCTCAGGCTTTCTCAGAATGTTTTTAGAAGAGTATAAAAAATTCATTTGGGTGATTCAAGTAGGAGACAGGTTAGAGCTCTGCTTGCTATGGAAAAAATCAACCCCGAAACAGCCCCTCTGGGTGTTTTCAATGACTTTGGACTTTTCAGCAAGAGCAGTGACAGTTAAATCACCATTTCTTTGGTCACAAGGCTATTGCTGTTGTCAGCTCTCCAAATGTTGTGCACCCCACGTTTGAGGAGGCTTCAACAGCGAATTTTGGTGAAATCCAAATTACTGGAAATCAGCTGTGGCACTGCTTGGCTCCTGCAAGCTGCAGGCCTAAGATGAATTTGATTTGCATCACAACGTGCCTGTTGTTTAATCCTGACAGTCAGGCTGGGTGTCATGAGGTCAGGCCTGGAGCTCAATCAGTTCCAAATCTGGAAAACACAATCAACACACAGAAAAAAAAAAACCCAACCACTGGAGCTCTTAGTGGCTTTTGAAAGAGCTAAATTCTGTTCTGTGCCAGAAATTGCTCATTCAGAGGCTCATTGAGCTGCATTTCCAGCTCTGAGATATTTCTGAAAGGGAAGAAATGCAACAGAGCCTTCTAGCAAGGGAGCCTTGAAAGCCTCTGTGTTGGAGCAGAGCTTCTCTCACGGGAGGAAGGGCTTGAAATTCCACTTTTTTTTACTGATGGCCATACCTGGAGCAGCCACCTGATCATCACCCACCTCTAGTATTTCAGGATCCATTACCCTGCCCCCTTAAAGGGAATATTTTGGGTATTTCCCACCCCAAAATGAGGGTGGGAGGGGAATGATGTGAAATATCCTCACAGGTGGTCTCTGAACTCCTACTTGTCCTGCACAGATTAATCCCAGCTGTAAACATCTCTCAAGGTAAGAAATAACACGAATTTAGGCATCATGGAGCTCTAGATTTTAACCTGTGTGTAAATCACCCTTCTCTTTCTGTTTAAAGAGGCTTTTTTTTTTTTTTTGGTCCCCTTTCCTCCACCTAAATTCAATGTTGCTCTTTTTTTGCTGCAGCTATTCATAGTCTAAAGCTGAGTCGCAACCACGTGGACTGGCACAGTGTGGATGAAGTGTATCTGTACAGTGATGCCACGACATCCAAAATTGCAAGGACTGTTACACAAAAGTTGGGGTTTTCCAAAGGTAATCTCACCCAGAGTTTGTAAAGAATATTGTAAATGCCAGCATTTGAAGTTTGTTACTTAATGCTAGAAGGATTCTGAATTTTAATGCAAGTAGCCCTCCTTGGCCAGTGTATTTTTTACTTTATATGAATATTTAGAGTCCTTAGGTTGTGTATGTAATTGTAACTAGATGTGAATATTTTTTTATTTTTATTTTATTTACATTACATATTTGGTTTATTATATTTTCATTTTATTCTGCATTTTGGTGGGTTTGGATGCAGCAGTTAGCACTACATGACAAATATATGAACATATTACAGTGGCAGAGTCCAGAAGCTTCTGTAAAATTAGAATTATTCCTGTAATGATATAAAGATTACAGTTCCTTTGCAACCTTAATTTTACTGCTGGGTACTTACATACTGTGATGCATCCCTTAAATGCATGGCCAAACCTTCCCCCTCCCCACCTCCATCCAGCCTTTTTTTCTGCTCATGAAACAGAAGTATGAACTGACAGGAAAGGGCATTTAGACAGAAATTATTTCCAGTAGAAATTCAGGCTCGTTGAAGCTCAAAACTCTGAGTCAGGAAGGCAGCAAAGCTGAGGTGGTTGGTAGAGGGGGTGGTGTCTCTCGAGGGAAAAGCAGATTGTTGCCAGCCTAGAATATGGGAACTTGTCCTGTGCAGGACACCAAAACAAGAACCTGAACATCTGGTTTGTTCCTTGAAGAGACAAGGTCAGGTCTTGGGTCTGACTTTATTCTCCATCCCTCTGCCCTGTAATTAATGCCCAGGGCTCCTGGGTGGATACTTAATTAATGTTTCCTAAAAAAAAAAAAAAAATATCATTCAGTGCTTCAGTTCCAGAAGAAATGAAGTAATTTATCCAGAACACCATTGGGATAATGTGTAATAAATATTAAGATCTGTCCTAAACAATTTGTGGGGGAGAAATACCAAAAAGAAGATGACTTGTTAACAAAACCTGTCTTGGGTAAAAAATGCTCTTAGTGGGTTTGGGGTGTTTTCCTCCTCTCTAAAACCAAAATAAGTTGTTAGTTCCAGTTTTTGAGGCCAGCACAGGTGCCTGGTGTGGTCCCCTGTGTGTCACTAGAGGGGGATGCAGACACATTGTGCCTGTGGGTTTGTCAGCCCAGCAGCACAGCAGAGAGAAAATGCCCACATTTACCCTGGGGGAATTGATTTTTAGTTTGACCACTAAGCTGGAGAAGGAGGGGGGAGATTTGAGGTTGGATCAGCTCAAAATAAAGCAAGTTTTCCCCATCAAAATGATAAATCTTAAAGATTTTCAACCAGCACTCTTAATTGGGGTGGATGAAGTGACAACACTTAATCATCACTTAGGTCATTTCCATGATCCTTCCATGCTGTGGGAGTGAGGTGGAGACAGAAGGAAGTTTAATGATTGAGACACCCAGGAGAAGGGTTTTGTGTTGTAAAAGTGGATGCACAGTTACACAACTGTTTTCTGAAGAACTGTTCTTCAAAATACACCTGAAATTAATTCCCTTTGCAGTGGAAATGGGTGTTGGTATCACCTATTTGCTCAAACCTTTCAGGGGTTTAAAAGTGCCTATATTTAAAAATAGCTGCTAATCCTTTAATTTTATGATTCTCTATTATATAATCTGCTTTTCAATGTGTTGGCCTGAGAAAAGCCAAGCTTCTGTCAGCAGCTGGGAGCTCTGCAATGGCAGATTGTCACTGGTGTGGGATGATGTTCTTTCTGCAGCTTCAAGCAGTGGGACAAGGCTACATAGAGGCTATGTAGAAGAAGCCACGTTGGAAGACAAGCCACCCCAGACCAGTCACATTGTGTTTGTTGTGCATGGGATTGGGCAGAAAATGGACCAAGGAAGGATCATCAAAAACACAGCCATGTGAGTGCTTTGGGGTGTTTGAAGCAGCCTCAATGTAAAGCTGCTGTTGTAAGGGACAGCAGAGCCTTTGGTTTGGGCTGAATCTTTTCCTGTGTCCTCCTTCTCCTGAGTCATTAATTTTTGTGTTGTGAGTACACTATTTTTTATGTTAATTGGGATGTGTGGACTTGGGGAGAGCAGCTGTGAGCAAGAAGAGCAAAGATTTATTCTGATTTTTTTTTTTCACCAGCACTTGTGACTTTTAGAGAGGATATAGCCTCAAGTTGCACCAGGGGAGGTTCAGGTTGGACATCAGGAGGAATTTCTCCATGGAAAGGGATGTTAAGCATTGGAAGGAGAGGTTTGGAGACCCCATCCCTGCAGGTGTCCAAGGAGGTCCCACTCAGAGCTCTGGGCTAGGGACAAGGTGGGGATTGGGCACGGGTTGGACTCATTGGCCTTGGAGGTCTTTTCCAGCCTGAAGGATTCCATGTGAAATTCTGGCTCCTGTGGTCTGTGACTTTCCTGAGCACGGAGAGGTTTTTCATTTGGCCAAAATCCAGGGAAATGTTGTTTCTAAGAGGCACCTGAGTGAATTAAATGGGTTAGAAATAGGAAGTGAGTAACTGAGCAGAACATTTTTGATTAAGGGGTATGGGAAAGTTAATCTTTGAGAGGAATCTCTCAGACCTGGTTGCTGGGAATAGTGGGCAAGCAAATTTCATCCTGTAAAAAAGGGGGAATGGGGAGATACAGGAATGTTGTCATTCCTAACAGGACAGAAGCCCTTCATGAAGCTGTTGCTGTGAGACTGCTCACAGGGCTCTGTGCACAGAGCCTGGCTGGAAAGCAAAATGTGACCAAAAGGCTGTGAAATCTCTTCACTGAATGTCTTTTGTGAAGAGTGGGTTGCAAATGGCTGTTGGGAATGATGTTTCCCAGACCTGTGGCTGCTCCATTCCTGATTTAGAGTGTTCAAGGCCACTTTGGGGCCCTGGTCTGGTGAGTGGCATCTTCTCTCATGCCAGGGGTTGGAACTTCAGGGTGTTTAAGTCCTTTCCAGCCCAAAGCAATCTGTGATTTTATGCTTCTGAAAAGATGGCTTTGAATCTTAGAAAAATTATCAAGTCCTGATGACAGCTTAGTGGGGGACAGGGTGGCATTGAGGAACCTCTCATTAGCTGAAAGAAGAAGCTAAAAAGGTGTTAATTACAGATCTGGATGGTTCAGTAGGTGCGTCCCAACACGGTCCACGTTCCATCAGAGCTGACAGAAACTCTGACAAACCCTGTGGCTCCAGTGAGGAGAGCTGGGACTGCTGGGGTTTTGTGTGGTGGGAGCTTTGTCACCCTCCCTTTGCCTCCAGAGGGCCACTCTGGGTCAGTGTTTGTGTGCTCTGTGCCATCGTGTCATCAGCCTCTTGTGTGCCCACAGCTCTTTGTGCCACTCCAGTGTCCTCTGAAGTGGCAGAGGAAACCTTTTGATGTCACTTGTGTGTCATTTGTCACCTCAAAGCACCAACCTGCAGCTCCCCACCCCCTTTCCTGCCACTTCACTGCTCTGTTGTTTGTGTTGTTTGAGAGCCAGCAATCCAAAGGAGAGAGAAAAAGGACCCACAGCCCTTAGTTCAAAGTTAGTCCCCAAAATAAACATAAAAAACATCAGTTTTTGTGGGATGGAATTACACTGGGAATGCAGATGGCCTCAATATGAGCTGCTGTTTTAACAGTGACCAGAAATAAAACTTCAACCCTGGAACCATTAAGTTTTTCTGCTTTATCTTTCTCCCTCCTCCATTTTCCACAGATACAGGAGTTATATGGGTGGATTAACTTCAGCTCAGTTCACAGTGCAGAGATGTTCATGCCATAAGTCCTGTTTTAATTGGCAGCCCAGCATATGAAATATTTTTCAAAAAGGGACACAAGACTTTATGTGCTTCAGTAAATCTCACTCATATCCTCAAGAAATACCAGACAGCATTGCATAGCCTTTTAAAATGCTAATTATTGGCATAAATTGTGCATTCTGTACAAAATTTGCAAATTAAAGCATCATTTTAGATTGAAGTATCTTTTTTTTTCTTTTCCTTTTTTATTTTTTTTAAATAACAACTTAAAACTTGTCAGTGAGGAACATCCCATATGTTCCAGGGAGAGATTTCAGAAGGAATGTCTGCCAAGCTCTCACAAGCCATACTGGCACTTTCTGTTAGCACCTTCATCCATGATATTTGGGTGGTGTTTGGATTTTGGGATGGTTCTTTACATTCTTTTCCATTAGGGACACAGTGGTGCCTTTTGAAAAAAATAAGATGAATAAGGAATAGGATTTTTTGACCATTCACACTTTAAAGTAGAAATTAAGGAGAGAAGATGTCAGTGGGGGATTTTTTGCCTTTTGAATGCACATTCTTTAGTAGGAAACCTGTGGCTGGACCCCACCAGAGCTCATTTGACACATTCTGTCCTCAGGTTACCACCTTGAGAAGAAGCTGGTGCAGCTCTCACCATGCTGCTGCATCATTAGGCAGATCCTGCTGGTTACAGAGGTGAAAACAGAACCCTTGTCCAGGGAAATTCCAAATGAACCACACTAATTTCATTAAGGACTGGGGCTCAATCTCCGCATGAGCATGGCTGGATGCTGTGGTTGCAGGGTGTCCTGTGAGTAGGTAAATGGAAAAGATGCATTTTCTGGATGCTTGGATGAGCAGGTCTGTGGTGGATGTGACATAATTTTGTTTCTTCTCAGTGTAGTTAAACACATTTATTATCTAAATGTAGCACAGCAGCTGGTGCAGCAAGCTGCTCCTGTCAGCACTGCTCTTCACTGGGAGCTTGTCTGGGAAGAGACAGTCCCTCCTGCAGGCTGGAGCAGGGATTCAGCTGCCCCAGTGTCAGCAGAATCATGGGCTCTGGGCTCTGTTGGTACCACTGGGATGCTTATTTAAGGGAGAAGGCTTTATAGTCTGTATTTCTGCCTAATACAAACCAAGGTATTATGGCAGAACGTGCTTAATTGGAGGGGGGGTTCATTTGCCATCAGGTGCAGAATCCTGGAATTCCTTTGTTTGTGGTGAGGGAGACATCTCTTTGGGATGTCTTTTTACTGCACACACTCACGTATTGTTATTTGGAAATTTTTTTTTTTTCATAGAAGCCAGTCTCTGGTTTTGTTGAATTTGTGGGTGAATGGGAGGGAGAGATGTTTTTGCACATATTGAGTGTAATTTAGAATTATGGAATGGTTTGGGTTGGAAAGAACCTTAAAGCTCAACTCATTCCTTAGTCAGGGACACCTTCCAGTGTCCCAGGCTGCTCCAAGCCCCAGTGTCCAACCTGGCCTTGGGCACTGCCAGGGATCCAGGGGCAGCCACAGCAAATCTGGGAATTCCAGCCCAGCCAGGAATTCCCAATTCCCAATATCCCATCCAGCCCTGCCCTCTGGCAGTGGGAAGCCATTCCCTGTGTCCTGTCCCTCCATCCCTTGTCCCCAGTCCCTCTCCAGCTCTCCTAAAATTTCCCTTAAATGCCACATTTATGTCACCCCAGAGCCTTCTCTCCTCCAGGCTGAACAATCCCAGCTCTCCCAGCCTTTCCTCAGAGCAGAGCTGCTCCATCCCCCTGATCACCTTGGTGGCCTCCTCTGGACATCCAGGAATGTCATTATCCATGTTTGCACCCTCCTCTTCAAAGCTCCTGTTGTTTTACCTGGCACAGGTGAAGGTCAGACCTTCCACCTGCCTTAGGCAGGGTTCAGACCATTAGGCTGAACTAAATTTCACCAGCTCCTGTGTTTGGGGGGTGAGTGAAGTAACTGTGCTGTGTTTTTCCATGACAGCTGCAGTGTTGTGTCACTTCTGGGCTGCTCTCAGCCCAGAGCTGGGCTCTGCCTCTGTCTGAATCTCCTGTTTGGATTCCAAATTCAGATTTGTCTGTGCTGCTGTTCACAGCACAAGAATTGCTGTCTGCACAAGCACCAGCATCTTGGCCTAATCACCAATTACATTTTTATTGCAAGTCCCATTAGAAAGCATTTTAATTGTGGATTATCATTAGGATAATTACTTTGGAAATAGCTTTTTTGGTACATTTCCATTGATATGCACGCCCGGGCAGAGCCTCTCAGAAGCCTTTCAGTGCATTAATGTGTGCTGCTGGAATCTCAAATGAAGACTTTCCTGGGAAATCTTTTCTATAATTTTAGCTCTTCAGGTATTTGGTAGCTTTATGTTCCATTTAAATGCTTGCATTGCATTAAATACATATTAGATGCTTGTTTTTCATCCTTTGGTGGGGGTATTAATTCTGAATTAAGCACCCAGATGGTAAATATTGGCTTACAGGTTTCAACTTGAACTTGTGTTGCAAGAGGAGGTCAGGCCAAGAGGTAAAAGGTGATAGTTAGGGCATGAAATGCTTTTGGAACAGCATGTTTTGTGTATATTTATTCCCTCACACATGGCTGAGTGTAGGACAGGAGCTGTAGCAGCCTGTTCAGGACTTGGGTGTATCCCCAGGGCTGGTTCCATTCCCTCCCTTGTTTCTGCCCTTTCCCTGCCCACACCATCACAACTAAACTGGATCACTCCAGTTGGTCTAAAAATGTGGGATTCCATCTGGAAGAATGGGAGGGAGTGGTGTGGAGCAGGGAGATGGCAGCAGGGACAGGGAGGGCCTGCAGTGCTCTGTGCCAGCACCTCCCTGCAGCCCAAGCCTTCCTGCCCTTTGGAAAGCAGTGCTGGAAGAGAGTCTGGAGCACCTGGATCTCCCAGCATTGTCCCAGGATCCTGTGATCAACCAACAAAGCAGCTTCAGCTCCTCTGATCGTGCAAAATCCTGTTACTCTTCAAAAGGATGAAGTGTGAATCCCAGTCGTGCTTCCTTTGTTTGCAACCCAGAATTTCCATCCCTCCTCTGAAGCAGGATGAGTCTCTGTGTCATGGAGCAGCAATTTTCACAGCAATTTTCTGGGAGCAGCAGAGAACAACAGTGGCAGAACATGACTGGTGTCTTGCAGTTGCTCTTTGAAATCTGCCTGGAGCGAGGCTGGGGTTGGCATTTCTGCAGCTCAGCTTTGGGAAACAGCCACCCTCCCATTTCCTCTGGAAATCTGCTGCAGATCTCTGTTTTTATTACTCATGGCTGCTGCTCTCACTTCAGCTTAGCAAACTTAGCCCCAGCCAGCCCTAAATTTCCTCAATAAAGTGGTATTATTTCCTCAAAGAGGCAGTTAGCACTGACCTTGGTTTGAGGAAACTCCAGAGGGCTGAGAGCAGTTGGGGAAGGATTTAGAGCATTATTAACCAGTTCTGTGCCCAAAATCCAGGAATGGATCCAAATGGCTTTGCAGGGAATAGTGAGAGTTGAGGTGGTTTTTTTTTCTGGGAACATCCCATTGCCCTGTCAGGTAGAATTAGGGTGATGGGGTAAAGGGTTATGTCTTTCAAGTGACACAAAGGGCAGGTTTAGATAAAATATTAGGAAAAAATTCCTCACTGTGAGGATGGTGAGGCTCTGGAACTGAAGAAGAGGTTGCCCAGGTGGCTGCCCCATCCCTGGAATGTCCAAGGCCAGGTTGGACAGGGTTTGGAGCAACCTGGGATGGTGGAAGTGGGAAGTGTCCCTGCCATGGCAGGGGTGGGACTGGATGGGCTTTAAGATCCCTTCCAATCCAAAACATTCTGAGATTCTATGATTTTGTGAAATTAGGAGTTCAGAGTAAGAAGCTGGCATGTTTAAGGCTTAAAGACCATTCCCTATTTCTCTCTCATGGATCATCTGACTGAAGAGAGTCTGCAAAGATAACTTGAAATTAGAATGAATAGTTCCTTCAAGCTTTCAGGCATTTTGCTCTGTTAACATCAGCATCATTCTGTAAAATTTAGGAAGCAGCTGAAGCTAACTCTGTTTGCAGCTCCCCAGTTTTTAATGGAGTATTTGTAAATCTTACACAAAACCAGTAGCATAAGATTAAAAAAAACTCACAGCAATAATTCTAAATATGTTAGCATATCTCTGGAATATACTCACTTAAGCAAGGGTGTATATCTGTGAAAATATGGGTTTGTTATTTATTATTTTAATCAGAGAAAGGCAGCCAGGCACATTTTATTCATGGTGAATCTCAAAGTACCTATTTTCAGGGCATTACTTCTTGCATGGAAAATAGCAATATGTCAGAATTCTTTCTAAGGTGTTCATTGCATCTGTGCATGACTGGGTTTTTTTCTTAGAAAAATCATAAATTATAGTTGTCTCCTTGTATTTCAATGCATAGACTCAAGTAATTGTTGCTCAGGTGAATTCTCTGCCTGTTTAGATGAGGATTTATGACCTCAGTTGGTGTTAATTTAACAAGTGAGTAGAGGGATTTGCCAGCTAATAAAATTTTTAAAAGAAATATATTTTTAAGAACCAGAAGAAGGAAAAAAAAATAAAAAAAGAAACCCATCTTTATAGCAGAGCAGATAGGCAGGTGTGTGTGCTGGGGGTTTGCATGTGACTGTTTGCAGTGCCTGGAGATTACACCCAATTTTCTTGAGAATTTGTATCAAACTGCTGATGAGAATCCGTGGGGGGTGTGGTGCAGTGCCACTGGATGCAGGTGGGATGTGTTGCTCTGGGAATTTCAATGATTCCTGGGAGCAGGAGATGGATGTGCCATCACTGCTGGGAGGTGATGAGAGGGTAAGTGCAGCTCTGACAGCCTGTGACATCTGTGAGGTGGCAGGTGACAAAAATGGGTTGAAACAGAGCTTTTGTGTGCACTTCTAGCAGGATGAGTCCTGCAAGGCCTTAAGGAAGAAATGTGCAGAGCTGGGGTTTGGGTTTCTCGTGGACTTGAGGGATTCTGTTTGTTCAGGATCATTCCAGCAGGAGAGAAGGCTCCAGGGAGAGCTCAGAGCCCCCTACAGGGCCTAAAGGGGCTCCAGGAGAGCTGGAGAGGGACTGGGGACAAGGGATGGAGGGACAGGACACAGGGAATGGCTTCCCACTGCCAGAGGGCAGGGATGGACGGGATATTGGGAATTGGGAATTCCTGGCTGGGCTGGAATTCCCAGATTTGCTGTGGCTGCCCCTGGATCCTGGCAGTGCCCAAGGCCAGGCTGGACAGGGCTTGGAGCAGCCTGGGACAGTGGGAGGTGTCCCTGCCCATGGCAGGGAGTGGCACTGGATGAGATTTAAGGTCCCTTCCAACTCAAACCATTCTGGATTTTACAGGTTTGGGAGGCAGGACCACAGCTGGAAAACATCAGTTGCCACGAAATAAAATCTGAGTAAAATCATGCTTTACATTTCTAAAGTTCTGGATAAGGACACAAAGCTGACACAGTTGTTAGCAGGGGAGACCTGAAGCTTTCCCCAAAAGCTTTGGCAGAATTGCAAGGCCACATTATTTTCTCCAAAGTCCTGTTTCTTGCTCTGAGTTTTATTTTAAAAAACTCTCTGAGTCAGTTTGTGAACAGCTTTAATAAGAACTGGACCCTTTCAAACAGCAGGAAGCCCAAAGTTGTTGTTGTATTTAAAGTTTTAGGGATGTCTAATAGCTGTTCCTCAACAATATTTCCAGCTGCTACTGATGTATAAATAATGTGGATGTTTTTTCCTGCTCTAATAGGACCAGGTTATTTACCATTTCCTTCACTTAAAGTGGTTGTTGCTGTGTAAAATTCTGTGCTTTGTTCATACAGTGTTTCTATGCTTTTAAGCTGAGCAGCTTCAATTTGCTGCTTGGCTAATTTCCTGCTAAATTAACTGTTTCTGAATTTCTCTTTGCTGGTGTCGAGCTTTAACCCCAGCCTGCAGCTGCAGTGGGGTGTGAGGAAGAATTGGGAAAAGGTAAAATCCATGGGTTGAGATGAGAACAGTTTAATAATTAAAATAATAATAACAATAGGGAAAAAAACCCCAGGAATAAGTCTGGATCAGCTCTCCTGGCCATGTTCCCCACCAGCTTCTTGGGCAACTCCTGGCTGGCAGAGCATGAGACTCTGAAAAGTCCCTGATTTAGGGTAATCACAACCAAAGCAACCAAAATATCAGTGTGTTATCAACATTATGCTCATCCTAAATCCAAAACGTGCTGTACCAAGTACCAGGAAGGAAATTAACTTTATCCCAGCCAAACCCACCTCCTTCATGCAGAGAAAGTGAAGCTGACTTGGCACTCCCAGGGAGTTGTGGGCGTTTTCAAAGATTTCTTCTATTTTGCTTACTCAGGGACTCCAGGAATGTTCATATATTCCCTGAAATTTTATCTTCTTTATGATCTAGAAATTCCATGCTGAAGTTGGGCTCTCACACATCTTGTTGTGTGTGAGGGTGGCAGAGGGAGAGTTTTGTGCTTGGCAAAGATGGGTCAGCTCAGGCCTTAAATCAACCCTGATTTAAGCAGATCCTCCTGCTGAATTTTTTTTTCCCCTTATCATGGGAAGGATATTCCTCTTTATTTAAACCTTTGCCATCTCGTTGGACAAGAATCCAGGAGATTAGGAGTGCAATNCAGGGAGTTGTGGGCGTTTTCAAAGATTTCTTCTATTTTGCTTACTCAGGGACTCCAGGAATGTTCATATATTCCCTGAAATTTTATCTTCTTTATGATCTAGAAATTCCATGCTGAAGTTGGGCTCTCACACATCTTGTTGTGTGTGAGGGTGGCAGAGGGAGAGTTTTGTGCTTGGCAAAGATGGGTCAGCTCAGGCCTTAAATCAACCCTGATTTAAGCAGATCCTCCTGCTGAATTTTTTTTTTCCCCTTATCATGGGAAGGATATTCTGCTTTATTTAAACCTTTGCCATCTCGTTGGACAAGAATCCAGGAGATTAGGAGTGCAATCACACCAGGCTTTAAAAATAGAGATGCTGAGCAGTTGCATTTCTTGGCTGTTTGCACAGGCCTGCAGTAACTGCTTTGGAAAAAAGGATGTAAAGGATGCTACTTCTCTTTCCTCATCTTTTTCTCCCTTTTCCCCTTTTTTCTTCCTTTTCCTGCTTTTTTTCCTTTTTCCCTTTTTTCCTTTTTCCCCCCATTTTTTCCTCTCTCCCCCTTTTTTCCCTTTTTTTCCTTTCCTCCCTTTTGTTTCTTCCCCCCCTTTTGTTTCTTCCCCCCTNCATTTTTTCATTTCTTTCCTCAAAAAATAAGTGTCAGCAATGGAAAAGTGTTTCCACTGCCTTTTTAAAAAATAATAATGAATTTTCCTGCAGGGAAAAAAACCCACAAGAGAGAAGAAGAGATAATTGTAGAAAATATTTTGGGGGTTTTTTTTCCAAACCACTGACTTTCATACCCCTTCCTATCCCATCCTTCTCCTTTTCAAGACAGGATTTTGGCAGAATTATCCATTTTTTTTATAGTGCAGGAATGNCCCTTTTTTCCTTTTTCCCCCCATTTTTTCCTCTCTCCCCCTTTTTTCCCTTTTTTTCCTTTCCTCCCTTTTGTTTCTTCCCCCCCTTTTGTTTCTTCCCCCCTTTTTTTCTTTCCCTCTTTCTTTCTCTTTCCCCCTTTTTTCTCTTCCCCTTTTTTCTCTTTCCTCCTCCTTTTTTTCTTCACCCTTTTTTCTTTCCCCCTTTTTCCCCTTCCCCCTCCTTATTCCATTCTCCTTTTTTTTCCTATTCCCCCCCCTTTCCTTTCCCCTTTCCCCATNATATTTTGGGGGTTTTTTTTCCAAACCACTGACTTTCATACCCCTTCCTATCCCATCCTTCTCCTTTTCAAGACAGGATTTTGGCAGAATTATCCATTTTTTTTATAGTGCAGGAATGCCCAGCACATGGAGCAGGTGAAGCAATTCCTGTCCCAGGTGTTGGTAGTGATTTATCCTGAACTGCCTCCTTTCTCCTGAAGGACAGAGGAGCATTAATAAATCCAAGCAAAATGCCCCAACTCAGGGATTAAACTCACTGAACAGCATTTGGAGAGGTGGAAGTGCAGGTGGAACATTAATGCCATTGTGCCTATGGTTGTAGAATTAATTAAAAGGGGATTGCTTTGAAAATAAGGGGAAAAACACATTTAAACACTGAAATAAATTAAAAACAACATGCTTGGAACTGGGAACCAAGTACTGGAAACCCAGCACTGGGGCTGGATTTGGTTTGTTGTGATCATCTTCAAAAATGGGAATGCTGCTGGGGCCAGGATTCAGGTAAAGGAGAGAAAGGAAAATAAAACACTTCCTCACTTTGGATGCTGAGTGGTGATGATAGAATGCCTGGATATTTAATAGTTTGTATGATTTCATGCTGGTTTTCCTTTTTTAATGATGGGTTTTTAACACAGCACAAAGACACATTTTTAAAAGAATATAACTTACCATTATTCCCCTTTTCCCCCCAAACAACAGAGAGGGTCAGAGATACTTTGGGGTTTAGGTATTTTAAGTTTTTCTCATCTCTTGAGAGAGGTACAGCAATGTTCATGTTTAGATATGCTGTAAAAATGAGGAGTCTTTTAAAAGCCTCTCCATCTGCTCCTGCAAGTTAAAACACTCATTAAGTGATCCTGTTTCTCACCCTTGGAGCTCTCAAGCCTTCCAATTCAGTATGTAAAATTAAAATTAAATTCTGCTCTTTCAAGCCATATTTTTAAGAGTTTTCTTTGTTTAAAAGCACTGAATTGTCTTCCTTCTATACTGGTCAAACAGTTGATTTCAGTGGATCCTAGATTTCGAGGCAGAAGTAAAATTCTTCATTTTCTATTTTCTGATTTTCTAATTATTTTCTAATTTTCTCATTCTTACCTTTCACATTCAGCCCCAAACCCACCAAAGTTAAGAGAGACCTTTGGATTGAATTTAGGTGGATTATGTTAAACCCATAGTGTGATACATTTAGATTCTTTTGAGCATGCAACGCACAGAATTTTTTCCTTGTATGCAAGCTTAAGTATTTCATAATAAAAGTTTGAAATTGAGGGAATTACATGTTTTAGTAGGGATGGAAAAGCAGAAATTCAGGAAATATGTTGTGCCAAGAGTCACCTTTACAGGAACACGTCCCTTTCTTTCCTGTAGGATGCGAGACACTGCGAGAAAAGTGGAAGAAAAATATTTTTCCAATCTTGCAACACACGTGGAATTCCTTCCAGTGGAGTGGAGATCAAAGCTGACCCTCGATGGAGGTACAGGACTTCTGTTCCTTGGCTGTTCCAGCAGCTGCAGGCTGCAAAATTCTCCCTAAAACTTTCATCTGTGTTCTCTGCTTGTGCCTCGCTTGGATTTTTGTTTGTACAACTTTGGTCATTTCTATCCCTGGAAGTGTCCAAGGCCAGAATCTTTAAGGTCCCTTCCAAGCCAGACATCATTCCATGATTCTGTTTTATCATTCTGGATGTAATTTAAGTCTCCTTTTTCTTTTTCCCAGACACTGTGGACTCCATAACTCCGGATAAAGTGCGGGGATTACGGGATATGCTCAACAGCAGTGCCATGGACATCATGTACTACACCAGCCCTCTCTACAGGGATGAGGTAAAGCTGGAAAACACGGTTTTCTGTAAATTCTGCTAGAGCAGGGCATAGAGGCTGAAATAATCTGGGTTTGGGAATGTCAGGAAAGCTCCCTCCTAAGGAAAACCTGCATAAAGGGTGTTAATGCTTTGTAGGCATGTCATGATCACCCATGGTAATCAGAGTTTTAAGACTGAGAGGAGAAGGAACACAGCAAAAAGTACAATTCATGTAATTGATTTAGAGCAGAAATGTCTAAAATGGTTCTGTGACAACAGCTGAGAAATGGGAAGGGGTTTAATGTTGTTGTTCTTAATTTCTGCATATTTAGAGCACTGGGAGTCCATAGAGCTGAGGTTCTTTTTACCTCTTACAAAATCCATGGATAATTTTTCACTTCATTTTTGCTGTTTCTGAAGACAGATGGGATGGGCAGCATGAGCAAACGTGCCCAAGCCAGACTGAATGAATTTGTGTGCACTTGCCTTGCAGGGAAACCAAAATGATCCCCACTTAATCACTTTATTAGGGGACTGTTTATATCCTGGGTGCTCCCATCCTACCTTGACCCATCTGTGTAGCTTTTGAGTGACCCCATTAATCAGAGGAGAAAAGCCAGGAATAGGATCATAAATTACAGTGGCCTGTAAATAATGATAAGCCTTGAATAAATGATAATAACCTGAATAAATGAAGTAGCCTGTAAAACATGGACAGTGCTTCACCCCAGTAGCATCCCTTGTGTATCACACGTACTGGAAAACCCCTGTGGGGCTGTTTCAGGATTAATTTCTGTAGGAATCGTAGCTTTTTTGCTGTTGGCTGTGTTATGTATGGAGTGGTGTTAATCTTTTTGCAGCCTTGGTACCCTGAGCATGGTTGGACTGGGGCAAGGGGAGACTTTCAGATTTTACCTGGGAATTTGATGCTGTCTTTCAGTCAAATTAGGTGTGTTTGAGTCCTTTAGACTGGCAACACAATTTTAGAACTGAAATCTCTTCCTCTCTTCCTGCTCAGTAATGCAGAATTCATTGATCAGGGCTCTCCATTCTCAGTCTCTCAGGTTTCCCTGTCTGTTGTGCACCTGAAGCCAACATGAACTTTTGTGGCAAGCAATGAAAATTTCTCTGGCAGCTTGAAAACAGATATTTCTAAATTGCATTAGAGACTTGGCATGTCTGTGGATATCTTATGGGAAATGGATTAGTGAGTAAAGTTCAGGTATGCTGGCCAGCAGGGCATGAAAATTTAATTCATTGCTCAGTAAAATTGCAGTTTTACAGGTTTATCACCATCCCCTGGGTCTGAGAACTGACATAAAAGGAGTGTCCTTAGATCTGATTACAAAATACTGAGTTGGTTTTTTTCATCAAATCAAATTAATTTCCTTGAAATGTTTGCAACAATACACACAAGTTATCCCATTTTATTCCTGTGAATAAATTTTCTTCCTTATCCCATTTTATTTTCTGTGACCTAGCTGTGCAGAGTTTAGCACAAACAGAGTCAAACAGAGCTTTCTTCTGAATGGTTTTCCCATCTTCAGTATGTTTTTCTTGTGCACTTTGCTCCTTCCAGCTCAGAAATGAGCCTTGTCTTTGGGGATTCACATGGTCACACATTGCTCAGAATTCATGTGCCTGCTCACTGCTTTGTCACCCCAAGCCAATTCTTTGTGTACTCCAGGCGCTTCCAGTGCTTTCCACCCAGGAATCCTCAAAGGATCTCAAAAGGAGCTTATTAAACTTTCCTTTGGCCCTGGGAAATAAATTGAGGGATGTGGTGAGCTCGGCCTAGAGAAGAGGGGAGCTGCTGTTCTACTGATGGCTCTCAGCAGCCCCAGAATCCCAGAATGGTTTGGATTGGAAGGGACCTGAAAAAAACATCTCGTACCATCCCCTGCCATGGGCAGGGACACCTCCCACTGTCCCAGGCTGCTCCAAGCCTGGCCTTGGGCACTGCCAGGGATCCAGGGGCAGCCACAGCTTCTCTGGGAATTCCATTCCAGGGCCTCCCCACCCTCCCAGCCAGGAATTCCCTCCCAATATCCCACCCATCCCTGCCCTCTGGCAGTGGGAAGCCATTCCCTGTGTCCTGTCCCTCCATCCCTTGTCCCCAGTCCCTCTCCAGCTCTCCTGGAGCCCCTTTAGGCCCTGCAAGGGGCTCTGAGCTCTCCCTGGAGCCTTCTCCTCTCCAGGTGAGCACCCCCAGCTCTCCCAGCCTGGCTCCAGAGGGGCTCCAGCCCTTGGAGCAGCTCTGTGGCTGCTCTAGACTCACTCCAGCAGCTTTTCCTGCTGTTGGGAGCCCCAGAGCTGGGCAGAGCACTCCAGGTGGGCTCTCCTGTGTCCAGGGCAGGGACAGAACCCTCTCTCTGCTCCCCACAGTGCCAGGGCTGCAGCCCAGGACCCTGCTGGCATTTTGGGCTGCGAGCACCCAGGACACAATGCTTGGACAGGAATTTTCTTTCCCCTTTCAAGCATTTTCCCCACATAGAAGTATCATAATTTCTTCTTTACAGCTCCTGGCCTCTCTTCAAGCAGCTCATGAAGGGGTTTGGAAGTGGCAGCCACTCTCTCCTTGCAGGGGAAGGAGCCTTGTCCTGTCAGTGTCACAGGAGAGCACAGAGCTGTCCCAGGGGCACTGGATTGCTCATTTGAGCCCTCCCAGAGTGTGGTGGGTGAGCCCCTCTCTGATTTCAGGTATTGTTTCCTCTCCAGTGTGGCAGGAGAATATCCAAAAGGTGCCTCTGGCTTCTGGCATGTGATGTGATACCAGACAGGCATTAATAATTCAGCCCAGCCCTGTGAACATCCCAGGCTGGTCTCAGACTGCAGCCAACAGATTCAGCTGGGGTGTTTCTGTGGGAGAGAGTCGTGCTGTATCCCCATCTTTAATTCTGAAATCCCTCTTTAAACATTACCCAGATGTAAGAAAAGGCAATAAATTGATATTCTGATGCACATAGGTCAATTCCTAAATGAACAGTCATTTCACATTCTGCCCCTGACCTTACTGGCCCATCTGTGGTAATGCAATCTTGGGTTTTAGTGTCCTCAGTGGGTGACTTTGTTTCACATCTCTGTCACTGTAGCTTCGTATTTCTTTAATAATAAATGGCTGCAACAGAGATTAGAAAGACTAATTGTTGCATAGTAAATTCAGAGTTGTCACTTTCGTTATACTGTTAGCTGCCTTTTTTTTACTGATCTTTCCTGTACTTACTTGCAGGCTAATTGTAATTCTGTAAATTATTGATATATATCTTGGCAGAAAATGGCTTTAGTACAGGATAAATGTAACTGACATCCATCATCCCAAGATTTCTAAGGATTTGGTGCAAATATTGCACTGTAAAAGTGGAGAAACTTCACTGTCCACCTTAGAATTGTGGAATAGTTTAGGTTGGAAGGGACCTTGAAGCCCATCTCATTCCTGCCATGGGCAGGGACACCTTCCACTATCCCAGGTTGCTCAGAGTCCTGACCTTGGAATGGCTTCATGGTTTGCCCAACCTCTTGAAATCTGGGGCAAGCTTTTGCCAGAGCTTTCATCCCTCTTAAACATGGAGTTTTGCAATGGAAATACCATTGTCTTGTGCACTCCTTTCAGAAATAAAAAGCAGCTGGTTCAGGTGTGTTTGCAAACAAGATGTGAAGCAGGAAATTTTAAACTGAGACTATTTCAGCACTGGTTTTGCATATCCTGTTGAACCTAATAGTGAAGGAGCTGCTTGGCAGCACTTCCATGGCTGTTTAAATTAATTTGCTTGCCCTCAAATGTATTCTCAACTTTATGAGGTGATTGACTACTGGCTGTGCCTGAACCTAAACTTCATCTTGAGCACAGTGACTTGTTAGAAATGTGTTGGACTCAGCTTTTCAACAGCAAGAGGGGTCCTGGGAGAGAAGCTCAGGCAGATCCACAGATGCTTTTTGTGTATCATCCCTAGGACAGGGAGCCCTTCCCGTCTGTTCCCACAGCCACAGCTCATTCTGGCCTCTCATCTGTTGTTGTGACACTCCTCTGGCATCCATCAGTGATTCCATCAGGGAATGTGACAACTGCTGTCTCCTGGAGGGTCAGCAACCCCCCCAGCTCTGCTGGCACCTTCTCCTGGGCCACGTGGAGCAAAACCTCCTCATCCTTGCTTTCACAATCCTTCACAATCCACCCTTGAGCTGCAGCTCTTCCCGTGGCTTTCAAGGACCCTCTTCCCCCTCCAGCTGGCTCACACTCCCTGTTGCCTGCTGGCTGAATTTCAAACGAGTTTGCACTTTTCTCCTGGAGTTCTCTTGACATTTGGGAAGAGCTGCTTGCAGAACTCACCGTTCTCTGATCTCCTTCACATTCCTTTCCCACAAAGCCTGCAGCAGCAGCCCTGCTGCTCAGGCTGGAGAGGCTGCAGGGGTCAGGTGTCCTGCACTCCCTTTCCTCAGGTGCCTGTCTGTACCTGTCTGTACCTCTTTTTTTATTTTTCATGGCCTTCAAATTGTTCATATGGGAAAATTGTTTCGTGGGTGAGGATCCTGTGAAGACAGCACAGAGAAAGGAGCAGCACTCAAGCTCTGTGTTACTGCTGTGCTCAGGTGCCAGCAGGGGTTTAAAAGCTCCTTGTTCTCTTGAAAAAACTCATTTCCTGGATACTGAGAGGAAAATGTCATTTTCTACACTGGTAATTTTGGGTGTGCACTGAAAATCCCCTTCAACCCCAGTAATTTGTCCACAAGATGGTCCAGGGGATGCAGTTCTGGATCTCCTTGGTGTGGGTCCAGGGGGTGTTTGTCCACACACATGTCCCAGTTTCCTCCTGCTTTGCCAGGAACATGCTATCCATGCTGATTTATGCTGGTATCTTTAAGGCTGCTTTTCCTCAGAGGAGGTTGAACAGCTTTTCAAGGTGCTGGTGCTGGAATGTAGAGGTTGAAGAGCTTTTTGGGGTGCTGGTGCTGGAATTTAGAGGTTGGAGAGCTTTTTGTGGTGATGGTGCTGGATTTTAGAGGTTGAAGAGCTTTTTGGAGTGCTGGTGCTGGAATTTAGAGGTTGAAGAGCTTTTTGGGGTGCTGGTGCTGGAGTTTAGAGGTTGAAGAGCTTTTTGGGGTGCTAGTACTGGAATGTAGAGGTTGAACAGCTTTTTGTGGTGCTGGTGCTGGAATTGAGAGGTTTGGATTTTTCCAGCCCAACACAGGATGCTGTTAATGCTCTGCACAAAAGGGCAGCAGCTCTGGATGTCTGACTCCTTCCACGATTTCTTGTTGCCACCATGATCCAGCAGTTCAGGCTTGCCCAGGACCCAGGGG
Organism: Chaetops frenatus; assembly: GCA_013400775.1. Classification (NCBI taxonomy): domain Eukaryota; kingdom Metazoa; phylum Chordata; class Aves; order Passeriformes; family Picathartidae; genus Chaetops; species Chaetops frenatus. The sequence continues at coordinate 225,852 of VZTR01016083.1, read as the reverse complement.
GTGATGAAAGACATGGTCCTGCTGCCCTTTTATCAGTGTTCTGCAGCCTGAGGTGACAGGGATGTGTCACCTGGCTCAGACTCCCCACCTTGTCTTTACAAAACCCAGGCCTGTGTCACCAGGATTCCTGAGTGGAGGGGACAGGCTGTTATTTTTTGATTTCTTGGAAGCCACATGCCAGGCAGGCACATGACTGAGAAAGCAAAGGGCATTTTGGGCCTCATCAAGTCCAGCCTCCTGCTCCTTGGTCAGAGCTCTGGTTTTTGGCTTCCCCTGGTATTACATGGCCCTCATGCCAGCTCTCCATGAATGTGCAGAAAGACCATTCCTTTCTCTGCCTTTAATTTGGTTTCTGAAGGGCAGAGACCTTTTAAACCTCAGTTTGTCTGAATTTGAGCTGCTGCCTTCTGAGCAACTTGATCCTGCAGGCTTGAGTTTCCTGCAAGGAGGATTTATTGGCAAAACTTCAGCTGATAAAGGGAGATAATCATCCCAGAATGGTCTGGCTTGGAAGGGGCCTTAAAGCCCATCCCATACAACCCCTGCCCTGGGCAGGGACACCTTCCACTGTCCCAGGCTGCTCCAAGCCCTGTCCAGCCTGGCCTTGGGCACTGCCAGGGATCCAGGGGCAGCCACAGCAAATCTGGGCACCCTGTGCCAGGGCCTGCCCCCCCTCCCAGCCAGGAATTCCTTCCCACTATCCCATTTATCAGTGGGAAGCCATTGCCCCTTGTCCTGTCACTCCAGACCCTTTCTTTGAAATATTTCAGTGTCCTCAGGCTGATGCTAAATGAGCACTGAGGTAGAAGGGCCAACTGGGAGGATGGGATTTGATACAACTTTTCTGGAAGAAATAGGAATTTTTCCCTTTGTTTAGAGTGTTTGATGTGCTCAGTGACAGACAGGTAAAGGTGCTGCATTCCCCTGCTCCCTCTGGAAAAGCTGGGGGTGATGGAGCAGAGCAGCTGCACAGGGGAAAACTCAACTCACAGCTGCCTCATTTATTCTTTTGTGTGGTATTTCAGCTTGTTGAGTCTGTGGGAGAAGCCTTAGGAGGTGGCAAAATGGGTTGGGCAGAAACTCAAGGAATCTCTAGGTTTTTTGGGGGGAAAACCTTAAGAAACCCTCAGATGGAGAAACAGCTCCCAGTGTCCCCAAAATGAGCTGGGAACTGGGAGGGAGGGTGGAAGAAGGGAGTTGGAAAGAGAGAGGGGAGGCTGGTCAAGCTGCATTCCACTATTCCCACTATTCCTGGGGTTTTTGGGGTGATTCCTGCTCTCCTGTTTTCAGGCAGAACCAGCAGGTGCTTCCTAGGCACACAATGATCCCATGGACCAGCAGGTGCTGAGCTTTGGGGCTGGCAGGAGCACCAGGGAAAGCAGTGGGAAAAGGGCTGATTTCAGCAGGAATTCCTTGCTTGGAGGTGCAGTGGGAGCAGGAGAAGCTGTCAGCAAGCTCAGGATGAGGCACCCATTACCTGTAACCCAACCATGAGGTGCAGACATGGAGCAGCCACTTGGATATTGTGGGTTTGGGAGGCTGAGGATGGAGTTGTTATTTTGTTGTTTGGGGTATTCTTTAATTTCATTTTTAATTTTAATTAAGACCCCTTAGAGGGAATAAAAAGACAAGCTGTGCATAAAAAAATCAGCTCTTTAAAAATTTATTACAGTGATGCCATTTAAGAGAGAAAATTTGATAGGCAGTCATATTTTTCATGTTTAAATCCAGTGAAAAAATTCACTGATTTTAGGCAAGCACTTAGTGTTTTTAGAAGATATTTTATATGGATTGTTAGGATATATCAAGCTGTAACTACAAAAGATTTGAAAGAAGTTCATGTTGCATTTACTGGACTAAAACCCTGCTCAAACCAAACTTTTCTTGCACAAGTTGGAATATTTCATGCTTTTTAAGACTAAGAAAGCAAACCAGGATTAAATTATAGAATGGCTTGCATTGGAAGGAACCTTAAACATCATCTAGTTCAATCCCCCAATAAACATGATCTTAACTTCATATACTGCTTAACCAAACAGGTTTTTAGCTGGGACTTGAAATGAATATGCTTTTTCCTTTTATCTTCCTTTTTTTTTTTTTTTTTTTAACCTTATTTAGCACCAAAAAGGTTCAGTTTCTAATTTTAGGACTGGCACAGGACTGTTGGCAGGACACCAACATCCATAAGTGCTCATGCAGGTGGAGGGCTCCTGGTTTTGGCAGAGCAGCAAACCAGACCCTTCACAGTGCCTGGAAATCTGGAGCCTTTCCCAGAGCAGACCTTCTACTCCACAATTGCCTCAGGGATTTGTAATTCAGGAATGATCTCCATCAGATGATTTGGTTGGATTCAGTGCTTGGACTTGCAAAATTACAAATGTGCACCTATTTGGAAATCCATGAACCATTTCCTAGTTATGTCCATGTTTGTGTCTAACTTCCCAGTAACAAGAAGTTTTTAAGGAGGAGAGTTAAAAACAGGGCTGGATTCAGTGCCCAACCAGGATTTTCCAGAAATATTCTGGTTCATGCCCTCAGATTGCAAGATCAGATCCTCATAATGGAAATGCCATGATGCCAGAAGATTATTTACCCATTCCTGGCAGGAATCCCCAAACACTTTGATTTCAACTGCTCTTTGCTGTTTTGTTCTGGATTTTAATCAAAACCTTTTTAAAAAGGGAGAAAATACCAGCCAGCCACAGCTCATCCTGATTGATATTTTCAGCTCCAGCTCTTGCTGAAGCCTTTCCCTGTTTGTTCATGTGTGAAAGTTTGTGCCCACAGTCTGTGTAGACCCAAATGGAAGAAGAGGCAGCATCACAATCAAAAATACTTGAAAATAGGTGTTTCTGGTAGTCCATTCTCCAAGCTGCTGCCAGGCTCTGTTAATCATTTCACAGTGCTTCAGGCAGCAGGCTTGGTTGTGTGGATTCTCACTCAGTAAAATGTGTATCAAACACTGGCACTTCTGGTGCCATTCATATTTATATTCCATAATGACTCAGGCTCTTGAAAAATCATGTTGAAATTATATGTTCCATGGCTTTAATTTCCCGTTGCTAACAAGGGAATGATTTGCACCCTCTTGTTTGTCCTCCTCCCTACCACAGCCTGGAAGCATTGCTCAGTTTCCATGCTGAGTTTCACAGGCAAAGCTGCCTTTTTTTCTCTTTTGTGTTGGCCAGGTCCCAAATCTCATGGTTTTTAGTGTTTCTCTCTGAAATAGTTTCTGGGAAGCTGTACCTTTTTATCCTATAGTGTAGGATTTGGAGCAGATAAGCTTCTCAGAGACTCCATGAACACAGGACCAATATTTATTTATTGCTGTACTACTATAGAATTAGTTTAGGAATCATGTTGCACTCCTGCTTTTCCCCAAAAATCCCTCCTGGAAACCTCTAACGAGAAAACTGGTTTTTTAAGCATTGTGTTTATCAAATGTTGAAATTCTATCTCTGCTTGTCTCTTTTTTGCCCTTTTTCCTCCTGTATCATCCTCTTACCTGAGATGAGGCTTTTTATTTTTTTAGCAGCATCATTTCATTCTGATTCCTTGGGAATAATTCCCAGCAGGTGCAAGTGTAGGAAGGGAAGGACAGGAAGCTGCCTCTCCTTTTAGCCAGGCAGTGGGGAGGAGAATGAAAAGCTTTGGTGAGTTCAAGGCTGCTTTGCTGAGACCCAAAAGCAATTGGAGGATATTTTCCCAGAACTCATCCAGGCTCTCACTGCAGTGTCTGAGCACATCCATTTTAGTGAATTTCTCTCTTCCCAGCCCCCTGTTGCTCACAGTGATAAAGGGAGAAGAGGGTATGACCTGTTAGTAGGGTGATGCCAAGGTTATGGCAGAGATGTGAGTTGATTCCAGGTTATGTCTGGCTCAGGCTCCTTTCATCCTCCTTCAATTAAAAAAGGAGCTCTTGACACAAGAGGAATGCTCAGTGCTGTGGAGAAAACAGGAGAGAAGCCAGCAGGAGGGGAAATAGCCCTGTGCCAACAATCACTGTTGTGCCAGTGTAAACCAGGTGGGGCTCACCTCAGAGGGTTCTCTTGAGAACTTCAAGCACAGATACCATTTATTGAATTGTTTATTTCAATCTGGTGCCTTGGGCTGTGCAGTGCAGCTGTTTTGGGATCACCACATGTCCTGTGTGGTGACTGCTGGTGGTTCTGGAGGGGAAGGGTGAACCTCGAGTCAGTGACCATCAGCCAGGGAGTTGCTGCTGTCTTTGAAGGGGAGGGATGAATCTCTGGATTTAGGGACCATCAGCCAGGAGTTGCTGCTGTCTTTGAAGGGGAGGGATGAATCTCTGGATTTAGGGACCATCAGCCAGGCAGTTGCTGCTGGCCCTGGGATTGAGCTCATCTCCCCAGGCTGATTTAACAGGAATGGGTCAGTGTGGGATGGGGACATTGCTGAACATCAGCTGGAGCTGACATTAACCCTCTGTGCTCACCCTGTGTGGGGCAGCTGGTGAAGGGGCTGCAGCAGGAGCTGAACCGGCTGTACTCCCTGTTCTGCTCCCGGAATCCGGAGTTCGAGGAGAAGGGAGGGAAGGTCTCCATCGTGTCCCACTCCCTGGGCTGTGTCATCACCTACGACATCATGACTGGCTGGAATCCAGTCAGGCTCTACGAGCAGCTGCTGCAGAAGGAGGAGGAGGAGCTGGAGGAGCGTTGGATGAGCTACGAGGAGCAGCGTTTGCTGGAGGAACTTTACATCACCAAACAAAGGTAATGCCCCCACTGGCAGGGCTGAAGGGAGATAAGCACATCCCTGGATGACACCCTCTGGGTGTTCCCAGAACCCACCAGGGCTGTTATCTTTGGTGCCTGGTGTTCTTCTGCTGGGGCTGGGTGGTAAATGCTGAACACAGCACTGGGCAGGCACAGGGAGCTCTGAGTCCACACAGACTCATGGAACGGGTTGGGTTGGAAGGGACCTTCAAGATCATCCAGATCCAAGCCCCTGCCATGGGCAGGGACACCTTCCACTATCCCAGGTTGCTCCCAAGCCTCATCCAACCTGGCCTTGGACACTTCCATTGTGCTGTGAGACACCCAATAGACAGGGAATCTAAAAATACCAACTTCAGTTGTTGAGTGGGACATGACAAATCATGAATCACAGTTTTTTGGTTCCTTCCTGAAACCAATTTGAGTATTGGTGGTATTTTGGAAGCATTAATTTAGCAACAGGCCTGCTATGGAGGGAATTAGGATGTGTCTCACTAGGGATGAGTGCAGGATGTCTCTGTCAGCTGCAGGGCTGGACTAAGTGCAAGACTTCTGAGAAAAGGGAAGTTTAGAAAGCTAATGAAGTGTTGCAGTGATAAGATGACCCTTCAGGCATTTCACAAACATATGATCAGGGAAAAATGGCCATTTTCACACTCGTGCTCCAGCTCCTTAGGCATCCTCTGAAGTGCTTCCACAGAAATCTGAAGTATCATTTGACACTGGCACTTCTGCATGGAAAGAGCGGCTCCTTTGTGAGCAGTTCAGCGTGAAATGATGGAAAATAAACTGCTGACATCCTGTAACCTCCAGAATTCTTCTGGGACTGGGAAGAGTTTTACCCATCCATATGTGTGCTTTACATTGCAGCTGCTTTTTTAATTCGGGCCAACTAGAAAATCAGGGGAACAACCTTTTTTCATGGTAGTTGAAAGGGTGGGACTCCATCCTCCAGATATTCTGCCTCCATACAGAACTCTATTATGGCCAGACTGATTGCTGTGACTTTGTTGTTGTTTGGGGGGTCTAAACCAAAATAAAGCAGGTGACTTGGCTGCAAAATCACCAAGGGAATGGGAGGTGAGTCAGCTGCTCCTGAGGAAGGAGGGTGGGCAGATGCTTGGGGTGGGGAACAGGGGAGTTGTCATGTCTTGATTGATTCCCTCTGTGGCCAGAGGAACAGGATTTGACAGATATTGATTCTTAAATCAGTTGAGCTGCTCCAGGAAATACTGACACCATCCCTCTCTCTTCCCAGCAGACAAAACTGTTGGACCCCACAGGAATGCCTGTTTGGATCAGAGAGGTTAAAGCTGCATTTTTTATTGGATCTCAGAAAGATCTCTATTTTCTAGGTTGAGAGAAATAGAAGAGAGGTTACATGAGTTAAAGGCATCCACCATATCAAAACCACCTGTCTTAAAATTTAAGGTATGTATATTTAAGAGGTTTCTACTGAATTTTTCTCCTTGCTGTAAAAATATACCTGCAGTAGGAATCATTCTGCTTGCTTTTGGTTTTTTCCCATATCCCTAGACATGATTTTGGTAGAATAATTTGGCTGTTGGATAAAGTGTGTGTACATAAATGTAAACATGTTGTTGTTTTCATAGATTATTGTTATTTATTGCAATTCTATATTTGTGATAAATTTTGAGCAACCTGGTCTAGTGGGAGGTGTCCCTGCCCTTGGCAGGGGGTTGGAATGAGCTGAGCTTTAAGGTTCCTTCCAACCCAAACCATTCTGGGATTCTGTTATTTATGTTTATATGAAATTACATGTAAACATATGTGTGAATATATATATATTATAAATATATTTATTACATAAACCTGGTTGTTGTATCATACACACACACAATTCTGTGGGAAGGTAAAAACCATTTGGCAGATTACATCAGTCACATATTTTAAACAGCTTCACTTCTACTCCATTGAATAATCCATCTTCCTTGGGGACTCATTCTAACATGTCACATCTCTGAGCAAATCTGATTGAATTTCCTCCAGGAGTGGATTTTCCTTCCAAATTACTCTGCTCTGACAGTTAGCACACTTGCAATCTCATGAAGCAGATTGCTTGCTAATCAGCTGTACAAATTGCTAGAATTCCTTATCTTTGGGAAAAGGCATATTCCAGCTCCTGGGTGGGATGTGCAACACTTCCTAGTTGCTCAACTCCATCCTGAAGTATTAAACTATAAAAATGTGACGTGATAGATGAGAATAAAATGGATTATTGTTTCTTAACTTGCCATTTTTCTTTCTTTATGAGTTCAGAAGGGCTCCTGGAAGCCAAGGTCAATGTTGAGCTGTAAAAAAAAAAGGAAACCAACCATAATTCATGTTGTCACAGCCTTCTCTTTTTCATCACTGCTTGAAAGCATGTGTCAGGCTATTATCTCTCCCATCAAGGAAGCTGGAGTCAGGCTGGTCCTCCCCCAGCTCTGGGAAAGATTATTCTTCCCTCAGTTGTGTTTAAACTGAAGGGGTTTTGGACAGTTGCTTTTTAGATGGAGAGGAGAAAAGAAAAAGGGGAAGAAACTTTAGATAAAGAGGACTTTATCTACCTAAATAGATGAGAGAGATCTGTAATCTCCAGGTAACATTTCCACTGCAGTGCATCCTTTTCTTGCCCTTGCTGACAGGGAGATGTTTTGTTTCTGTGAAGCTTCAAGCTGATGGCTCCCATTGCTTGAGACAGAGCTTCAGAGGGAAAAGCTTTCCATGGAAATGATGGAATTCATTTTCCACGAAAATGAGGCAAGGGAGGATTTCAGCAGGGTGGCTGAAATGGGATTGCTCATCAGCAAACCAGTTGAGTTTGTTGAAAGGAGCAGCCTTTTGGGTACCAACCACCCATCCCTTGGCTCTTCATTTCAGCTCTTTCATGGACTCAAAAAAAAAATCAGGGTCCCCAGGATGAGACAGAGTCACTGGTGCCACAGGTAGGAGAGTTGAGCTTGATGTTGAGCAAGCACAAAGGTTGCTTTTGGCAAGACAAATGCAAGAAGAAATACAGCAGCTTGCTTGGTTCCTGCTTAATATTAGAGGAAATGAAATTATTGACTCTCTGAGGAAGAAAAAACCCCACAAAACATGAAGATATGAGGTGTGCTGTACTCTAATAAAATATTGGACAAGCCACCAGATTGGGAACTTGAGGGTGAGGGATCCTTTTCCTCTGCTTCGCCTCAGATGGGATATTGGAATAACCTGCTAGACCAACAGGAGCTGTGGGGGGTTGAAAGCAGAGCCAACACCCCATCATAAATTTAAGCTTTAGAATCACAGCCTTGTCCCCAGCAGCCTTGTGAGAGGAGTTGGAGTTAAAGGATGGGGGGCCTGAAGAACATGGGAACATGGGGAATGCTGACACCAACCCCTTTTTGCCTCTGGTGTACGAGAATAGGAAATGTTTTCTTGTAGGATGATTTTCAGTCATGGTGGGAAAGAGGAGAGCAGGATGTACCTCAGTTGCTCCTTAGGACTGACACAGAAATCCATTTAAATCTGGATTTGGAGGGTGCTGGCCCAAAGGGCTTCAGGGTTCCTCAGCACTTCTCACTCACCCAAGGTTACAGAAGCTGTTCTGGAGGAAGGTCCAGCCTGTACCTCACGTTCCTTTGTGCCCAGCACATCCTGATGCACAAAAGGGCTCTGCTGCCTCAATTCTGTTGACTCATTCAGCTTTTCTTTTTTTTTTTTTTTTTACTTAATTATGAAAATACTGCAGTGCTAAGTTGAATGGATGACTACTTGGCTCAGCTTCTGCTTAAAATACAAATAAATTCATTAAGTCTTCTGTTTATGGATCATAACCAGGAGAGAAGTGCTGCTCTGAAAGGTCATTTTGTAAACATATCTCCTGTGTTGTTGAACATTTACAGGAAAATGCCCCACTCCTGCTTCCAGGAGAAACACCAAGATGAGTAAATATTTTCTAGAAAGATTTTGACCTTCTATTCCCAGTAGGTTTTATAATACAGCAGCCTGATCTTCAGCCACCTTGCAACAGCACTGCCAGTCTTATGGCTGCAGTTTTGAGGATTTGGGGTTTAGAATTGTAGAATTAGGGCTGGAAAAGACCTGTCCACCACTAAACCAAGTCTCCAGGTGCCACATCCACATGGTTTTTAAATCCCTGCAGGGATGAGGACTCCAGCACTGTTCACCAATAGAAATGATGGGGCAGCAGTGGGACAAAAGCCCCACATGGTGTAACCACTGAAACCAGTACCTTTTGAGGGTTTTCCTGGTCTCTTTTGAGTGTCCTCTGCTAAATTCAAGCTGGCAGACACTGTCTGATTCCTCCCTAAAGCAGAAAAACCATAATTGTGCCCTTGAGATGCTCAGCCCAGGAATATCAGATGCACAGGGTTAGAGGTTACTTACTCAGTTTAAAGCATTGCACTGGCAATGGCTGTTTCTCTTTTGTGTGAAGATGAGAAAGCTTTTTGTGTCCAAGCTGCCTAAATACAAGATCTGTGTAAAATGTGGGTTGAAGAAAGGAAAGCAGCTTTGTACTAAGTGACAATTTTAATGACAGAGCAGTGCTGGGCTGCATGTGACAGGGATTAACCATGCTGAAGACCTAGTTTTTTCTTTTTCCATCGAGTTGGGACTTCAAGGAGGAGGAGGTGTGGTACCAGTGCCAGGGCAGAGGAGGAGGAATGTTTTGTGCAGCATTGGAATTCAACAGATGAAAAGGACTATTATTCCTAAGCCCTCATTCCATGTGCTGACATACGGGGAAGGCACATGGCATTCCAGGGATCCTCCACATGCACTTAGCAGGAATTCAGCAATTTCTGTTGCTGGCTGAGCATCTGATGATGGTAAAATTAATTTTTCAAATAAGAAAGTAAAGGTTGAAAGGTGATTTTGACTTAGGGAAATATCTTTTACCACTGAGTTTTCCATTTGATGGTTTTAGGAGTGAGTGTCTCAGGGTTGGTAGTGGGGGGTCAGTGTTGAATTCTGACCTTGGGTTGGTTTTAATGACCCCAAAATGCAGGTTCTGTGACTTGTCAGATGTGGCAGCTCAGATTTACTCAGTTGGTGTTGGAGGCAGGGCTTGAGAGCGAGGTCACGGCAGCTTTGGGTGACATCAGAGTGTCTCAGTGGGCTGTGCCTGCTCCTGGGACATGGTGGCACTGGTGACAAACACCATTCTGTTCACTTGACACCAGGTGTGTGCACCAAGAAAATCATGGAGAACTTGGTTAGGATAAGAATGGGGAGGTGTGGCACGTTTGGGAAGCTCCAGGAGAAATCAGACTCATTATAACATTTCCTTAGTGTCTCCCAAACTCTTCTTGCTCCACCCTTTCCAGCGTGTTCTAGACCTCTCTGAGTTCAAATACCCAACCTGATTTTTGGTTTTCCAACTGTGTAGCACCCCAACATGCAGCCAAGGGCAATTTACCCTCATCTCTTGATGTTCTGGTGGTGTTCCCTGCTTGCATCAACCGAGACTTTTGAGTCCCTCCGTTAAAACCGAGGAATCAGGTGGAGAGAGAAACCAAATCCAGAAGCATCACTTCCATCCTTATTAACAGGGGTGAAATCTCTCCCCAGGTTGAGAATTTCTTCTGCATGGGATCCCCCCTGGCCGTGTTCCTGGCCTTGCGTGGGATCCGTCCCGGCAGCAGCGGCAGCCAGGACCACATCCTGCCCAGAAGGATTTGTAACCGCTTGTTGAACATTTTTCATCCAACAGATCCAGTGGTGAGTCTTGAATTGCACTCTCAGGCTTTTGCCTTGCCTGTTTTTCAGCTCTGGGGTAAGGTGGGATCTCCAAAGTGTCTGTGAGGCAACACAAGTGCGTTCCAGCAGAGGATTGAGTGTTTGTCAGTGGTTATTATACGATGGCTTGGGGTTTGGAACTGTAGAATTACATTTCCTACAAATAATTGCCTTAAATAATATATATTTTGCTTCTCTTGTCATAGTAATAAGCGTAAGATTTGGGATTATTCAGATTTTTTTTTTTTTTTTTT
>VZTR01016083.1:195408-208876 GCA_013400775.1 Chaetops frenatus | reverse complement strand
AAAAAAAAAAAAAAAAACAACAACAACAAACCAAACCGAAATTAACTTCCATTAACAAAAAAATACATGTTCAGTACAAACCTAAACCTGCCATGTGCTGATGTTTTATGTACCCGTGAATAACAAGCAGTGGTGTCATTTTTCCAGGACTTTATTCAGCTCCACATCCAATTATTCCTACATTGGAAACCCATTCTGGTTGCTGGTTTCTGAGGGCCTATCCTATGTGACACATTTAGAAACTAATGCTGAAGAGAAAAAAAAAAAAAAAAAAAAAGGCATGGGGCAAATATTTGAAATACTGTAATTATAATTTATTATTCCCTCTAATCGTTTCATTTTATTCCAGTGTATAAAACATTACTTTTTTACTGGTTTCTTTTGACATAATTTAAGAACCACATTTATTTTCTACAGTGTTAAGACTTTTTCTCAGAAATACATATCTTTGTACTACTATTCAAATGAATATATGGACACTGTGGCACACTTTAAGTATTTTTTCATTAAAAATAAATATTTGTGGTTTCACACAAATGACATCAGTCACGTTCTTCTCAGAGGTAAGTAAGTGCCTTTGCTTTTTCAAGTTTCAAGTGTTCCTCAGGCACTTTAGATTGGTCTGCAGAGGATCCAGCTGTCCTTTGTTTACCATAATTAAATCCATACATGTGTGTGTTTGTATAAAAACATATGGATGTGTGTATTTATGTGCAGGGGGAGAGACGGCACCATGAAATAAACTTGGTGAGGCCTGAGAATACCAACATTTAGATTAGGTTTGTATCTGAAACGAATTCAGAAGTCAAGAGGGAAGTGTTGGGATGAAAGGGAATAATCTCCAAATAAAACACTGGAGAGTCATTGCTGAGATTTGAAAACAACGTGGAAGGATCTGGAGCAGAAGTGTTGGATATTTGCCCTCAGAGCTGCCTCTGCCTGAGGTATTTTTGATCTGGATGGCACATGTGGGAGCTGCAGAGCCTAAACTTCAGTTAAAATAACAAAAACTCAAGCTGTGGTGTTGGTGAATCGTTGTGTTCTCAGTGTAAACAGATGTGGCAACATCAGCCCCGAGCAGTGGCTGGAGCTGTGGAAACTCCAGAGTTCCCTGTCTGGGGGGAGAGGGGGGCTCTCCTCCCAAATTATATTTATTTGGGCTGCTCCTTCTGTGAAGGAATTGGGAGTTAGGACTCTCTGCTGGTGTGAGGGATTTAGGAATAATTCTGAAGGGGGAAAAACAAAGAAAAAGGGAAGGGAGGAGGGGAGGGGAATGAGAAGGGAAAACAACACGAGCAGCACTGAACCAATATCCAACATTCAGATGGTGGAAATGACCTTGCTTTAGTGTGGATCTGTGAGAAATTCCATCTGGCCTCGGAGAATGGGAGCTCTCCTGCCTGACCTGTTTACCCTGGTGGATGAGCAATCCCAGGAAAGGAAAATAACCCCCTGAGAGGAGGAAGCCTCTGCTCCAGCAAACAGCCTCGTGTTTACAGGACTGGGCTCTCCAGATAAGTTGTTTAATCAGCTCCTCCTAATGAGGACAACTTAAACACAAAAAGGAGAATCTCCCTTTATATTTAGAAGGTGCAAAACGTTTCCAAATGTGCATGGTTGGTGTTTCAGGGCTCTGAGCTGGGTTGTGCTGCTGCTGCCTTCTCCCTTCCACCACTGGATCCACACTGGATCCCTTCTTTAGGGCTGTAAACAAAAGGGGTTAATTCCTGCAATTCTTGTGGTCTGTGGAAACCCTGCTGTTGTCCAGGACATGTTTCAGATTTATGGAATAGCTGTTCTGAGCCTCAGAACATGCTGGTACTTGCTGACTGCTCTCCATATAAGGGAGGAGATCCGGCTTTTAGGTCTGTGCCCCTTGGAAAATCAGGGAGAAGGCAGAGCTGAGGAGTAAATCATATTGCTGGGAGGAGAGGGGATAATGGCAGCCAATACCTGATCATCCCTTTGTGTTTTCCCTGAGCTGATGGGCGTGTTTATTTATAATTCTGTCCTAATTAGCAACTCCCTGGACCACCTACTAATCTCCCAAGCTGAATTCCGAATACAAGACACACCTTGAAAGAATCAATGGAGATTTATTCTAAACTGTATGCAGAGATGTTAAACATGCTGTGGGCAGGCTTTCATCTTTTTCATCCTCAAAAAATACCCCTCATCCTGCTGCAAAGGTGAAATCCTCTTTGCAAAGCAGATGTTGAAGGTGGTGGAAGGGTTGCCCCGTTTCTGCTGTGAGGTGCAGCACAGAATTCAAGTAGGGTCACATCTGCTGCTTCAAACTTTCTGGTCAGATGCTCTGTGGCATAATGTGGAGCTGGAATGTCCTGGCTTCCATTTACTGACTTGTTTTCTTCTGCAAGGACGATGTTGAGCTTTCCAAGCTGTGTTGACTGGTGGTTTTTCTTGAGAAACCAAGATAAGGAGAATGTTGCTCACTGCTGTCAGTCTTCTGCCTGATACCGACCTGTTTTCCAAACTTGGCCTTGAGGTCTTTGTCCAACTTTGCTGCTTACAGTGGTTTTGCTACAAGGTCATTTTTGCAGATAATGAGCTTAAATTTTATTGTTTTTCTTAATTCTGTCCCTTTGCTCCTAATTATTCTGTCCTGGTTCTGCTGCAGCTTCCTCTCCATTTGCATTCACTCCCTCCCTGCTTCAGTGCCAGAGTTTCTGGAGTCAGACATCCTTTGCTTTATTTCACCATGGACAGTCTAGTCTGGCTGGCCAACTTCAATTATTTTATCTCCTTTTCTAATTAGTATTATCAGCCTGAGCTGAAACATATTTCACATTCCCATACTTATATTTTGCCTGGTTGCCACCTCTTTTTTCCCGGTTTCTTGCTGTCCTGGTGCTCCTTTCCCATGTGCTTGGCTGTTCAGCTGACTCTGCCATACCTGAATTGTTGGGAATTGATTTTTTTTTCAAGCTGAGTTCATGAATCACTGTGTCAACTGTTTGCACTGAGTTAGTTAATGTATATTTGTGTACCCTCTGCCAGGCGAGTTTATTTGGAATTCCTTGTTCCCCATTTTTCTGTTATTAGCTTGGAAATGAGATTTCTGCCTCCACGCATCTTTTTTTTCTACTGAGTTTGGTCTGCAGGTGATTGACCTGTCCAGGGTCACCTCCCCAGGCTCTGCCAAACATCTTCAGCCACCATCAGAAAGCTTTTATACACCAAGGCCCAGTTTGACCTGCATTTAGTAATAATTTTCCTCCAAAAAACCCCCCCACCATTTCTCTTGGTTTGGCTTTTCCCTCCCTCTCCCACAGGTGGTTTTTGTGCTTTTGTCTCTTCCCCACTGCACTCCAACCTGTTCTGGAGTGCTGGGATTTCATTGCTGCTGCATTCCTGCCTGCTGGAATTGATGTTTACTTCGTGCTTGTCTGAGCATCCTCGAGACTTTTAGGGGAGATCTTGGAAGCCATTTGAGCCCCAAGAGGCACGTCCTGCTGTTGTGATCCCCCAGGCTCTGCTGCAAGCTCAGCATCAGCAGCTCCCCTGTGGATGTGCTCAGCTCCCAGCAAGGCTTTGCACGGTTCTCTCTCTGCGTTTGTGTCGCCCTGGCTGCTGCCATCAGCTCAACCCCAGCACTGACAAAGCACTTTCTGTCCTTCTCCCTGAATTTTGGCACTTCAGCCAGCAGTGGAGCTGGGCTGGGCTCTCCCAAGGCTCATTCCTTGCTTCTCGTGTTTCTCCTGCATCCCTGGGGGCCCATTTGACCCCCACTTTGCTATAGAAATCCAGTGTTTTGTGTTTCCCTGCGTGCCTTTGCAGAAGCTCCAAAACTGCCAGCACAGCTCAGAGCGTGTCAACACTTCTCCTCTTCCAAGTCCCAATCCATGGAGAGGAATACCTGGCTATGAAGTTTCAGGTCACCCTGGGGGTCAGTGCTCTCTGGTGCCACTGGGAAGCAAATTCCAGCATCAGCCTTTTCCCCTCTCTCCCTCTGCAGCTCTCCAGCAAACCTTGGCCAGTCCTTTCCCTCTGGGAGTGAGAAGCTCCCTGCAAACACGAGCTGTCCCAGGAGCCATCTCTCGTGGTTTTGAAATCCTCGATGATTTATCCAAAAAGAGAGGGGTTTCATCTGATGATTCTGTGAGCATCTGCCACGGATTAACTCCTCTCTTTGTTTCCTGAATAAAATCCCAGTTCCTGCTGCTATGCTGTCTGTTCCCTGGGGCCTCACTGATTGTGGGCATGGACAGGGAGTCCCAGAATGGTTTGGGAAGGGACCTTAAAGATGATCTGATTCCAACTCCCAGTGGGGCTGAGATGGGAGAGGGGAATTCCAAACTTCTCTAGCACCCTTGAGCTCCCAGGACCATCCAGTCTGTTGTTATTGCTCATTTTATGGCTCTTTCAGTATCTCCAGAAAGTCAGGATCTCATCTCAGACTGGTCCCAGACTGTGCACTTGAAGGGCAGCTCTGTCTCACCATTTCACTGCCCCGTTCTGGTTTTCTGCTCCTACTCCTCTGCCTGCAATGCCCAGACTGGTTGGAAACCAAAGCTCTGGGAAGGGGGAAAGGAGAGCAACCCTACTGGCCTTGGATTTGTAGTGCCTCTCACACCTTCCCAAAGCTGAAAATGAGGTTGTGCTGCCACCAGAGAATACCAGAATGGTTTGAGTTGGAAAGAACTTTAAAGACCATTTAGTTCCATCCCACTGCCATGGGCAGGGACACCTTCCACTGTCCCAGGCTGCTCCAAGCCCTGTCCAGCCTGGCCTTGGGCACTGCCAGGGTTCCAGGGGCAGCCACAGCTTCTCTGGGCACCCTGTGCCAGGGCCTGCCCTCCCTCACAGCTGAGAATTTCTCCCCAGTATCTAAACTAAACCTCCTCTTTGTGAAACCTTGTCGTGGTTTGGAGCAGGGCTGCCCCAATCCCTGCCCTTTGTCACTGAGTCCAGCTGGGCAGGAACAGCCCCCCTGGCTCTCAGGACAGGGGTTTCCTGTTGGAAATGCAAAACGGCAAAAAAACCTCTGAAAGATGAGAAGAGCCAAAACATGCACAGATGTTTTATCTTCCCACCTTTCCATCCCACTCCTGCTGTGCTGAGCTGAAAGTCCAAATGAGGAACATCCAGACTTCAAGTCTTATAATGCCAATGTCTTGCTCTGATGGCTTTCCAGGATGTTTATTACTGCAGGATTTGTCAGAAATTTTCATATTCATAATTGCTTTTAAGTGACCAGTACTGAAGTTTAAAAATAACTTGATGTACTTTCAGCTTTGCTAGAAGCCCTTTCAGTATGGAAATTTAAGTCAGACTAATTTGTGAAGAGGGACAGAGCACTTCCAAAGCAAACCTCACTTTCTGGGACCAAGGGGAAGGGTTTTAAACTAAAAGAGGAGAGATTTAGATTGGATATTAGGAAAGAATGCTTGGCTGGGAGGGTGGGCAGGCCCTGGCACAGGGTGCCCAGGGAAGCTGTGGCTGCCCCTGGATCCCTGGCAGTGCCCAAGGCCAGGCTGGACATTGGGGCTTGGAGCAGCCGGGGACAGTGGGAGGTGTCCCTGCCCATGGCAGGGGGTTGGAACAAGATGGCTTTTTCAGGTCCCTTCCAACCCAAACCATTCTGCAATTCTGTGGTTCCATCTTCCAGTTGCTTCCTTACAGCTGTTTGTTCCAGCAATCCCACAACTACATTCCACCAGTATTTTCCCAAATAGTTTCACAGCTTCTGGGCTCCGTGCTTTGGACAAGGTGAGATCCTGTTGGAAAAGCAATGCTTAAAAAGATCTGGGATGTGGCACTGGTGTGCAGCCCTGAATGCTCTGCAGGGAGGGCTCACACTGAGACAGCAGCTGAATATTCTGTGTTTCCAAAGCCTGTTCAGATGGGATGGTTCTGTCTCTTGGCAAACTCCTTGGGAATTCTCCTTTTTGCCTCCCAGGCTGCCCATCCTCGCGTGCAACTGAGTGTGGGGGGTTTATTTTCGTACAAAACTGAAGTATGAAAAGCCAGCAGGAGATAGGGAGGGAGGTGAGGCTGCTTTGTGGTGGCTGCAGGAAAGGGAAGAGGGCAGAAACGTTCTTCCCAGCGCTGTCACGGATCCACCTCGGTGTTGGAGACACCACATCTGCCTGGGGAGGGGAGGAGGGGGAGACAGCCCGGGCAGGAGAGGAGCTGATTAAATCAAGGAGAGGTCTGGCAGTGCTGGGGAACAGCCTGATGTGCATCAGCCAGCACGTGTGCAACACATGTTGGAGCTTGATGTTACCAGGCGGAGCCGTGGGCCGGGAGCAGGACGGGAGCCACGGGCCTCCCTCCCACCAGGGCTCAGGCCTGCCCACAGCACCCCCTTGCTCGTGGAATCCTGCAGTGGTTTGGCTTGGAAAGGACCTTAAATCCCATCCAGTTCCACCTCCTGCCACGGGAAGGGACACCTCCCACTGTCCCAGGCTGCTCCAAGCCCTGTCCAGCCTGGCCTTGGGCACTGCCAGGGATCCAGGGGCAGCCACAGCTTCTCTGGGCACCCTGTGCCAGGGCCTGCCCACCCTCACAGCCAAGAGTCTCTTCTCAATATCCCATCTAAACCTACTCTCTTTTAGTTTAAATCCATCAGCCTTTGTCCTCCCAATTATTCTTCAGGATTCTACTCCCTGTGAGCACACCTGAGCAAAGAAACTCACCCAAATCCTGGCTATCTCAAGGCTTGTCCTGGTGGGATTTAATTCCTCCAGTGACCACACTCAGCCCAGGGACAGTCCTGCAAGGCAGCTCGTGTCCCGTGTGCTTAGATGGGATCTCCCAGAGCTGGAGCAGGGAGCTCACAGCACAATCCATGGCCAGGGAGCTGCTGCTCTCTGTTCCCAGGGAACAGGGACAGGATGAGAGGAAACAGCCTCAGGTTGCACCAGGGGAGGTTTAGATTGGCTATTAGGGAAAATTTCTCCATGGAAAGGATTGTCCAGCCCTGGCCCAGTTGCCCAGGGCAGTGGTGGGGTCCCCATCCCTGGAGGGATTTAAAAGCTGTGGGGATGTGGATCCCCACTTGGGGACAGGGGTGGCCTTGGGAGTGCTGGGGGAATGGTTGCACTTGATGATCTCAGAGGGGTTTCCCAACCTAAATGATTCCATGATTCCCTGACTGAGCCTGTCCCAGCCCTGGTGCACCATTTCCAGCCCATTTTCACTGGGCACCCAATAAGGATCAGCTGATTCCTGTCCCAGAGCCACCTAAACCCAGGCACTGATGGTTGGCTTGGGTCAGGAGGGGCTGATATGGCAGCTCCCACCCAGCATCTCCAGGCTGCTTTCTAGGGATTATTCACTTCCCTTCCCACGTCCTGGGGCTCCCTGAGAGTTACAGCTTTGACATCTGCAGCCACAGAGCCTTGGGGAAAATAAAATAAAAAAATAATAAAAAAAAAAGGTTTCACTGAGGTTTCACTGCTTCTTCCTGCAGTGAATTTTGATTCCAAGTGACCTCAGCCAGTGCCTGGGAATGCCTGGGAGTGCCTGGGAATGCCTGAGAATTCCTGGGAAATCTGCAGCCCAGGTCAGTCCCGAGCCCTGCAATGCGTCCCCAAAGAAAAGCAGAGTCATTTGGATTTTGCAGCAATCGTTTTGCCAATTTCCAATTCTCCTTCATAATCCTGATGGCTTTCTTGGCCTCCTTGGGGTCAGGATTTATGGGGACACATTTCCAGCCTCCTGGGGGAAGCAGCTTGGAGCTCTGGCTGCAAGCTGTTCCCAGGTAAGGATCAGGCTGCTCCTGGGTTTATCCTGTGCTCTCAGGAGAAGCTCTGTGTGGAATCTGAGCTGGGATGGATTTATTTTGTGCATCAGTTACATCTGCAGGGCTCACTTGTTACTCCACAGCCAAAGCTGTGTTTAAATCAGGCCTTTTAAAGCCTAAAACCTGCTGCAAAATTTCCCTCTCTCCAAACAATTTAGTTAATTAGCCAGCTAACCCAGCTCTGGTTGGCTCTCCCTGAATATACCCCATCCTGAAGGAGATTTTTCCTTAGATTTGGATGAAATGCAATGATTGAGTCATGATTTTTTTTCCCTGGCTCAGTTGCCAGAGCAGGGAATGTTGTTCACAATACTGGCTGTTGCCATATGCTTTTTTCATCAAGTTAAAGGGTGCAACTTTCTTTTTTGCTTCCCCTTCCACTGACTCACTCCCCAAATATGTTTCTGGTTAGGATGCCTTGTGACTTCTTCCTGACATAAGGTTTTCTAGTTTGCAGGCAGCTTTGGGAATCGCCTCTGTGAGTTCTGAAAGGTCCCAGCTCCTGGGAGGAGAGTCCTGGAGGGAACTGAAGAGGGTGCTTACCTGGGGTTTGGGTGTTTGCAGTTTTTGGGAGCTCTCCTGCTGCAGAAAAGGTTTTCCAGAAGCCTGGAAGTCCCCCTGCCATGGCCTCTGTGTGAGGATTGCTGTGCCTGGGATGTCTGGGAAATGCCTGAGGGAATTTTGAAGAGATGTCTCTTCTGGAAGCTGTGCAGAGCCAGGAGATGGCCTGGGTGGACCTTGTGAGTCCCTTCCAGCTCAGGACACTCTGTCATTCTGTGATCAGGTGAAGTTGGCCTTTTATCTGTTTGCTTTCAGGGATGCTGTGAGTGAGGGATGGGAGCTGCTGCCTGTGAAGGGTCCTGGAGGGACAGACAGACAGACTTCTGTAGGTAGCTTCAGGGTAGCTACCCTGAAGCTACCTACAGAAGCTGTAGGACAGACAGATTCCCTCCTGGAATCCCTTTAAGGCCTTGTCTTCAGGCCACCTTTGGCTGACCAGACCTTCACCACTGATGCCAAATTCCCTTGGGAAAGGTGAGTGGGGAGCCCTCCCAGTGCTCCCAACACCCCAGTGGGCAGCTCCCAGCACTTGGGCATGGCAAAGAAAAAACTGCCCAAAAAAAGCAGGCTACAAACCACCCCAGTGGCACTCCCTGAACCTGACCTTGCACCTGTGAGCACGGGACAGGCTGGCTGAACACCAGTGTCCCCCACACTTGTGGATGTGCATCCCAAAGTCCTCACAGCCCAGGAGATGCCAGAGGCTGGGAAGAAAATCCTGTCTCTCTTCCAGCTGCAGGAACTGAGATGCTGAGAGTTAAGTGACTGGCCCGAAGCCAGAGAGGCTGGAAATGAGCCCAAATCTTCCCTGCATTAGCTGGGATGTGACCCTGCAGCGTTCCTTGCCCTGCTGGAAATGTCACCCGTGATCCCTGGAGCAGCAATCCTGCAGAGAACATCTCCTGCTTTTTTTTTTTTTTTCCCAACCCTGAAGCTGCTTCTCCTCACAGGACAAGCCCCATCTGTTTGATCTTGTGGGATGCAGGAGGGCAGGAAGGTGCCAGCCTCCCTCTCAGAGCACTTCTCATCCCCTACAGCCTTGCCTGGAAAGTTGACTCTGGGCTTCTCCACACTGGGAATGTTCCAGAGAAAGTTGTTCCAGCTGAGAGCCTTCTCCAGCAGCGCTTCCCTGGGTGCTGGGTTGGTGGTGAGGACACAGCAGGGTGGCCCTGCCTGATCCTGGCACCTCTCCCAGGGAAAAGAAATGGGGATTCTCATTCTCCCTGCACCCCCTCCAAGCATGGGAGCTGCTCTTCCCTGTGCCACCTGGGGTGTCACCTGCCACGGCCACAAGCAGGTTGGGTATGGTGGAAGGTGGCAGCTGTGGTGGCACCTGCCAAAGCCACCTGAGATGCCAGTGCTGCTCCCAGGGTTTGGGCTCTCCTAAGGAGGGGCTCGTTCTGCTGGGCAGCAGGTGCCACCTTTCCATCGGGGTCTCTTCCAGGGAGGACAATTATAACCAGCCCTCCACAGGGTCACCTCTCCTTGGAGATCCAGGAGTGAATCCTGCAAAGATGCTGCCTAATTTCCATGGGATTTGATGGAACTTTGGGGGGTTTTTACTGGTTTTTTTTTTTTTTCCTCATTCTTTCCAGTGCTGCTATCACTGTTTTACCTTTCACCATCTGGTGTCATCACTTGGGAGATGGAGGAGGAGGAGGAGGCAGAGGTGTTTCCTTGCAAGGAACAAATGCTGGAATAACCCATCCTTGCTCAGCTGGCTGCATCTCCAGAGTCTCAAACACACTGGGGAGCTGGAAGCAGAGCCTGGCCACTCCATAGCCCTGCAGGGAAGGACGGGGGCCTGGAGGTTTGGAAATAATACCCTGGCAGCACAACCTCATGAATTTTCCCTTTAAGAAAAAAAAATCTGTGTCAGGATTTGGGTTGTTAGATGGTGTTTCCCTAAAGCAGCCAGTGCTTGGTGCAGAGAGCTTTGGGAGCCAAGCAAGGTGATAAATCCCTGACTTCATCACTTGACATCCCAAGATGAGAGAGCAGCAGGGGCCTGGGTTGGGATCCCAAATCTGCCCAGTTCCCCCCATCCATCCCTGAGAAGGTGGCACTGAACTTCCCACTTGTCCCTTCAGTTCCAGGTCCCCAGGGCTCTCACTGGCAGATCCCAGCTGAAGGCATGGCACCCATCATGGGGAATAACCATCCTCCATTCTGACAGGACCAGGGGTGATGGCTTCCCAGTGCCAGAGGGCAGGGATGGATGGGATATTGGGAACTGGGAATTCTTCCCTGTGAGGGTGGGGAGGCCCTGGCACAGGGTGCCCAGAGAAGCTGTGGCTGCCCCTGGATCCCCGGCAGTGCCCAAGGCCAGGCTGGACAGGGCTTGGAGCAGCCTGGGATGGTGGGAGGTGTCCCTGCCCATGGCAGGGGGGGGCACTGGATGGGCTTTAAGGTCCCTTCCAACCCAAACCATTCCAGGATCCTACAATTCCATGATCTCTGCCACGGTGACCTCTTCTCACCCGAACCAATTCCCTCTCTGTGCCATTCCCCTTCCCAGGAGCATCCTGAGGGCCTGTTAAGCCACTTCAGAGCACTGACCTGGTTTTCCCCTTGTCTCCAGGATGTTTCCTGCCCTGCTGCCGTGGGCCTTGGCTTCTCCTCCCACCCTCCCACGGCTGCACAGCCGCGGCTCGCAGCGCATTCCTCCGTGTCGGGATCTCCTCCTCTCTAGCTGAGGAGCTGAAGGATATTTCCAACCCTGCCCTGCCAGAAAATACTGGCATCCACCTCCATCTCCCGTCCTCCTGCACACACATCCAGCTCCTCGAGCGCTCTGATTCTCTGCCATGTTTAAACAACCGTCACTGACAGGCAGCTCTCGATCCAGCAGGTTGTTTTCTTTCCTGGCTGGAGGGTTTTTTTCCCCCCTTTTCCAAGCCCCAGCTGGTTCCTGCAGTTTCCTCTCCTAGGGATTGGGTTAGGCTCTTCCTGCTGAGTGTCCATGCTGAGATTTACCTGCAGGAGGGACTGGAGCGAGGCTGTGCCTGGCATTAATTTCAACCCACCTTTGCAGAGAATTGCAGAATCACAGAATGGTTTGGAAGGGCCCTTAAAGATCACCTGGTCCCAACCCTGCTGCCATGGACAGGGCTGCCACATGAAGCTGGAATGAAGCTGTTGCAGCTCCAGCACCCTCCAGTTCAAGCAATGAGCTGCCAAAAGGTTTTTCTGGCTGGAGGGGGTGGGAGAGGCCTGATGGCACAGGATGGGCACAGCAACCACCTGGGATTCCTCTTTCTGGCTCAGCTTTAAAACTCTCTGATGGTGGGGTCATTGCTTCACTCCCTCACATCAGAACAGTCTCCCCAAAGAGCCAGTCTGAGTCTCTCTCCAGGTGATTTTTCCATTGCTTTTTGCTCATCCCCTGTGGAAAGGCAGAACAGGGCATTTCCTCCCTCTTCCATTCCTCCCTCCCTAGATAAACCCTCTTTTATCTACCTGAAGATGTTATCATCATTCTCTCTCTCTCTGGGGTAAACAGCCTGAATTCTTTCAACTTCTCCTCACCTGTCACACTCCTGTCCCACCAGGATCTGCTGAGGAACTGGGACTGGGGGGTCCCCAGTGGGGCCCTCCTTGAGCCCACCTGACCCTATTTCACAGAGAATGTGGGGCTGCACCAGGAGCACCACAGGACCCTCGGCTGTAGACACCGTGTGTCTTCCAGGAGCTCACAAATCACCTCGATTTCAGGGGATTTGGGGGATTCCCAACAGGATTGCCCACTCCTGGCTGGCTGAGAGCCCACCCCCCCTTCCTAGGGGAGCTGCTGCTCGCTTCAGAGCGCTCTGCTCACAGACGAAGAAGTTCATCCCACCCGGCTGATTCAATAACATCGACCTTATTAAACCACTCTGGCCTGCTCTGTCTCTATTTTTCCAGCACTAACTGCATTTCCATCCTGCTCGCATCCGATCTTTCCGGTGAGGGCTGGAGCTGGAGCAGCACAAAGCCACGCAGCTGTCTGGGCATCATCCGTCCCCGCCCTCCCCCGGCACAACAGGTTCAGCTGCTCAGGGCATCTCACGTGTCTGAGGGGCAAATAAAAGGTACCAACCCCTTCTAGAGATGGATTTGTTTTCTGATTATGTTCCCCAAATCCCTTTTTTTTCAGCTCAGAACTCTTCTCTGAGAGCTGAAGCAATCCTTGGCGCAGAGATGTGGATGTGACCGGGAAATCTGAGCCCGGTGTCCATCAGGGCACAACCCCCCTGTTTGCCTGTAGCCTCCCAGGGTTAATTTCCCCTTCTAAAGGAAGCCATTTGGGGTTATTTTTTAACCAATGTTGCATTCAGGGGCTGTTGTGCTTTTCCAGAAAGCAAACCCCAGCAGCCTGATCCCTGCTCCAGTCGGGATCTGCATCCTCAGGGACTGTAAGGTCACTGCTGTGTGTCCAGCCTGGACTTCTCCATGTGTAAAACGGGGAGAAAATTGCTGAAATTCCCTTGGCTGCAGCCATTCATAGCAGGATATGATCAGGGAATTTGGGTGTCTTGTGCTCACACAACACAATAAGAAGAGCCAAGATACAGAATCCCAAAATCCCAGAATGGTTTGGGCTGGAAGGAACCTTGAAGACCATCTCATTCCAACCCCCCTGCTATGGGCAGATATCACTGGTTTTGGTTAAAAGCAAGACAGCAAAGATTTTGGGGGGCTGGAGAGCCCCACAATGAAGAGGTTGTAGGGGACAATGCTGAGTCACTCTCCCTGGACCTGTGACTTGGGGTCTGGGGCAAATTTGGGTGCCTCACACAGGGTGAAAGGGTCCTTCTCCATCGGGGCTGTGCCCCCAAACACCCCAGGGAGCCCCGTGGTGTCAGTGCTTTGCTCAAGGACCTGTTATCATCCAGCTCTCACAGAGCTCTGACGTGGGAATCGATAAAAACTCTCCTTCGGTGTTTTTTGGTCTCTGGCAGCGCCTGAGCAAAGGCGGCCAAAGCCCAGCGGCTCCGTCCTTGGTGCCCTCCTCCTCCTCCTCTTTCTTTCCTCTCCTCCTTCTCCTCCTCCTCCTCATCTTCTCCTTCTCCTCCTCCTCCTCTTCTTCTCCTTCTCCTTCTCCTCCTCCTTCTCCTTCTCCTCCTCTTCTTCTCCTTCTCCTCCTCTTCTTCTCCTTCT
>VZTR01016083.1:179505-190932 GCA_013400775.1 Chaetops frenatus | reverse complement strand
AAAAAAAAAAAAAGGGGGACAAAACGAATTGGGGACAGGGAAATGGGCGCTCAGCTTCACCGCTGGTTTCCCAAGGATGCCCATGGAGCCATTTCACTGGAAAAGTATCCTGGTTTCCACGAAGAAAAGGGGCAGACGGGCTGGGAGCTGCGCCGCGGGCAGGTCTGGTAGGTATCATCCCAATCCCGATGGAAGCGGCCGTGCGTTTCGGCACCTTATTTGGCTATTGCTGCTCGTAGGGAGCGAGGACTTGTTGCAAACAGTGGGAAGAGCCCTGGGGATGCTTGGCTGGCTCTGACGCAAGAGCTGCGCCGGTGCATTTTTGACCTTGCTTTGCCTCTCGGCCGAGCAGTGCAGCTCGGGGAGCCTCTCCCTCCGCACGGGAAAGGAGCCCCCGGCATGGAGAGGGCAGGGAGAGGGGCTTCCTCAGGGAAAGGGAGACTCTGCCAGTGGGTTTAGGAGGAGAAGGAGCCGGCAGCCCTTCCTCAGCGTGCAGCCAGCTGTACTAAAAGGTTACCAGCTCTGCGGGGCCGTATCCAATTGCATCAGCTGGGAACCTCGTCCAACACGCCGGGGCCGAGAGTAACCCTTTCTATTTATTGCCCTATTGTTTGAGGCTGGAGGAACACGGAGATACCATCTGGGAAAGCTTTGTTGTTACAGACCGGCTTTCGCCTGCGCTCCAGAGCCACCCTCTAAATCACGCTCCGGCTTCCACATTCGGGGGGATGGAATGGGGGTTCCTTTGACCGGGGATTGAGGCCCCAGGAGGGTTTGACCTGCTGCGGTGTCACCCAATTTCCCTCTGGCAGCATCAGCCACGTTAGCAAAAACCCTTGGATAAAACCCGGCTAAGTCTGCCCAGGGTGACCTCAGGAAAGGTTTTATTAGTGTTAAAGGTATATTAGGTATCAAAGCAGAGGAACATATATAAATTTTAAATTATAAATTATCTCCATTATAATGGCAAAGTGAAAAGTGGGCGAATTTTACCATCCCATTAAGAGGGTCTTGCTGCCTGTGTGGTGCCAAAGCACCGCGGTCTAGTGGAAGTTGTTCCTGCCCATGGCAGGGACTGGAATAGGATGGTTTTTAAGCTCCTTCCCAACTCAAACCGTGCCATGATTCCATGGTGCTAAAGCTCCCACCGCCATTCATGGGGAATGTGGGAATGGTGCTCATGGGGACAGTGCTGGGCGGGCAGAGCCATCCCCGAGGCTGGCGGGGCGGGCACGGCTCTGCCGGGATGTGATTTCCCATCACCTGGCACGGGGCAGGATACATCCACAGCCCCGCACCTCAAACCACAGCCCCGCACCTCAAACCACAGCCCCTTCCGCGTGTTGGATTTTCAGGAAGCGGGGTTGCTTGGCGGGATGTGTGTATCACTGGGTGGAGGAGCTACAGGAAGCGGATAATATTTTTTTTTCCTCCATTTGTGCCGGTTCAGACCCTTTTATTTAAAGACAGTTCCCATTTCCCACATTCACACAGATGATGAGGATGGAGGGAACCAGTCCATCTCCCAGCCTCAACGGAGGCACGGACTACCATGCCAAGGTAGGGTTTTGCCAAACGGGAAGGATTTTTCCTATGATTTTGGGGTCAGTGTTATAAAACACCCCAAAGGGCGCAGAGTGGGCACGGCTGCCGTGGAACCCACACGTGTTTGGGACGCCAAGGTTCCGCCAGCCCTAAGGGATGCTCTCCGGGCTGGCTCCCGAATTTCCCACTCTGGATGCCCTGGGACCACTGGCCACGAGCCGAGCCGGGCAGGGCTGAGCAAAGCCGGGCACAGCCGGGCTGGGATGAGCCGAGCTGGGATGAGCTGAGGCGGGGTGAGGCGGGCCGGGCTGGGCAGAGCCAAGCCGGGATAAGCCGAGCTGGGGCGAACCGGCCCGAGCCGCGGTGGGCAGAGCCCAGCCGGGATGAGCCGAGCTATGTTGAGCCGGGCCGAGCCGGGACGGGCACAGCCAAGCTGGGCCGGGCCGGGGCGAACCGGGACAATCCCAAGCCGGGCCGGGCCGATCCCAGCCGGGCCGCCCCCCGGCGATTCCCGGATGTTGGAGCGGCCCCCACTTGCTCCGTCCTTCGCTTCCATAAAAGGCCAAGGGGCCCGGCAGCCACAGGCGCGTTTTTCCTTTAATTATTNCTGCGGCCCCGATCCCGCCCCACCGCGCCCCCAGCCCTGCCCCGGGGCGCGGGCACAGCCGGGCCCATCCCGCTGCTGATCCCGCTCCCGCTCCGTGCCGGGCGCGGCCGGCGGCGCAGGAGGCCGGGGCCATGGCGCTGGACGGGATCCGCATGCCGGACGGCTGCTACGCCGACGGGACGTGGGAGCTGAGCGTCCATGTCACCGACCTGGGCCGCGACGTCACCCTGCGGGTCACCGGCGAGATCCACATCGGCGGCGTCATGCTGCGCCTCGTCGAGAAGCTCGGTGAGTGCCCCGGGACCCCCGGGCCAGCCCGGCATCCTCCCAGTGCTCCGCACCCTGCTCCAGTACTGTGCTTTAACTCCCAGCACCCTGCTCCAGTAACTGTGCTTTAACTCCCAGCACTCTGCCCAGTGCAGTGCCCAGCTCCCAGCACCCTGCTCCAGTACTGTGCTTTAACTCCCAGCACTCTGCCCAGTGCAGTGCCCAGCTCCCAGCACTCTGCTCCAGTACTGTGCTTTAACTCCCAGCACTCTGCTCCAGTACTGTGCTTTAACTCCCAGCACTCTGCTCCAGTGCAGTGCCCAGCTCCCAGCACCCTGGTCCAGTACTGTGCTTTAGCTCCCAGCACTCTGCTCCAGTGTTGTTCCCCATCTCCCAGTACCCAGCCCAGTGCAGTGCCTGAATACCTCAGTTTAGCCCCCAACACTCTGCCCAGTGCAGTGCCCAGCTCCCAGCACTCTGCTCCAGTGTAGTTCTCCAGCTCCCAGCACTCTGCTCCAGTGCAGTGCCTGAGTACCCCAGTTTAGCTCCCAGCACTCTGCTCCAGTAGTATTTCATCTCCCAGCACCCTGACCCAGTACCCTGACCCAGTACCCTGCTTTAGCTCCCAGCAGCGCTGCTCCAGGACTGTATTTCTGTCTCCCAGCACCCTCTCCCAGTACTGTGCTTCAGCTCCCAGCATCCTGCCCCAGTACAGTGCCTGAGCACCCAGTGCTGTGCTCCAGCACCCAGCACCCTGCTCCAGTATTGCGATTTAGCTCCCAGCACCCTGTCCCGGTACTGTACTCCAGCACCATCTCCCAGTACCGTGCTTGGGCTCCCAGCACCCTGCCCCAGGTCCCAGCATCCTGCCCCAGTACTGGGTTTTAGCTGCAGCACCCTCTCCCAGTGCTCTGCCTCAGCTCGCAGCGCTGTGCTTTTGCTCCCAGCACTAGGGAGCACCCCGTGTCCCCACACCCTGCCCTAGCCCCCCATCCCTGCCCCCAGCAGCCCCCCGTGCCCTGCACCCTTCCAGGCACCACCTCCACCAGCCAGACTTTACCACCCCGGGGCCTCAGCCCCATCCGCCGGCTGCTTCGCACCCAGGATTTTACCCAGAGTTAGGAAACAGCTCCATTTTCGGGATGGGGGTGGGGGTTTTATGGGCGCTCCGCAGTTCACAGCGAAACTTCATCCTGAAGTTGCGGCCGGTTCCGTGCGAGCAAAGCGCTGCCGAGGGCCCGTGGGGCGGTCGGTGGGGTGATGTGGGCGAGGGGACCCTGGGGACAGGGCGGTGAGCGGTGGCTCTGGGCGCACACCTGGACAAAGAGCCCGTTTGTCCGGGACGCGTGGGAACGCCGGGACGCGGCCAGGGCTCTGTCCCCGCCGAAAGCGGGGAGCCCGGCCCCGCCAACCTCCTCCTCCTTGCCTCTTTTATCGGCTCTCTAAGGCTCCGCTGTGTTTACTCAGCGGTGCAGCCCGGGCTGATGACTGTAATTGCTCAAATAAAATATTAATTGCGATGTCCCGCGCGTGCCTGCGGCTGTGGGAGTAGCGGAGCTGTCAGCTGCAGGTCCCGCTCCGCTGCGGAGCCCGCGTGTGCCTCTAAAAAGCCCATCTTCCCCCGTGCTTAGGTCTTGATTTATTAATTATCTGGAGTCGCAGGAAGGAAGAGATGGATATAAATACGCTGGGTTTCGAAAGGAAGCGAGCGCTCGCATCAAAGAGTCTCGTGCTGGAGGGTGCCTGAATTCCCCGAAAACTTGATTTTATTCGGATTTTTTTTTTTTTTTTTTTTTTTTTTTTTTTTTTACTTTAACGCTGGAGGTGCAGAAAGTTTTGCCGAAGTTGAGCGCTCTGTGGCTGGGGAAAAAGCAAACCGGCTTTCTAGAGGTGATAAAAAAATCCAGCCATGAGTGAAGGAGCGATGCTCCCCCTCGGTGCTGGGTGCCGGGAGATGCGGGAGCAGATCCAGGGCCGAAGCGTGTGTGGAGAGCCAGGCATGTGCGCGGGGCCGGAGCCCGGCGAGGACCTAAATTAGCTCCTGACGTAATCCATCCCCCTCCAAATGTTTGCCCGGATCCTCTCCACTTGTTAAATTAGGGATTGTATGAGAGGGAAGGAATGCAGCGGCCGCAGGGATGGAGCTCCCCGGGGGGCTCAGCCCCAGTGCCTCCCTCCCCGGGATGGTCAGATCCATGGCTATCTCCGGCTGTTGCCTTCCCTTTCCCCTTGGCTTTTGTCCCCCAGCCAGGCTATACGTATTTAGTTCCTTTTAATCTTGCTGCGTGTCAGCTCTTCCAGCCCTCTCATTATTTCTATGGCTCTTCTTTGAGCTCCTGCCAGTTGAGCGGGGTCGGGTTGAGCGGAGCGGGGTGGGACAGGGCTCGTTCCTCATCCTCCCGTGCTCCTCAATGCCTCCCTTCATCCAGCCTCCACGCTGCCTCATCTCCACATAAATTCATTCTGCAATTTTTCCACATCGAAACCCTTTCCCTGCATTTTTAACCTTTTCCTCCCTGTCATTCCTCTGTTTGGTTCCTTATTTCAGCAACTTTCAGTGTTAAAAAAAAACATTCTTCTCCTGCCGAGCAGGTTTTCTGCCTTGAGTTTTAAGGAAATTTCCTAAAAATGAAGTTTCCTTGCAGTTCTGGGTTTCCCTGTGGGATCCCCCATGGACTGTTCTGCTTGCACTCTGCGGGGGGAGGAGGGAAGGCGGGTCAGTGCCTTGGGCTGGGGTTTGCCTGCTCCATCCTTTGGGACAGATCGTGCAGGCTTTGGAAAGGAGAAGATTTCTGTGGCCTTCCCGGAGTTCCAGTGAAGTTTAGGACATCAGTGGGAATTTGCAGCAGATCAGCCACATTCTGATTGTAGGGTGCTGGTAAGAGCTCTTCACCATCAGTGAACAGGGGGGAAAAAATGCCTTCCCTCCTCCCAGCAGCAAGGAGAGCTTGGTAAAGGGAAAAATCTTGCTTTACTTAGTATTTATTGATGCTTGTAGGACAAAGATTGCAGTAAATATCCTGTTGGGATGAAGCAGGAACCCAGCAAAGTCTCTCCTCCTTCACTGCAGGGCTGCAGGAATCCATAAATGCCACGGACCCGGTCCCTGCCTGCGCAGAGCGGCTGCACTCGGGCTCTGTGGGAACAGGCAATTAAAATCCGTGCCTAATGCAGGCAGGGATTGGAGGAAACCCAAGCAGCAGATAGGGATTCTGGTAACTCAAGTGAATTGCAGTGACCTGTTGGCTCCCCTGTTATTCATCACCCGCTGGATTAAGCCACTCCGTTAATTGAGCCGTGCCAAGTTCTTGGCAAAGTCATCCCTGAAAAATAATCAAAAAAGTGCTGAGGTTTTAAGAGCAGCAGCATTTAGTTGCTCTGTGAGGGTTGGGGTCCGTACTGGAAACTCCTGGTGCTCGCTCAGGGTTTTTTAGGAATTTTGCCACTATTGACTTACAAACAAAACAAAAAAAACCCCAAAAAAAACGAGGCTTAAAATCACTGGGAGCAGAGGAAGGAAGGAAGTGAACGTAGGTTATTGTTGTTGTCAACTTGAGGCTGTTTTAAACACATGGAATTAAAAAAATCCTGCTTTTTTTTTGAAATGTGCTTGGGAGGAGCTCTGTGGAGTTTATGGAATTCTGTGGGATATATGGGGGATGCTCTGTCTGGTCATGGGAATAAAGGAATAGCTGACAGAAACAGGGCAGGGGGGACAAATGGTGTCTGGCAGAGGCACAGCTTAAGACAGATGACCTAAATGTGCACTGAGCAGATTCAGAAAGTCCGTGGATAGAAGTTTTGTGATGGAAATGTGGAGTTCTCTCTGGGATTCTTCTACAGGCAGGATGTGGGTGGCAGTCAACTCCAGCTCCTGGGGTTTGCTGGGAGCACTGAGTACCTTTTTGGGCTTGTACCTCAGGAAAATAGATAAGTGACTGAAAAGAAAAAAAAACCAAACCAGCAAAATTTGTAATTGTAGATGTCCTTCTGGACCAAAAGGAGTTAAGGATGGGTAGTGTTGTGGCATCCCTATTTTATTGACCTGGGATGGGCAGGAGAGCTGACATGGATAAATGTCAGAGCAAACCCTCTGCGCTCAGACAGGCTGACAGTGGCAGGCAGTGATGACATCTCCTGAAGCCTTGGGAGTTTTTTGTGAATTCAAGCTGGGATGAGGGTTTGTGCAACTGCTTTGAGCTCCATTGTTCCCTTTGGCAGCTCCTCCACTATCTCCTTTGTGTCACCTGGGAGAGGGTGGGATGTCCCCTGAGCACTGTCTCGGGTTGTCCCATGCAGTTTTGGTTGTAGCACCTTAAACTCTTTTTTTAAAGTGGTTTCAGCCTGCAGATGTGTCTGGGATTCACCCCAGGGGCTCTTTTCACCATCAAATAGACTTTGCTGTGTTGCCTTCCAAAGATTTCAGCTGCACTCCTTGCAAGATCAATTCTAAATATTAGTGTTGTTCTGCCTGTGAAGTCTCCTCTCCTTAATGGACCCCTGAAAGGTTTATGAATAAAACACCAACAAAGTGCAGCGTCATTGATTTGCCCAGGTTTGTGTTTGAGGTTTTGCAGTGCTTATAAACACTCCAGGCCCTCGTGAGAGTCGCTGGGGAAATTCTTTGCCTTGCAACTGGAATGAACTCTTTGGAAACAGCTTAAGGCTACAGGAGAGAAATGCAGAGTCCTTGTCCCATCTCATTCATGTTGTAAACACAAGGCAGGAGGAGGCTGTGGGACTTGTTTTGTGGGTGGCTTGTTCCCTGTGCTTTGGGCTTTGCTGGAGTGAGGCATCCAGATCTGGGATCCTCAAAGGAAGGATGTGGAGCTGCTGGAGCAAATACAGAGGAGGCCAAGGGCTGAATGTCCTGGAGCCAGGCTGGGAGAGCTGGGGATGCTCACCTGGAGAAGAGAAACCTCCAGGGAGAGCTCAGAGCCCCTTGCAGGGCCTAAAGGGGCTCCAGGAGAGCTGGAGAGGGACTGGGGACAAGGGATGGAGGGACAGGACACAGGGAATGGCTTCCCACTGCCAGAGGGCAGGGATGGATGGGAGATTGGGAGGGAATTCCTGGCTGGGAGGGTGGGGAGGCCCTGGCACAGGGTGCCCAGAGAAGCTGTGGCTGCCCCTGGATCCCTGGCAGTGCCCAAGGCCAGGTTGGACAGGGCTTGGAGCAGCCTGGAACAGGGGGAGGTGTCCCTGCCCATGGCAGGGGTGACACTGGATGGGCTTTAAGGTCCCTTCCAACCCAAACCACGCTGGGATTTTCTGACTGTAGCCACACTTCCCAGAATTAGGTGTCTGAGCACCAGTACTTGGTGCCAGGTGTGAGCTCGGGGTGTTCCTCCAATCTGTGCCCACGATGTCACCTGGGCACCTTCCCTTGTGATATCCACAGGTGCTCATCTGCCCATCAGTTGTCACCTGAGATGAGAAGGATTTTTTCCTTCAAAACTAGCACTGGTCTCTCCTCAGAGTTTCTTTTCAAGTGCATGACATCCATGAGAGGACTCCAAGTGCCACTCAGTCCTCTGGGAGCTGTTTGTGTTCCCTCTGGGGCTGGATGCTGACAGCCTCCTGTCCCAAATAATGTGGTAAATGGGGGTGGCATTTGCTGTACTTTTGGCAAGCACTGACCCTGCTCCAGATTACCCTGGAAAATTTCTTCCCAAGCTTTTAAACAGCAAAGTCTGCCCAGCTGGCAGGCAGTGGGATGGTGAGCACAGAAGGGGATCTGGCACCTGCTGAGCACCAAAGTCCTCCTGCTCCAGATCCAGGCAGGGTTTTGGGCTATTCTGAGTTGGAATTGGTTCCCTGGATGCTCCCTTAGAGCTGCTCCCACTTCAGCAGCATCCCCAGGCAGCCCAGCAGAGCTGCTCCCACTCCCTGCATTTCCATATTGCCACTTGATTCATCCCTTTGCTCGTGGCCTGTGCTGATCCTCAGCCTCCAGACAGCACATTTTTGGTGACATTTAGGTGACAAGGTGCCAGTGCTGTTAACACACACTCCAGCCATGCACAGTGACCTGCCAGGGGCCGGCTCATTCCTTTCCATCCAGCTTTGGACTCCAGGAAGCTCCTACATGAGCTCAGATTGATCATGGCTCAAATAAAGTCCTCTTTGTGAGCCTGAGTGGAATATTCTGCTGAGCTGCCAATGGCCAGAGGAATTCAGGGTGGGGGGAGGTAAAAGCCCCATAGAGGCAGCTCCGAGCTGCAGTCACGGCCGTTAATATTTGTACTCAGAGTGGTGACGATTCTTTAGGGGCCAAAACAATTCAGATTTTATTTTTATTTATTGCTTTTAAAATTCTGTCACTGTGAGCCGTCTGATTTGGCTGGAAGGAGCCCGGTGGGAGGGGAAGGAGCACGGGGTGGGAGGCGGCGTCGGTGTTCCCACAGATCCCAGAGCCTGGGTTTGTCACACCACAGACAGGAAATTGTTGGGTTTGCTGCTCCCACCCAGCCCAAATCAGTAGTTTCCTCTTCCAGCTCCCTCAGGTTTCGATTTGACATAAGGCACATGGGGAAGCCAGAGTGGGGAGCTGAAAAATCATAGAAATCATCACATTCACAAAGTTCCCCTTTTTTTTTAATCCTTTTTTTTTCCCTTTCCCTTACTCTCCATCAGGGCTTGTGTTTTACACAGGCATCTGATTGGGTCTGTCTCAGCCGTAGAAAAACACAAAGAAATTTGACTCAGAATAGAATCCCTGGAAATGTTCAAGGCCAATTTGGACTTGAAGCACCCTGATGCAGTGGAAGGTGACCCTGGGGATGAAATTAAATCATCTTTAAGGTCCTTTCCAACCCCAACCACTCTGTGACTCCATGATTCAGCAAACCAGGCACCTGAATTTTAACCCTTGGTCTTTGATGTGATTAAAAAAAAAAAGGATTGTGGATATCTGCCTGAAATTGTGGGGAATGTTTACTGAGTTGGGAAAGATGAGGGATTATTTGCACTGCAAACTTCAGTCGTTTCAACATCACCAGGGACACCAACACCACCAGCTCCTGGTTTGGGTGTTGGGGCAGTTTTTTTAGTGGTGGTTTTTCTGACAGATGAGGGGAAGGAAGGAGATTTACAGCCCTTGTGGAGCTCACTGACTTCAGCCCAGCATCCAACCCTGGCTGTGCTTGCGGGGAAAAGTCTCAAGGTGTGAAAACAACTTGGAGAAGCTGCATTTCTTCATTCTTATTCTGAAATGGGAATTAACTTATTGCTTAGAATGGGGCAGAGAAACAAAACTGAGCAAAACTCAGCTGGTGGGATTCAGTTCTGAATGTTCCAGTGGCTTTCAGGGGTTTTTGGTGTATAATTTGGAAAAATGCTGAGACCCCCAAATTCCTACTGGATGGAATTTAGGCAGAGTTGCTGTAATTTAGTTTTCTTGCCCAGGTTTGCTTTTGACACATTGCTCATATCTAGGCTGCAGCTTCCACCAGGTAGAACTGATGGGGTAGGATATGACAAGAGCCCAGAAAACCAGAAGAAAGTTTTTTTATTTTTGTTTTATTTCTGGAGAACTGGTCTTGGTTTTTCTTTCATTCACCCATTTTCTGGTGAGGTTGCAACACCTCTGGATGCATCTGACACTCTGTGGCCATTCAGATGTGAACCTCAGCTGGGAGCTGTGTGCATGGCATGTCCCTGTGCCAGCATTGATCCCACTCTTCCAGACCAGGTGGGATCTTGGGAGACCGCCACTTTTTAGTAAAATGTGGCTGAATTTGGCCAACAGGTGGAGAACAGCACCAGGAGGGGATGCACATAAAAAACCAGCCAAACCAGCAGCTGTAGAAACCTTCCCCTTTACAACCTCAGCTGGTTTTTAGCTTGCAGAACATCCTGACAGCACCCAAAAAATGCATCTTGCCAATGGATTTTAAATCTCTTCCCAGCCCATTACACCTGCTTGGCTGGTGGTTGTTTTCTTTATTTTCCCATGTTCCCTGTAGGCACATGTACTTTGAGAAGGGTTAATTGCTGAAACTCCAATTCAACTAGAAAGTCTGGGCTTTATGAAATTGCCTGGAAGAATCTGAGTCCCTGTCTTGCTCAGCTTCCCCTCCTGGCTGATGTTCCACAGAGCTTTGGTGGGCACCATGTCCAACTCCAGAGCTTCTGCAGCAGAAATTGTCCCCATCCCTCATGTCCTGCCCCAGGGCTTTAGTACCAGGACTTGGGTCTGTAATGGGTGAGGCAGATCCAGGCTTAAGATTGGAGGTGCTGAAGTCCTTTAAGAGTGTTTTGTGTTCATTGATGAGCTTGGGGCGACCGGCAGAGTCATGGAATGGTTTGGGTTGGAAGGGTTGGAATCTCATTCCACCCCTGCTATGGCAGGGACACCTTCCACTGTCCCAGGCTGCTCCAAGCTCTGTCCAGCCTGGCCTTGGGCACTGCCAGGGATCCAGGGGCAGCCACAGCTTCTCTGGGCACCCTGTGCCAATGCCCTGTTCTTCAGGCCATGATCCCACCTGGATCTGCAAGAGAAGGACCAACACTTACAATTATGGGTTGCTGAAGGTATCCTCAGGGCTCCAAATGTCACTTCCCAGGGATCTAAACTTTGAGCTGGGATTAACCATCATTGAGGCACTTGGTGAGGTGCTGGGAATTCAAGGTTGGGAATTCAGGTTGCCCATCATCCTCCTTTCCCTGCCTGATGCATCATCGCTCCCAGTACACGTCCTCTGGCTCCCTTGCTGGGTGTGATGTCTTTTTGGCAGGAGCAGCTCCTCTGGCTTGCACATTCCTTGGGGATGAGTCAGGACTGCAGGCTGCTGTCACCCTGGGACACTTGTCCTTTTTGGAGAGGGAAGAGAGCCTGCTTTGAGGCTGGAGGGTGAGGGAGGCTGGGCTGCTCCTCAGGACAGCTCCCTGGAGAAGTGCTTTTCCTTCCTTCCTTCTTCTGCTGCTGTATTTCTGCCCAATGCTTCCTATTTTGTGCTGGATGAATCATGGAAACCACATCCTTAATCGAGTTTTCTGCCATTTCTCAT
>VZTR01016083.1:86676-175457 GCA_013400775.1 Chaetops frenatus | reverse complement strand
AAAAAAAAAAAAAAAAAAAAAGTGACCACTTTTATTTTAATTTTCTTACATACCGCCCCCCACCCCCTCCCCGAGGAGTTTCAGCCCATCTGCACCAAACTCAGTGAAAAGCTGGAAATTTTAGGGTTGGTTTTGTGTTTTCCAGGTACTTTTGTACTTTTCAAGTACAAAAAAAAGAGTTTTAGCAAGAGGAAAGGCTTGGCTTTGTGAGTTGGTTTCAGTCCCTGCACTGTATCTTGGAGATAAATATATGTAGATATATTTATATAGATAGAAATAGATAGATATAGATATAGATATAGATATAGATATAGATATAGATATAGATATAGATATAGATATAGATATAGATATAGATATAGATATAGATAGATGTGGCATTTATATATGTAGATATATGTGTGTGTATATGTGGATATATTTGATGTGCATATATTTTGTGTGTTTATATATTCTATGTGCATATAATTTGGTTTTGTCTCTGTTTTATATATGCATGGATGGATTTTATATATATATATATATGGGATAAGTTTATATGTGTATGTTTATATCCATAATATATCTTATATATTTCATATATCTATTATATATATATGCTTAAATATATATATTTTTATATATATTACATATATATCTATTTTTTTATATATATATAAATTTGAGATAATGGAAAGGCATTTTGCCACCTCAGCTTCCCAAGTGTGCCTAGACCAGAGCAGGGATAATCCTGATTAAACCCACCCCTGGGAAAAAGCCAGGGAAAGCTGTGGAAATAATTCTGCTCTTGTGGAAAACCCCCGCAGTGGGATGAATGGGCGTTGGCTCTGGCACGTTTTTCTCCAGAGGGGGATGGTCCTCTTGGATTGTTCCTGGGGAATGCTGAGGACTTGAATCCATTGCTCTAAAAGCCATCATTTACAATTAAGGAATGAGCTGCAGCCTCTGCTCTGGCTGCTTGCACTGCCCCTCTGAAGGTGGAGAGGATTCCAGGGAAAACAGCAGTGACTGCAAAGCTTTTGTTTCCAAAAACCCACCAAAAATCCATGATCCAACCCAGGCAGGCTTGCAGAATTCCCTCTGGACCTCCTCACACTTAGACAGGAGCTTTAAAATCATTTATTTTTAACCCTCAATGTTAAGGTGATGGATGCAGTCATAGGGTCTTGGCTGCCCTATGGATGAAATCCTGTGTATGGGTGTGAAAGGGAAACTGCTGCCACCCCAAAAAAGCCTCTCCCAGAGGTGGGAACCACCCCTGCCTCCCAAATACCCATCCAGTGGGATTTAACCATGCACTGGCAAGGAGGAAAAAAAAAGAGATTTATTTGGCCGTATCAGGACTCTGTTGTCCTGAGCAGTGCACGGAAGGAGAGCCCATCTGCAACAGGGGATATCCCAAAATAACAAGGAAAATACAGTGTTTATACAGCACTGGAGACTTGTATCCTACTGCTTGTGAGTCCTAAGCTGGCCCGGAGAAGCTGCCAAGTGACGGCAGAGCTGCAGGAAGGAGCTTCAATAGCTGCTGCAGCAGGAAAGGGACTTCAAAAAACCATGGATTGGCAGAGGGGGAGAGCATTTGGGAGCAGCCAAGTAGTCCTGGGATAAATGGGATAAATGGGCTATCAGGCAGGGCTGCCTCGATTGTCTTTGCCCTTCACCCAGATTCGGCCTTGCTGCTTGAATGCTGATTGTATTTGGGGGTTTCTGTGTGACAGGGAGCCCAGGATTAAAACACACCCCGTGTGCATCTCAATTCAGGCTGGTTGCTGCTGCTTGGATTCTAGATGGGAATGTCCTGGTGGCTGTGGGAATTAAAATCTGCAATTGTAATTCGTGCTGGACGGGCTGGCGGGATGTGACTGCGGCCAGGCGCCGGCGTGGATTGAAAGCTGAGGCTGTTTCAGGTTTAAGACACTTTCTTAGAGCAGCCCTGCACTCCTCCTCCTGCTGTTCTGTCCTCACAGAGGTCCCTGCAGCCATTTGTGTGATTTAGGATGCCTCTGGCATTCCTGGGGCTGTCTGAATGGCTTTCCAAGGGGAGCAGCTCTGTGGGTTTTGCTGTACAAAACGTCCTGAACGTCTCTCGTGCACGTCCCTGCCTCTTGGCACGGGTCAGGGAGGCAAATGCAACACCAGGTTCTGCCTGGAAAAAAAAAATAATTCCCAGCTGGGTTTGCCAGCCCTCCCAGGCTCCAGAGGTTTGGGCTCAGGCTGCAGGGGAAGGTGGGGGAAGCAGGGAGCAGGGATTATTTTTGGGGCCGGGAAGGAAGCGCCGTGCTTCCCTTTCCCGAGGGTGTTGCTGCTGGGGTTGGGCTCCTGGAGCTCCCTGAGCCCAGCCCACGCTCCAGCTGATGCTGACAGCTCCAGCCTCCACATCCCTACTCCTTCAGCTGGGGGATTCCTTGCCTGGAAGAGTGGCAGTGATTTCTTGTTACCCTTAAAACGTGTGCAGCTCATTCAACAGAATCCTGTAAGGATTTGGGTTGGAAGGGACCTCAAAGCCCATCCAGTTCCACTCCCTGCCATGGGTAGGGACACCTTCCACTGTCCCAGGCTGCCCCAATCCCTGTCCACCCTGGCCTTGGGCACTGCCAGGGATCCAGGGGCAGCCACAGTTTCTCTGTGCCAGGGCCTCCCCACCCTCACAGGGAAGAATTCCCAGTTCCCAATATCCCATCTATCTCTGCCCTCTGGCAGTGGGAAGCCATTCCCTGTGTCCTGTCACTCCAGGCCCTTTTAGTCTCTCTCCATCTTTCTTGTAGCTTCCTCAGGTACTGGAAGGTCACAGTTCGGTCACCCTGAAGCTTCTTTTCTCCAGGCTGAACAATCCCAATTCTCCCAGGTTTTCCTCACAGCAGAGGTGCTCCATCCCTGTGATCATCCTGGTGACCCTGCTCTGGATTCACTCCAGCAGCTCCATTGTCCATCCCATTCATCTCAGAGGAGCTGCTGGATCTACAGACACCACTGAGAATTGCAACCTGTAGTAAACTCCTAAATTCCAGGTCTGGGATCTCTAAGATGAATTTGCAGTACCTGGACCCTTACCTGAGCTCTGATAAATGAGTGGCCGGGTGATAAATTGATAATAGTTGATAAATGTGAATAAGTTGTTGAATATGAGGAGTTGATAAATATGAAGTGGCCAGTGACTGATGGTAGTAGATGGGAAGAGCCTGAGCTGAAATATTCAGCCTTGCTGTGAAGCTGTAACCCCAACAAATCAGTAACTCATGAACTGGGCTTCTGATGAAGGTTTATAAACCTTTGTGGTGAAGGTTTGTAAACCTTTGATCAGATTTAACCAGGCTGCTGGCATTCCCTGGCCTGCAGGGCTTGCTCCAGGCAATCCTGGATTGCAAAGCACCCAGGGTTCTTGTTAGTGTGTAAAACTCAACCCCACAAAGCAGCTGCTAAACATTTGCCAGCCTCTTTTATATATAACTACCCCATGGGACAGGCACAGACCTTCCCCTTCCTGCTTGAACCAACAGCTCACTGTTAATTGTAAGTGTTAATTACTCTCAGGCCCAAAGACTTGTTTTTGTGTCCTGGCCTGAATGGTTAATCTGCAGTGTAAACCCAAATCCCCTTCTGTTAGGCATAAATGTTACTAATTCCAAATGCCTTTGGTTTTTTCCTCCCCCTGATTTTTGGTGCCAACTGGTTCAGCTTTCAGTAGGGCAGAAGTTGGACTTCATTACCAGAGTCCATTGTAATGATTTCTTGGATTTTTTTCCGGGTAGACAAGGCTTGTGCAAGTTTGCATGCTTTTCTATATTTGGTTTTGTTTAATTTGATTGTACAAAGCTGTTGAAAAGTCCAGCTGAATGTTTCCACTTTCTGCAGTCATGAAACTGTGCCATGAAACCAGGAGTTCAAAGGAAAAGATCCAACTCCTGCTGGGGTTTTCTCAGTAACCCCGAGCTCGAGATCCTGTGTTGAGATAGGGACAGACAAAAGTTAGTTTGCCACATTGTTCTCATCTCAGTTGAATTCAGATGTGGCTCATGGGATTAATCTTCCCTGTCACAGGATCATGGAATATCCTGAGCTGGGAGGGAACCATGAGGGTCATCCAGTTCAGCCCCTGTACAGGACATCAGGAATCCCAGCATGATGTTAGTGCTGGAGGATGTTCCTTGGTACCTTCAGTCCCTTTGGCATTGTGTCTGCTGGGGTTTGACCTAATCCTGGAAATTCTCCAATTCTCTGGAATTGCTCCTGGCTTTCTGTCTGGTGCCCTGCGGTGCCAAAGGATGGAGAGAGGAGCTGCTGGAAGAAATACCAGCTGGTGGTTTTAATCTGGGTTAAACTTGTGTTTCATGATGGAAATCCAGGATCACTGGGGGATCTGGAGCTGAAAACTAAATTATTATATTTTTAAATGTACTCTTATATTATCTATCATTCCATTGTCCTCTTTCCCCTGTGTGGTGGAAGGACATGGCACCGTTACTGGTTGTCAGAGTGGAAGATGCTCTGCAGGATGTGATAGCGAAAAAAAATGCCAGGTGTTAGGGAAAATATTGCACAGGATCTGTATTTTGGAGTTATCACCATGCTTTGATTACCCAAAAGCTTCCCAGCCTGGAGGTGACCTCCACGGACCCCGTGGTTACATCCCTGCTGGAGGAGATGTGGCTCTTGGGTTTTGTTGGTCCTTTGGGAGGTAACTTTTAGTTTCAGCTGGGAAATTTCAGGTTTTCTTTGTAGAAACTGAAAGTCCTGTTGAATTCTCCTTGCAAACCTCCTCCTGGCTCTGTTTTCCATGTGTGCCCAAGTGGCTGGGCTCACCTTTGGACAGCACAGGTGTCCTGGATGGTGGGGGACAAACCCAAGAATTTGTAGTTAACCCCAAAAACTGTGCAAAATCCCTGCTGGGAGAGGTGTTGGGGCACTCATGACCCCTTGGCTGCATGTTCCAGGCAGGATCACTGCTGGGCTGATGATCCATGGACACAACTGAGTCTCCTCCTTATTCCCCTTGGCTTCTTCCCTGCTTTTACATCCCATCAAAACAGTGTTGAACACAAGCAGTTGCTTGTATCCAGAAAGGGCTGTTGGAGCTTTCTGGATCCATAGCTCTCTCTCTGCTAAGCACATTTTAAAACTTCTTTTGTCCTCCCAGGGCTCATTCTGGTCCCGCTTTTAACTGGGGGGAAAAATGGGTTCTTTGTTGCAGATGTCAAGAAGGACTGGTCGGATCACGCGCTGTGGTGGGAAAAGAAGAAAACTTGGCTCCTTAAAACTCACTGGACGTTGGATAAATACGGGATACAGGCGGATGCCAAGCTCCAGTTCACCCCTCAGCACAAGCTGCTGCGCCTGCAGCTGCCCAACATGAAGTACGTCAAGGTGAAAGTCAACTTCTCCGACAGGGTCTTCAAAGCTGTTTCTGACATCTGCAAAACCTTCAGTAAGTGCTGAAAAACACCCCTGGGGAGCTTCTCCGTCGGTTTGGCTCCTGCCTCTCCTCTGGTGCACGTGCTTGTCCTGTAAATCTGATAAATCTGTGGTGTTTTCTGGCTTTGAACGCACAAAAGTCACTTGGACATCAAACAGCCCAGGTGTCCATTCGTTTTCCCTTCCAGGTCTGCTCTTTTGTGTGCAAGTACTTCAATGACAGGACCAGTTGAGCCAAAAAGTGATAAAAAATGCATTTTTTTGTGATGAATTCTCTTCCGTAGCAGAGCTGTCCTTGGGTTTGTCACAGGCAAAGCAGTACCAGCCCAGCTTGATGTTCAAGCTGCTGGTGTTGGGTTGTGATTTTTATTTATTTTTTTTTTCCCCTGCAAATTTTATGTGCTGGATGAAAAGCAAACCCTGAAATGGGAAATCTGCCAGCCCTGTGGGTTCTCTTCTAGTGGAAAATCATATTAGAGATTAAGTGG
This sequence comes from Chaetops frenatus, assembly GCA_013400775.1. Classification (NCBI taxonomy): domain Eukaryota; kingdom Metazoa; phylum Chordata; class Aves; order Passeriformes; family Picathartidae; genus Chaetops; species Chaetops frenatus. The sequence continues at coordinate 169,557 of VZTR01016083.1, read as the reverse complement.
TGATGCTTCACTGTAAAACTGTCTGGTGGAGGGAAGGAACTGAGTCTCACTGTCTCCTCTTCACCCTCATTTCCGGGCAGAGGAGAAGCCTAGGAGAAAGGAAGGACCATTCCCTACCAGGCATAATTTTTTACCCATCTTCACAAATTCCTCATCCTAAAACACGGTGTCTCTTCCTGCCCACCAAAAAAAAAAACAACCCAGTGAGGAGATGGCAATTCCACCCCGAGGAACTGCAGTAAGCGCTCCACGTTGGAATTCTCCCCTCCCAAAAGAGCCTGCAACCCATCCTCAGCTGTAGCAGATCTGTTCCTGCTCTCAGAAGGCAGCTGAGGTTACTCTTGGCTGACCCAGTTGTTTGGGGAGGCAGGAAGAGCTGGTCCCTACGTGCCGTGGCCGGCGCATCCGTGGTTTGGTTGGTATTTTTAGCTGGTTACGGATCTTTGCTGTTCCTTTCCTGTTTTGTTGGGGTATTTTTTTAAAAAAATCTTGGGCAATTTCTCCTTAAAATAGAAAAGGCTTAGCCAGCATTATTTCTGAGTGGATTTTGCTTCCCCCACCCATGTGTCCCATTGGCATTTTGGGATGTCGTGCTAGACAGGGAGGTCCCAGGCTTNCAGGTGTCCTGGATGGTGGGGGACAAACCCAAGAATTTATAGTTAACCCCAAAAACTGTGCAAAATCCCTGCTGGGAGAGGTGTTGGGGCACTCATGACCCCTTGGCTGCATGTTCCAGGCAGGATCACTGCTGGGCTGATGATCCATGGACACAACTGAGTCTCCTCCTTATTCCCCTTGGCTTCTTCCCTGCTTTTACATCCCATCAAAACAGTGTTGAACACAAGCAGTTGCTTGTATCCAGAAAGGGCTGTTGGAGCTTTCTGGATCCATAGCTCTCTCTCTGCTAAGCACATTTTAAAACTTCTTTTGTCCTCCCAGGGCTCATTCTGGTCCCGCTTTTAACTGGGGGGAAAAATGGGTTCTTTGTTGCAGATGTCAAGAAGGACTGGTCGGATCACGCGCTGTGGTGGGAAAAGAAGAAAACTTGGCTCCTTAAAACTCACTGGACGTTGGATAAATACGGGATACAGGCGGATGCCAAGCTCCAGTTCACCCCTCAGCACAAGCTGCTGCGCCTGCAGCTGCCCAACATGAAGTACGTCAAGGTGAAAGTCAACTTCTCCGACAGGGTCTTCAAAGCTGTTTCTGACATCTGCAAAACCTTCAGTAAGTGCTGAAAAACACCCCTGGGGAGCTTCTCCGTCGGTTTGGCTCCTGCCTCTCCTCTGGTGCACGTGCTTGTCCTGTAAATCTGATAAATCTGTGGTGTTTTCTGGCTTTGAACGCACAAAAGTCACTTGGACATCAAACAGCCCAGGTGTCCATTCGTTTTCCCTTCCAGGTCTGCTCTTTTGTGTGCAAGTACTTCAATGACAGGACCAGTTGAGCCAAAAAGTGATAAAAAATGCATTTTTTTGTGATGAATTCTCTTCCGTAGCAGAGCTGTCCTTGGGTTTGTCACAGGCAAAGCAGTACCAGCCCAGCTTGATGTTCAAGCTGCTGGTGTTGGGTTGTGATTTTTATTTATTTTTTTTTTCCCCTGCAAATTTTATGTGCTGGATGAAAAGCAAACCCTGAAATGGGAAATCTGCCAGCCCTGTGGGTTCTCTTCTAGTGGAAAATCATATTAGAGATTAAGTGGTGATGCTTCACTGTAAAACTGTCTGGTGGAGGGAAGGAACTGAGTCTCACTGTCTCCTCTTCACCCTCATTTCCGGGCAGAGGAGAAGCCTAGGAGAAAGGAAGGACCATTCCCTACCAGGCATAATTTTTTACCCATCTTCACAAATTCCTCATCCTAAAACACGGTGTCTCTTCCTGCCCACCAAAAAAAAAAACAACCCAGTGAGGAGATGGCAATTCCACCCCAAGGAACTGCAGTAAGCGCTCCACGTTGGAATTCTCCCCTCCCAAAAGAGCCTGCAACCCATCCTCAGCTGTAGCAGATCTGTTCCTGCTCTCAGAAGGCAGCTGAGGTTACTCTTGGCTGACCCAGTTGTTTGGGGAGGCAGGAAGAGCTGGTCCCTACGTGCCGTGGCCGGCGCATCCGTGGTTTGGTTGGTATTTTTAGCTGGTTACGGATCTTTGCTGTTCCTTTCCTGTTTTGTTGGGGTATTTTTTTAAAAAAATCTTGGGCAATTTCTCCTTAAAATAGAAAAGGCTTAGCCAGCATTATTTCTGAGTGGATTTTGCTTCCCCCACCCCTGTGTCCCATTGGCATTTTGGGATGTCGTGCTAGACAGGGAGGTCCCAGGCTTGGAGGCTGATGAATCTGTCCAGCAGTGACTCATGTCAGGAAATTCGCATATGGTTCATCACGGGACAGGAGATCTGTCACTGATGCTGTCAGAACCTTACATGGGCCTCAAGCAGCTTTTTCTTCCAACTGCAAAGCTTTCGCTGTATTTATGACCAAACCAGCAGAATAATCCTGATATTTAAAGGTTTGGGAGAGGAAAAGCCTCTGGGACAGCAGAGGTGGGAGCTCTGAGCAGGCAGCAGGGACACATCCATCAAAGTGGTGCTGCCTTCCCCTTTGTGGTATCAAAGGACTGAAATGAAGTTCCTGATTCTGGGGAAAGCAGGGCTGTTACTGGAAATTTCACTTTCCTTTGAGTGACTCTCAGCAGCCTGAGCTGTCTGAGGACAGACACAAACTGCAGTGATTAAGTTGTTTAGCCCTCCCAGTTGTGTTTACTGGAAGCCAGATGTTCAGCAGAGCTACTGGGAAGATGATACATGGGCTTGGCATCAGTTTGAGGGAAGAGGGATTGGGATGTGGGGAGACAAAAGTGCTGGAGTTGGAGGGGCTGGGATGCTCCTCCCAGCACCACAGGGGTAGAAATACAAATTGTGTACAAATACATTTTATGTAAGTGTTAAAATGCCACTATAGATGTTGAAATACCACTATTGATATATGTCATATCTAATATATTTTGACATTTATATACTTAATATATATAATATATATAATATAAAAGTATATACATATATATTATATATATATATATCTTATAGAAATACATATTACATATTAGGATTAAAGTCTTGGCTGTGAGGGTGGCACAGAGAAGCTGTGGCTGCCCCTGGGTCCCTGGCCAGGCTGGATGAGGCTTGGAGCAACCTGGGATAGTGGAAGGTGTCCCTGCCCATGGCACGGGGTTGCAATGGGATGATCTTTGAAGTCCCTTCCAACCCAAACTATTCTGTGATGTGTGATCCTATGATTCTCCTTTTTCCCCCCCTCCATGTTGTGTTTATCCTGCCCCATTTTTCTCCATTACCTTTCCCTGCCCTCCTCAGCATCCCTGCACAGGTTGGCTGCAGAGAGCTCTCATATCCCATCTTAATCAAGCTAAGTGTCTCCCCAAGGAAAACTGAGCAGGTATTTCAAGTTGGAAGGGAAAAATGATCCCAGCACAGTCCTTGCCTCTGCAAATCCCTTGATTTCTGGGCTCCAGGGAAGTTAGGACAGAACTGTGCCTGGGAGTTGCTCATATTTTGGCTGTACCTGTCTGCTGTCATTGCCCCTGGATCATTTAATTACACACCTCAGCAGCTCCAGCACAAGGCATCATTAACGAGTAATTGCAGTAATTCCTGAAGTTCCCATGACTCTGGCTGGTTGCATTTATAAAATCCTCACTACACAAGCAGGAACACCCGTGGATGGATTATTTAGGGTTGTCCTTTGCTTCTGTTCCCTTTAGATTGTTACCCAGAGGTGTCACCCTTGCAGAGAGTGGTTGATTTTTGCAGAGAAGTCTCTGTTCTTGTGCTGAGGGAAGCTGTTCCACAGGGCAGCTCCCCGGGGCTCCCAGGAGGTGCCTGTGGGAAGATGCTGCAGCCACTCACACATCCCTCACTTCCCTGGAGGTCGTGTGAAGCCAGAAAAAAACCCAATCTCATTCCCAGGGTCTGGATTGCAGCCCCTGGATTCCCACAGCAGCCAGTCAGGAGGGTTAAAGGCACAGACTGACCCTGGCAGGCACAAGGAGAGGAGCAGGCAGTGCAGGGGATGGCCAGCCCTCGTCCAAAGGGTGGCCTGGAATCCTGCCCAGGAGCAGCTGCTGGCAGGCAGCTCCAGCCTGGAGGGCCAGCTTTGATCTGCAATTAAAGACCAGAGAAAGAGAAAGTAAAACTTCACTTTTTGTTGTTGTTGTTGTTGTTGTTGTTGTTGTTGTTGTTGTTGTTGTTGTTGTTGTTTTTGGGAGGAACAGGGATTTGTGCTTCCCACCTGGCCAGCAGCAGGACACGGGGGCTGGGATGGGATAATGGGATAATGGGATAATGGGATAATGGGATGGGATGCTCCTGTGTGCCTCCCTGCTCTCATCATCCCACTGGGAGATAATTCCACCCAGAAAAAAACCCCATCAAATATCCAACTGCAATTTGATGGGGCTGCACTCAGCACTTTATTGGTGTGAGTGGGAATATCCTCATTGGAAAGTGGGATTTGGGAAGGTAGGAGATGCTAACCCATCATCCAGCATAACAAATGGAAAAATCCTCTTTTCCTACATGAATAGGAAGAAATTCTTGGCTGTGAGGGCAGTGAGACACAGGGTGCCCAGAGAAGCTGTGGCTGCCCCTGGATCCCTGGCAGTGCCCAGGGCCAGGCTGGACAGGGCTTGGAGCAGCCTGGGACAGTGGGAGGTGTCCCTGCCCATGGCAGGGGATGGAATGAGTTGATGTTTAAGGGCCCTTCCAACCCAGGAACTATTCTGGGATGGCTTCACTTCATTCCAGCCCAGTGGATGCTTTGCAGCTGCTCATGCCCTTAAGCTGCTTCCTTCCAGCATTCTGCCTGTATTTTTTTCCATGTATCCCAGGAGCTCCAAGGGACTCCAGGCAGGCTCTGCTGCTGCTCTCTGGGCACGTGGGACAGGAAAAGCAAACAGCAAGATGCAAGTGTGAGAGCTCTTTCCCAGACCTCGGCGTTTCCTGCCCCAGCAATGCTCCTTCTCCTGGGGACACAACTTATGTTGGAGCTGCAGGGTGAGGGGAGATGCTGTGACAGCAGAAAAGCTCCCATCCTTCTCCTCTTCTCCTGGCTGTGAAGATTTGTGACCTCTGCTGCCCTCCAGCATGAGAAGAGGAGCAGGGAAAATTCTGGTTGATGTTTATGGGAGCACAGAGAGGACAACTCAGTGCCAGAGTGGGAAGGAGGCAGATCTGAGAGGAAACAGTCCAAAATTCATGACCAATCCCTCCCTACCCACCCTGAGGCTGTGCAAGACAGAGAAATTCCCTTCAGGCTCTTTTATTTCCCCAGAGTCTGGTGGAGCCTCACACCCAGCTCCTGCCTGGTAATCCCTGTGAATTAGTCACCTGTTTTGGAAAACAGTCTGGGGAGCATCCTGTGCCCAGCTGTGGCAATTTCCATGCCCACATTCCATCCTGCTCCAGTCCCCAGCTCCCCTTCTTGCACAGGGTGAGGGTGGTGTGATCCTGAGGAGTTTGTGGAGCTGGGGATGAGGACAGTCCTGTGAGGGGGATGGGCTGCTTCCCATCGTGCCCAAAATGAGGAGGTTCCCGAGACTCGGTGAGTGATGGAAGTGACAGCGAGCCTTCCCTGCCTCAGCCTCCAGCCACCTCATGCAGCCTGAGCCGAGCTGATGGTGGCATTTGGTGACAGTGGCCTTTGGGAGGGGCAGGATGCCAGCCCAGCCCAGCCCAGCCCAGGGAAGGTGACACCGTGCTGATGCCGAATCTGACCCTACCTTTTTTTTCCCTTTCCAAACCCTCCCCGCTCCAGGACAGAACGTCCTCTGACTCCTGAAGTATTTGCAATATTTCCACGCCCTCTGTTGCCAAAAAGACTTCTATAAAAAGCCACTGTTTGTTGTTTTTTGGGTTGGTTTTTTTGTTGTTTTGTTTTGTTATTTTTGCAAAACTGAAACCCTTTGGTGGACGATGTGCAGCGTTCCCAGGGCTCTGTGACAGGCACGTGGAGCTGCATCCCTGGCCCAGTTGCTTTCCAGGAGTCAAAGCTGCCTGGAGTTTGTGGAATCATAGAATATCCTGATTGGAAGGGACCCACAAGGATCATCAGGTCCAACTCCTGGTCCTGCACAGGACAAGAATGTCCCACCATGTCCCTGGCCACTGCAAACCTCCTAAACTTTCTTTTCTTCCTTCACATCCTGCTGGTAAATAAAGGAGTGTTTTTCCTAAAAGTGTGGAGCTGAAATCATGGAGTCCTGGTAGATGAACATGAGCATCTCAGGGGGGAATTTGGGGAGCAGCACCAGCATTCAGGAGGAATTTCTTCATGGAGAGGGTGGTCAGGCATGGGAAGGGGCTGCCCAGGAAGGTGGTGGAGCCCCATCCCTGGAGGTGTCCAGGGAAGGACTGGACGTGGCACTCAGTGCTCTGGGCTGGTTTACCAAGGTAGGGATGGGTCACAGCTGGGATTTGATGATCCTAGCTGTCTTTTCCAGCCCAAGTGACTCTGGGATCTCGGGGTACAGGCTGTGGCTGCTCAGGAGCACCAGGAGGATGCTCAGGGATGACGTTCACAGGGACATGGAGGCAGCCAAACACCGAGGCCGGGTTTGCTGCCTTTCCCTGCCACGAGCAGAGAGGCTTGGCAGTGGCACAGCTATTTCTAAATATGTCCAGGGAATGGGTGTGGAAGGAAATCTTCCCATTTCGAGAGCTGGCCAAATTGCAACGTCCTCAGCTTTTTCAACTGCAGGGCCCAAGTGTTCTGCTGCCAGCTGCAGCACTTTCCCCTTTCATTGCCTGCCCATGCTCAGCTGTCCTGCAGGATCCAGAGCAGCCCCAGGAACTGGGGTCAGGGAAAGAACCAGATTTAATTACAAAGTGTCTGAGATGGAAAAAAAAAATCCTCTCCACTCTCCCCCTCTGTCCCCACCCCAGTCCTCCCCCTCTGTCCCCACCCCAGTCGTGTTCTGCGTGTGGAGGAGCATCAGGTTTTATGTCACCGTGTGAGTCAGTGAATTTTTTCATCCTTACTCTGCTGTTGACAGAGACCCTTTAAATAGAATTCCATCCTGAAGACATTAGGACATGCTGGCCAAGCCAGTGCTGCCTCCTTCCTTGGAATTAGCTGGATTGTTCGTTATGGGCCGATGCAGAGGGAGGGTGTAAGTGGACAGTTTTTCTCTTGTTTGTGGGATTAAATTAATGGAGTTTAATTGGACTCGAGCTGCAGTTCAGCCACTTCAGGGGCAAGGCTTGTAGTGCTGCCTGTGCTCCAAGAGGCATCCAGATAACAGGAGCCTGGGGATTTCGTCCCACTTATGGAAAAAAACATCCAAACATTCAAGTGTTTGTTGACTCTGCCTCTCCAATGGCCCTTTTTGTTGGCCTTGCAGTAATGCTTGGCTCCATCACCACTGCCTGTATCCTCCTCCTCCTCCTTTTCCTTCCCCTCCTGGGTCTCTCTTGGCTGGTGGTGCCCAATTTCACCTCTGGGAACCACTGGCACAAACATTCACACCCCTGCAAACCCCACTGACCCCATTTTTGGGTGGTTTTGCACATCATTGCTCCCTTGGCAAATCCATAAGTCAACAGGCACTTGGATTTTCCACCCAAAATTTGGGAAGGCTCCAGCAAAACCTCTGTCAGGGTCAGCCCCAGCTGATTCCACACCCATAGCACTCCTTGGGCATCTCCAGAGGCTTTGTGGGATGTCCTGAGAGAGCTGCAGGGCCCCAGGCAGTGAGTGGAGAGCTTGGCTTTTGCCCAGATAAATATTTAAGTTCCTGGGCATCTGAAGAACCCATAATAAAATGTTCTGAATGTACAAACCCAGTAAACTGTGCTGGGGGGTGAGGACCTGCTCCATCAGATACTGCCCAGAGTCCAGCAAAACCACAGCCTTATCTCCAGGCACTTCTGAAGTTATGTAAGTCCTTTTTTAGTTTCTTTTTTTTACTTTTTTTTTTCCTCTGGTCTGTTTTGCAGAACTTTATCTCGAGAGAATTTATGTTGCAGATAAGTTGGATACCTCATTCTGTAAACTTACACTGTGAAAAACCATCCCCAGAATGAACCCATTCCAAGAAAAAAAAAAAAGAAACAACCTTTATTTTTGGTTTTAAGTCTGAAATGGAAGAAAAATGGGGTTTGAGGTCTCATTTTTCTAAGACTCGTCAGAGTGATGCACAAAGGCTGTAATTTTTATGAGTCATTGGTTGGAGGAAGCAGTGATGGAGTGCAGAAAAACCCCACTTCCCAGAGATATCCCACTTCAAAACATGTTTCCTGAAGCAGGGTGGCTGGATCAGCATTAAAGAGAGGATTTCCCCTCAGTGCTGTCTGTGCTGCAAGTAAATTTATGGAGTTTTTATGTTGAAGAGCTAAGGAGGTCAACCAGCCCTCTGGCCTTTAGGGAAGCCAGAAATGGGGTGGGAAGTTGGATGCTGAAAGTTTCTTTGGAACATTAATTTTCTTTCTACATCAAAATTTTCTTTATATCTCATATTAGTATCTGTATTTATGAGAACTGAATACTGAAAGTAGTGTGATTTCCCATCATTTCAGTTTTTGGGGAAGCTGGTCCATATTCAGCCCTTCCAGTCAATGATGTCATGTTCTATATGTGGGTGATGCAGGAAAACCATAAATCTGATTTTTTGTGGGACCAGGAGTCCCATCCCTGGCAGTGCCCAAGGCCAGGTTGGATGGGGCTTGGAGCAGCCTGGGACAGTGGGAGGTGTCCCTGCCCATGGCAGGGGATGGAATGAGATGGAATTTAAGGTCCCTTCCAACCCAGACCCCTCTGAGATCCCCATCACACCTTGGTGAATAAAGATGCAGCAGCTGCAAGATTTACTTGGTGGATTTACTGCAAAAGAGCATAAATTGGGAATTTTATACCCTGTAAGGAAGATACATTTTTTTTAAGTCAGTTTGCAGGGTGCAGATGGTGCTTTCTGAAGGATGAGGGTTTAATCCCAGCTCTGGAGTTTGTCTCGGCGTAGGAGATAAATGGGCACAGCTGGGCTGGGTGAGCTGTGCAGGGGCTGGATGAGAAATGAGGAATTACACAGGGAGAAAAAAGGCCAAGAATTTCCCTTCAGCCAGACAACAGGCACAGGCAGGGTTTTGCAGGCAAGTGGAAGAGAAGATGCTGCAGGCAGTAAAATGGCTTCATCCAAGAGCTGGAAAATTTTCTCTTGGAGATTCAAAGCTGCCTTTCTGATCCTATTTTGAGCTCCAAAACTCTTCCTTCCAGGCTCAGGCCATTCAGTCTCCTTTCCATAGAATCATGGGATGGTTTGGGTTAGAAGGGATCTTAAAGCCCATCCCATTCCATGGGCAGGGACACCTCCCACTGTCCCAGGCTGCTCCAAGCCCTGTCCAACCTGGCCTTGGGCACTGCCAGGGATCCAGGGGCACCCTGTGCCAGGGCCTCCCCCCCCTCCCAGCCAGGAATTCCTTCCCAATATCCCATCTAAACCTTCAGTTTGAAGCCATTCCCTCAGCTGCCTTGGTGGGTCTGTAAATCCTGGGGTCTGTGGCGCATCCATTGGAATTCAGTGGGGAGGAATTTGCTGCTCCCCCGTAGGATCTGTGCAGGGATGCTCTGGCATCCCGAGGATGTGCTGCCTGCTCCATGCCCTGCAGCCATGTGCTGGCTTGGAAGCAGCTGCCCAAAAGTTGCCCTGGATCCTTCGTATCCCGCCGGGAGCATCAGGAACAACTGATGGGCTATAAAAAGTCTCTTTGATATCAGATGGTCGAGCCCTGGGCCGATTCCAGGATTGCTTCCAGAATCCGAGCCTGGCCCGGAGCCTTCCTCCCGGCCTCCCTGAGTGCTTCCAGCTGAGAGGCTCCAGCAGTTGCTGATGCACCATAAATAAACCTTGGGGCCCTCAAGCTTGCTCCAAAATACCAGGGGAACTCCTCGATTTAGGCTGTGCTGCCTCTTGTCCCCTGCGCGTGACCCCGGTTGTCCCAGCAGATTCCTGCTCCATGAGGTAACTGGCTGGGAAAACGGGAATGCATGGAGCTGGCTGCATTCAGCCTCTAGGTATTTATTGCTAGAAATGGTCAAAAAGTTGGGCAGGCGAACTGAAAAGAGTGGGTGGGTGGTGGGGGTAGGGATGGGGTTTGGTGGGATGATGTGTGCGGAGTCGTAATAAATCAGGGTTGAATTAAAGCTGAAATTAGGTAAAGCTCAGATATAAAAAGGAATAAAATAGATAAATAATATAGGAATAANTTTTATATATTTTTATAGATTTAAAGTCCATATAGATATCTAAATTGATATATTTTTAGCCTGGAAGTGTTCAAGGCCAGGCTGGACAGGGCTTGGAGCAACCTGAGATAGTGGAAGGTGTCCCTGGCCATGGCAGGGGGTGGAACGAGATGGGCTTTAAGGTTCCATCCAACCCCAAACCATTCTGGGATTCATTGGTATGACTGAAATAAATGAATGTATAAATAAAAATAAAGCTTACATTAAATTACGCTTTCTAAAGATAAATATATAAAAATACATACACAATATTTATAAATTTTGTGTGTAAGTAAATAACTACAAGAGTATAAATAAAGCTTAGAGTAAAGCTAGATAATGGTTTGGGATGGGACACCTAGAATATAAAAGATGCTTAAATCCAGAAGTGCCCAGCCTCTGGATTCAGGAATGTCAGGACTAGTGGGATCCATCCCTGAAAACCACCAGGATGGGGTGAGTTCCCAGTGTGGTATTTCCCAGCTTGTTTGCAGGATGGGAAGGTGCCAGTGTGGGTGGGCAGTGTGGGGGTGTGTCCTGCTCTGGGCTCGTGCTGGGGACCAAATTCCAGTGTTCATTGGAATCCCGTGCCTGGGAGTGCTCAGGGAGCTCCCACAACTTCCAGCACGTGGTGAGATCCCAGCCCTGTCACTTCTCCTCGCTGGGATAATGAGTGATTGTGTCCTTCAGCATTCCTTGGGTGGGAAAACCCAGCCTGGCTGCAGCCAGCTCCTGTCTCCTGATCTCTCCTGCACTGGGGATGGGACCAGGGCATTCCATAGGGAAAGCTTTGCAGCTGAGAATTTTGGGGTGACAGGTGCCAAAAATAAGAGCAAGAAACAACACAGGAGTTTCAGCATGGACAGGCAGCTGCAGAGGAGATTCCAGAACTCCTTCCAGGCTCAGGCACATCCCATGGGCTCCATGGAATAATCAGAAAACCACAGAATGGTTTGGGTTGGGAGGGACCTTAAATCCCTTCTCATTCCACCCTTTCCATGGGCAGGGACACCTCCCACTGTCCCAGGCTGCTCCAAGCCCTGTCCAGCCTGGCCTTGGGCACTGCCAGGGATCCAGGGGCAGCCACAGCTTCTCTGGGCACCCTGTGCCAGGGCCTGCCCTCCCAGCCAGGAATTCCCAATTCCCAATATCCCACCCATCCCTGCCCTCTGGCAGTGGGAAGCCATTCCCTGTGTCCTGTCCCTCCATCCCTTGTCCCCAGTCCCTCTCCAGCTCTCCTGGAGCCCCTTTAGGCCCTGCAAGGGGCTCTGAGCTCTCCCTGGAGCCTTCTCTGCTCCAGGTGATCCCCCCCAGCTCTCTCATCCTGTCTTTTCCCAATCCAAGCTTTATTTCAGAGCTCTCCAAGCTTTTTGGAGCCTTTCACCACTGCAGCTGGATGGCTCCATGCCCAGGTGAATCCTTTTCCAGGTCAGCTCCCACACATTGGCCGAGCACAGGGACTCCTGGTCCTGCTCCAGTCCCTCAGTGGTTTCAGTGCTACAATGGACAGCAGGCTCTGCTTTCCCAGGAAATTCCTTCCCACTTGGAATTGGCTGCAGCAGACCCAAAGTACTGCCTTGGTGGGAAATGAAAATTCCCTTTTTCCTTGCTCCCCATATGCCCATGGCTTAAAGCACAAACACAGTGGGATGCTCCTCATTTTGAATGGGTTTTACATTGTTCAGGTTGGTCCTAGGCAGGAAAGTGGGAGAGATTTGCTGTGAGGAGGAAACACTTTGGCCAGAATCTCTTTTAAAAGTGGATAAATTATAGGCTTTAAACTTTCCATTCTGATGTGTAAATAAATGGCTTAACTCCTGGAATCCTGTTACCTACATGGCTAAGTAGGGGTTTGTGTGCTGAATTTTTTTCTATGTCTATTATTTCTATTTCTTTATATTATTTATTTATTACTGTGTATTATTATATTATGTATTAATTATAATTTTGTATTATTCATGTCGAGGTTTATTATTTTTAACATTTCTATTTAATGTATGAAGGTGTCATTAGGTTCTGTCACAGGATCTACCAGTGCTTACATTTACATTTGAGTGGCTGTTCCTGGGAAATTCCGCATTTCATCCAAATGTTGTGTTACCTTTCCAGCCAAGGACAGTGAAAATGTTCTCAACTTGATTTTTAACCATTGCAGAGCAGGAAATTCATCCAAGGGAGATACAGGATGTTGTTGGATGTTGTTCCTAATGGAAGGATATTCTTTTTTTTTCTCTTTTTTCCCATCCTGCCATTATAAAAGAGGTTCATTTTCCCCCCCAGACATCAGGCATCCAGAAGAACTCTCCCTTTTGAGGAAACCCAGAGATCCATCAAAGAAAAAAAAGAAGAAGTTGGATGATCAATGTGAAGACGACACCTTCGAGCTGGAGGGGCCGCTGATCACACCAGGGTCTGGTGAGCTGGGAAAAAAAAATGGGAGTGGGGGGAAAAACTGGCACAGCAGTGTGGGGCTGATTGAATTTCTTAAGGTCTGTGCAAGAAACAGACCCCAAATCCATGGCACAAATCCTGGCAGGCTGCAGCACTCGGGCACACGGATGCATGTCTGGAGCTGGAGCTGGAGCTGGAGCTGGAGCTGGAGCTGTCACGCATTCCCGGGAGCAGAGCAACCCCCAGGCTTCACAGAACAAACCAGAGCCCAAGTGTGGCCACTTGAACACTCAGATGGTGTTGCTGAGAGCTTTTCTGACCGTGTTAAGAAAGGAGTTAAATGGAAAATCATTCCTGGTGTGGTTTAGGCAGTGCCACAGTTCTGCTCCGTATTTACAGCCCAGAAAGACCAGTGTTTTATTATTATTTTATTGCTTTAGTGTTGCTTTACATGAAGGGTGTAGCTGTGGATTGTGATGCTAAAGAAATCCTTTTATTGCTGGGGGTAGTTGGCCAGTCTGGATTCCAGATCCAGAGCAGGACTGGGAAGAGAATTTCTGGTGGAGTAACATCCCTGATGGAGTTACCACAGGCAGCAAATTGATGCAGGTGTTTGCAGGCAGAGGGGTTCCTCAGCTTTTTTCCATGGCTGCTGGAAGTCTGGTGTCTGAAGGCAAATGGCAGGAGTTGAAACCATAATTTTGGCCAAGTGGGAGCACTTTATCCCAAATGGGTTTGTGGAGAAAGCTGCAGTGGTGAGCGGGAGAGACGTGTCTGGCTGCCAAAGCTCTTGGGTTTAAATCCAGCAAACCAAGGGCAGCTTTAATTAAAAAAAAAAAAACAACTCAGTAAAGTTGTATTAATTGATGTTAAATCAACTGGAGGGAAGGTCACAGAATGTGGTTAATGCCAGTGGTGGCACAGGGCTTGCAGAAAGGAAGGTTTTGGATGTGCACCACAGATCTGGAACAAGGAAAAATAATCCTCCTTTTGCTCTGATCCTGCTCCTTCTTCTCTCAGCTACTTAAAAATACTTTTGGGCTTGTCCTCTCCCACTCCTGGCTCAGAGAGTCTGGGCAAGGCTCCAGTCAATTTTCATTTCCATTTGGCATTTTCATCTTGAAAGTCCATTCTGAGCCTTTCCAACAGCCAGTGTTCACAGAGAGCATCTCTGTTAGATTAATAGGAAAGACTTGGCCTGCTTTGGGAGAAATGCAAAAGCTTGGGTTTATTTTAATTATTTATGGCTCTTCCAGTGAGTCACTTGGCTGGTTTTGCTCTCCTTGTGAATGAAGTCACTTGCAGCAGGTTGAATTCCTGCCTGTTCAGGTGCCATTCGATAGAAGTCATGGGTTTCATCTGAATAAATCATTTCTAGAGTTGTTCCAACATCAGTTTGTGTGCTGAAAGCTTCTGGAAAACTGATTAATAATTCAGGAGCTGCTGATTTCAATGTGTGTAGATGGCCTGTGTGTGTTTAGTCACTGAGCACCCCAAACCTGGCACTTAAACCATTTAAATCCCGGTGGGCAGAATTGTCAATACACCCACAGGATGTGTTGCCCAACACTTTCCATTAGAAGACCTGTAGTCACTTGTTTATATAAATTAGCCAAATTTGTTGCTATTTCTGCTGGAACTTTCCATGACACTGCCTGCCTGGGGCAAATTTTTTAAGGGAAGCTTATTTTTGAGATGTTTCAGGTGTTTGGAGAAGGTGATGAGGAGAACAGTGCAGGGGAAGCTTTGCTCAGATGGAGCAGACAGTCAAGGAATGGGGGGGATATTCATGGAAAAACTTGCCCAATTTGGGGCAAAAAGTGGGATTTTCTTTTGTTGGTCCAGTTGATGCTTAGCCCTGTGTGCTTCAGCCATGTGAAGGCTGAAGGCAGCAGAGATGGTGGATGGGGAGGAGGGAAGAGCTCTTTTGGGAAGTGGTTTATGGAAGTGATGGGGGTTTATGGCTGGTTTTTGTTGGAGTTCTCTGCTCCAGTGCTGTAACAATCCATGGGGAGAGCACCTTTCTGCTGCTTTTAAAATCACAGAATCACAGGATAGCTCAAGCTGGAAGGGACCCTAAGAACCATGGAGTCCCAGCTCCCAAAGTGCAAGTTCCTGGTCTAAGTACCTGGAAATCATCCCTGGCCTTTTCATTGCAAATGAAGGTGAATTTTTCCATCCATTGACCATTCCTGCTGCTTTTTTTGCTCCTGCCTGGTTTGCTGGATCTGTCTTGGTACCCACAGTGCTTACAGGTCCCCAGATGATTCATCCAGACTGAGATGTCAGCAAAATGAGCAGGAGCATTAAAAGCATCCTTGTTTGATGGTTTTCTCTTATATTTTCCACCCTGCCAGGCAGTTTAGAATCAGGTTTGTAATTATTTTTCCTAGCCATGATGTTGGCTGTCACTGACATTGATGCTGTTGATTCACACCATTCTTCCTGCTCCCTGAGATCCCCATCATGAAAAATTTGAGTTTGGAAAAGTTTTTCCATTGGTTTAGTCTTGGACTTTTCCAGTCTAGCTCAGCTTTCTGTCATTACTTGGCAATGAGGGTGGAGGGATGGTTTGGAGCAAGGAGCTGGAGTGTGGCCCAAGGTGGTGGTTTGAGGCAGCAGCAAGAGGTGGCACAAGAGACATTTTTTGTGGCGTCTCAACTCTGTCACCATCTTCAACACCCTCAGCAGAGCTCTGGGAGGAGAGTTTGGGTGCATTGAATTGCAGGCTCATGATTTAGGAAGGACACAGCCCTTTCTCAAAGATCCAGTGTGGTGTTGGAGCTTCTGGCACTGGTGGGCAGATTTGTGCCCAGCAGGTGATGCTGAGGGAGTTCCTTGCCCGGTGTGTGCATGCAGTGGAATTCCTGGCATTAGCATGTGGTGGTTGATCCTCCCTTATCCTGAAAATCTGGATTTTACATTAAAATTCAGTGTTCCTGTGAGATGATGAGGGGTTGTTTCATTGGATGGTTTGGGATGGAAGGGACTTAAAAGGGACTTAAAGCACTTCTTGTTCCACCCCCTTCCATGGGCAGGGACATCTTCCAGAGAC
The DNA here is from genome assembly GCA_013400775.1 of Chaetops frenatus. NCBI lineage: Eukaryota > Metazoa > Chordata > Aves > Passeriformes > Picathartidae > Chaetops > Chaetops frenatus. Next base: position 153,826 of record VZTR01016083.1, on the reverse strand, counting down.
CAGGTTGTCCAAGCCCCATCCAAACTCTCCTGGAACACTTCCAACAAAAGCCCTGGGGCAGCCACAACCTCTCTGTTAAGCTCTCAGCTACTTTGAGCTATGAAATACTGAGCTGGGTTTGGTTTTTTTCTCTTCAAATTAAAAACTTTCAAATGTTTGGGTTTTTTTTTTTTTTTGTCTGCTTTGGGTCAGTACGAGCTGTGAAGCTTTGAAAGGCCTGGGGAGTACCGTGTGCTTTGGGATCAGTTTGGCACCACATCGCACCACTCGCTCAGCACATTAATCCTGAATTTGTGTGGCCACCTCAGCAAGCTTCTCCATCTGGGGGTGCCACGTTCCCATGCCCGGCTGTCCTCACAATGTGAACAAAATAACGGGAGGTCACTTCAGTTGCTTTGCTGCCACCAGCGCTGCTGCAAACGCTCCATTAGGGTGGTTCAACCTCACCTGTGCTGTTCTGCCCTCTTCCAAAAATGCCCATTTTTTGGCTTCTGTCCTTCTCCTTCTCTCCGGGTGACTTTCTCTCGCCTTCTCACTTCCCTCCTTTCTTTCCCTCTCTATAGGCTCCGATATTCTTTACATCGGCCCCGTCAAAGGTGAGCTCCACCTCAATAGGACTTTTGCCCTCTGCCTCTGGTCTCTTTGGCTGCACCCTTAGTTTATTTTCCTGCTCCTCTAAAACTTTTGACTTCCAAAATCTTTAAGCAACAGGTAATACCGGTAAGTCGGGGGCCACTCATGTCCCAGGTGCCACAGAAACTCAAGGGGCAGGAGCTTCCCAACGTGGGAGACCTGAGCCTTTTCCCATCATTTGGGCTGGAATGAGTTTTCCATCAGTTTTGCTCTCAGAGAAGAGCCGAGAGAGAGGAGAGAGGGGCAGGTTTTCATGGGAGAACAAGCAGCGCGGCATTTTCCCACCGTGGAAAGATAAAAAGGGAAGGTTTTCCATCCGCCAGCTCCCGTGCTTGCACGGAGCCGGCGCGGCCAGGAGGCTCGGCCCGAGGCTAATTCCTGGCTTTTATTCCCCTCGCGGGTAGGAAATATCTATTCAAGCCCAGGACTCTATAGCAAAACGATGACGCCGACCTACGACGCCCACGACGGCAGCCCCCTGTCCCCCACGTCCGCCTGGTTCGGCGACAGCGCCCTGTCCGAGGGCAACCCGGGAATCCTGGCCGTGAGCCAGCCCGTCACCTCCCCGGAGTCCTTAGCCAAAATGTACAAGCCCCAGACGCTGCTCGATAAGGCCAAAATCAACCAAGGGTGAGTTCAGGAGATGAGGATTTGGGGTTGGGGTTTTTTTTGTTTGTTTGGTTTTGGTTTTTGGGGTTTTTTTCTGGTTTTTAATTGCATTCTCAAAAGCACCGCGGCGGCTCCGCCGGAGCGTTCCGCGTGCGTTATCCCGTGCTGGCCGTTCACAGGTGGCTGGACTCCTCCCGATCCCTGATGGAGCAGGAGGTGAAAGAAAACGAGGCTTTGCTACTCCGGTTCAAGTACTACAGCTTTTTCGACCTGAATCCAAAGGTACGGAGCTCCTTGTCCCACTTGCGTTTTGGAATTTCCATGGCCTGGATCTCTGACGTGCTGCTGTGTTGGTAAATCTCCCAAAAAACGTGGAAGTTCGAAAATTGGTTGTGCAGGCATCAAACCCAGGATTTGTGCTCCTACATACCAGGGTTTTTAGGTGTTGCTGCAGGTGCCTTAAGAGTTCATAAAGCCACTTCTTGTCAGTGGCAGAGGATTTTTAGTCTCAGATCGAAGTGTTGTGTTGAGATGAGAGACCACAGAATCCCAGAATAGTTTGGATTGGAGTGGGCCTTAAAGACCAGCTCATTCCAACCCCCTGCCACAGGCAGGGACAGCTTCCAGTGGTGGTTGGGGTGGTTTGTGTTGAGCTGGGCTCCTGGTTTTTCCAAGCATTCCGTGTTCCTGTGTCACAGTACGACGCGATCAGGATCAACCAACTGTACGAGCAGTCCAAGTGGGCAATCCTGCTGGAGGAGATCGAGTGCACGGAGGAGGAGATGATGATGTTTGCAGCACTGCAGGTGAGAGGCAGCCCCAGATGCTCCTGGCTTGGGTTAGATTTGGTGTTCTTTGCAGACTTCTGTGCTGGTGAATCTGATAAATTAACATACGGAATCCTGGAGTGGTTTGGGTTGGAAGGGACCTCAAAGCCCGTCCGGTTCCAACCCCCTTCCACTATCCCAGGTTGCTCCAACCTGGTTTTGGACACTTCCAAGGATGGGGCAACCACAGCTTCTTTGGGCACCCTGTGGCAGGGCCTTGCCACCCTCACAGCCAAGAATTTCTTCCCAATATCTCATCTAAACCTCCCCTTCTTCAGTTTAACATTGTGTTTTAAGCCTCACCTTGTCTCTGGTGGGAGCTTGGCCTTCTCATGCTGGTAGAAGCTGGATCATTTCCCATCTCTAGATCCTCACTTGAGTTCATGAGATAATTTAAATATTTGCCACTGATTATCCCTCATGAAAAAGAACTTGACCTGCTTTTACCAAACATGTTTATATCTATCTTAACTTCTGGTTTTGTCCTTCTTAACCCATCCCATACGAACACAGGGTTACTGAACTGTGCCTTTCTGGCTCTCTGCCCCTAAACCAGCTGGGGATAATCCGTGGTTTTCCCAGAACTATTTATTTATCTGGTTTATTAAATACTCAGTGTGATTTGGCATAAATGCTCCACCTGTTATTGACTTCCATGTTCTGTGTGGTCTGGCACACCTTGGAGCTGTAGGATGCAGAAATATCCCCCTCAGGAGCAGGGCTGCCTGCTCCAATTGCCCCTCCCAGGAAAAAAAGAGAGGAAAGCAGACATAAAATGACTCAGTTCACATCCAAGTGCTCCAGAGTGGGTTGGGCACGGTCTTTCCTGTGAGATTTTATGGATGTTTTGGTTTTCTGGGGTGAAAACAGATACAAAGACATAGAATCCTACAATGGTTTGGGTTGGAATGGGCTTTAAAGCTCACCTTGTTCCATCCCCCTGCCATGTGCAGGGACATTTCCACTATCCCAGGTTGCTCCAGTCTCATCCATCCTGGCCTTGGACACTTCCAGGGATGGGGGATCTTACAAATGTCCATAAACACCTGGTGGGAGGCAGGAAAAGGGGTGGACAGAGGTGCCCAGTGGCAGGAGCAGAGGCCATGGACACAGCCTGGAACATGGGAGGGTCCCTGTGCACATCTGGAAACATTTTTGTGCCAGGAGGGTGACTGAGCACTGGGCACAGTTTGCCCAGGCAGGCTGTGGAGTCTCCATCCCTGGAGTTACTCCAAAGCCAGCTGGACGTGGCCCTGGAGAGCAGCTCCAGGTGGCCCTGCTGGGGCAGGGAGTGAGACCAGGTGACCTCCAGAGGCCCCTTCCAATCTCAGCCCAATGGAAGGAGCAGCTCTGCCCTGCAGGGTCCAGAGATGTCCTTGAGGGATCAGTGCCTGGAGGCTCCTTGGACTGGAAAAATCCAAGATGGTCATTCCTGACCAGCAAACAGTCCCAGTGTTTGCTGCCCTCTGCTCCTGGTTTCCCACTCCAGTTTCCCACTCCCCTTCCCAAGCCTGGCATCCTGGGGTCACAGGAGCATCCAGGTGTGACCCTGGCCTTGCCTTCCAGTACCACATCAACAAGCTGTCCATCATGTCCTCGGAAAACCACCTGAACCACAGTGACAAGGACGTGGACGAGGTGGACGCCGCGCTCTCGGACCTGGAAATCACCCTGGAAGGTGGCAAGACATCAACAATCCTGGTGAGGGCTGCAGGGAATTTTTCCAGCCATCCAACCTCTTTTATTTCCTTTTGTTTTTTTTCACTTCTGATGAGAAAGTTGTCCACACCCCAGTAATATTTTCTTTAAAACAGAGGTATTTTAGATACCAAGGGATAGTTCTGGAAAGAGGGAATCTTGGGCAGCATCTGGGAAAGTCTTGGAGAAGACAGGTTCTTACTGATCTTCCCCTGCCCCAAGCCACTCTCCTGATGAAATAATGGAAAACTAAATGGAAATTAGGTTGATTTTTATCCTCAGTACTGACTTTCCCAAATACTGAGTTTTCCACGTTGAGGTTCCTCTTCCACTGTTTCTAATTCACATTTTACGGTACCTAAAGCAGCTGCTGGATTTTCAGAACTAACTTAGGCTTATGAAACCCTATTTTTATTAGGCTGGATTTTAGCCTAGGTCTATATTTCAGAGCATTTGGGATGGTTTTTTTCCTGATATGCTGTTTTAACACTGGTTTTCCACCTTTAAAAATATAAAACCTGAAAATTAAAGTGCATTAAAAGGACTCAGTCCTGTCAGCCTTGGCCGAGCACAGCTTTTCCAGGCATTTTGCACATTTAAACCATCTCTTTCCAACCCTAAAATCTCTGAAATTTTCCACTTTTACACTTCATATAATTTTTTAAGTGTTTATGATGGGTCTTTTTGAAGCTACATCCATCCTTAGATACTTTATTGGCATTAACAACAGCAGTACTTTGCAATATAAACCAGAAATAACAACAAATTTTTATCACCAGGACATATTTTCTAATTCCTCTTGCAAAACCAGATTTGAAACACATCACTGAGGAACAGTCCCTGCCAGATAGGAGTGAAGAGGACAATGATTCATCCAAAAAAACCCATCCCTTTCCGTGGGGCTTTGCAGCAGGAGCCATTTCCAGATGCATTCGAGTAATTGAATACGGATAATAGGCAATTACTGGATTGTTTGTTTAGATTCTGCATTTTTTTCCCTGTGGTATCTGTAAACAGTTTCTCATTGCAGACTGAAACTGCACTGTCCTGCTACTGGAAGCTCCTGGAGCAATCCTCCCTTTCCCTGTCCCTCGAAAATTTTTTTTACTTCCAGCTCCTGGGAATTGCAAGGGCCACCCTCATGCAAAAAAAAAAAAAAAAAATGGAATTTAAACTCAATATTTAAACATTTTGGGGGAGGAAAAAAAATCTTTCTAGACTTAGAAATCCCTTTCCCAGTCAGTTCTCTGCAGAGGTGTCTCTTCCCCTTTTCTTTGGAGCATCAGGAGGGAGGAGGGAATTGCCTGTGTGTGCTGGAGCTGCCGTGACCGCCGGTGACCCCGCGGCTGGGAATTGGCTCCAGCAGCAGCAGGAATTCCTCAAAGGAAAATCCAGCCTTGTCCTCTGCTTTCCAAACAGCACAGCTGGGCCCTGGATTTTTCACTGCTCCTTTCTCCCGGGAAGTGCCCGGGGCTTTCTCAGGAGCCCTGATGGTGCTCCCAGCTCCCTGCCCTGCACCACATCCCTTCCCTCCTGATTCCTGATCCCACTGCTCCCAATGAATGGGATCATCTTTGATTTCCAGGGTGACATCACTTCCATCCCAGAGCTCGCTGACTACATTAAAGTCTTCAAGTAAGTGCTGATGGGAAGAGCTGCTTGTGGAACTGGTAATGGCTGTGAATAATTAATGGTCCTGCCTCTTAATATCCTTTTTTTTTAAATCTCCTGGCCTTAAGATATTCAAAATATTCGATACTTAGGCTGATTGGTTCTTAAATACAAAATTCAAGGTGTTTTCCTGCTCTGGTGCATCTCATAGCCAGCAGCGTGTGCTGGGATGTTTCTTTAACACATTTAATGCCCAGGAGAGAACAAACCATCCTACAATAATGAGGAGTGAAACCTAAAAACCTCCCTCAAAGGCTTCTCCTGGTCTGCAGGAGGAATTCTATCCAGCCAGGATCCTGGTCTCTCCATGCCAAAAGGAGCAGGTTAAGTTGACTCTGCCCCTCTCCCAGCTTGCTCAGGATTTAGGGGGGATTTTTTAGCTTGCTTTGACTCAGTTGGTGGTTCATGGAAACCAGGAATGGCAGCGTCTGGATTTGGAGGAACATTTTTGGCAGCCACAATTTGCAATTTATTGCCTGCTTGCAGTGAAAGTTCTGGAAGCTGGAAACACTGATGGGATTTCACAGCAGAACTGTAGGACAGAGGAGGGGGGAAAATGCTGCAGACAGTGAAGTAGCTCTGGAAGAAGCCTTTATTTTATGAATTGCTTGGTTCTGGAGCCAGAACCTGGCACTCTCTGCTCTGAAAACTCCTCCTGCCTCTCCAGAGGTGAATTAACGAGGTCTCTGCCTCTGTCTGGGCTTGTGGTCTGCCTTAATTGGGGAGAGGTTTCAAGGCTGTGCCCAGCCCCTCAGTGGGTGTTTCTTCCCTCCCTTGAACAAACAAATAAACAAAAAAAATCCTTCTTCCCCTTGATCTGCTGATTTGCCAATCAAATTAGGCACCACTCGGGGAGCTAATTGCCTGCAAATTGGAGCACCAGGGGATGGAGCAGCCTGAAGCTGCTGGTTCCTCCCTCAGTGCAGGCCCTAAACCCTGGGGTTGGGGTTTGAGGTTGTCAAATTAAACACAGTATTCCATTTGCTCCTAAAAATGGGGGTCAGGTGGTATTTTAGTGCCAAAAATCCAATATAAATGGTGCAGTCTTTGGAGCTGTCCCAGCTTTGGATGTGCCACTTCAGCTGGGGAGGAGAACCAGGGGAACAGTGCATGTCCCTTGTATTCCATGCATTTAACTCCTGTAAATCTGTCCCTGTACGTGCCTGCTGTGGCTGTAGAGACTTGGAAGGTTTCTCTCTCCCCTGCCAGCCAGGTTGCTGCCCTTGCCAGCTAAAATCGTAGAATTCCAGAATGTTTTGGGTTAGAAGGGACTTTAAAGATCATCCTGTTCCACTCCCTGCCATGGGCAGAGGCACCTTCCACTACCCCAAGCTGCTCCAAGCCCTGTCCAGCCTGGCCTTGGGCACTTCCAGAGTTCTGGGGACAGCCACAGCTTCTCTGAACACCCTGTGCCGGGGCCTCCTCACCCTCACAGGGAAGGATTTCTTCCTAATATCCAATCTAGACTAGTCTCAGCAGCTGTTTCTGAGATGAAAATACAAGAAATGCATGAGAGGCTGCAGATCCAGCCTTAGAGTAAAGTTTAGAAATCAGGGAAGGTTAAAACATTCCAATACTTGGAGCTGTGTGAAGGCCCTGGGCTTGTGTTGGGATGAGCTCAGGGTCCCAGGTGCTTCACTTTGCAGGGCCATCAGTTCTCCTGCAGGATCGAGCAAAGTCCATGTTTTCCATAGAAAAGAAGAGAACCTTTTGTGCTGTGGAGTGTTGGAAAAGGAAACCAGGAGTGCACTCAGGCGTGTGCGTGACTGACGAGTCCTTGGAAGTGCTGCTTCCCCTCAGAGCCTGAGCTGAGTGGTTCCAGTTTCATGTGGTGGCTGGAGAGGCAGATTTTGCAGCAGTTCATGGACTCCTCTGTTTTTGTAGCACAGTTCTCCAACTCCCCCCACCTTGCCCCAAATTATCTCCCTGGGATTGAAGAGTCCAAGTTTGCAATTGGAGCTCAACTCCTTGAGCCAGCAGTGAAGGGATGGCTGAGCCCCCAGGCAGGGGTGGGAATAACCCAGGCTGCTGACAGCAGCTTGCCAGGCCTGAAATCCTGAAGAAATTCTGAGGTTTTCCTGGGGAGCAGGAAAAAACTTGTTTTAGGAGCTCAGACCAAGTGAGATGTCCCTCCACGTGTCCTGCAGGCCCAAGAAGCTGACGTTGAAAGGCTACAAGCCCTACTGGTGCACCTTCAAAGATACCTCCATCTCCTGCTACAAAAGCAAAGAGGAATCCAACGGGACTCCTGCTCACCAGATGAACCTGAGAGGTAAGAAAAGCACAAGGTGTGGGAAGAGAAGCTGCTCTTTATTCCAGGAATAAGCAGCTCCTCCTGCATCTTCTTTTCCCACTGCTTTATCGCTTCGGAATTCCATCCCAGGGTTGGGTAAAGGTGTTTAAAGGAATGAAGTGGCTGGGTTTGATATCCTGGCACAGACTTGGATTAATAAACAGTGGCTGTGTGTGGGATCCCATGGAGAAGCACTGCCAGCCCCCCAATAGCTTGGGAAGAGAGGTTGGAGAGCCATGGAATGGTTTGGGTTTGGGTTTCCAAACCTTGTTCCAACCTTCCACCTGCCCATCTCCTTTTTGTCAGTTATCCAAAGGATTGCACTTGCTCCCATGGCAGAAACTGGAAAGAACAGACCATGCCCTTCCTCTGCTGCCTGTATTTCTCCTCCTGTCCCTGGTGCTGGCTGGGAGGAGCCTCACTCCAGAGCTGAAATTCCTATGGTGGCTGCCTGTCCTTAAGTCAAGTGAAGCATTCCTGCAGTGAGCTCGTCTGTTCCCCCCATGGAGGCAGAAGCAGGGGGATCCCAGGGCTGCTGTGGGAGTAAGGCCCAGCCCCTGGGACCTTTCTGGGAGCTTTTGCCAAATCTGCTGTGATGGCACTCGCAGAAATCTGGGAGGTGGTGCTGACGCAGCGCCCGCGCTGCCGTGGCTGGGTGGGTTCATCACCCCCTGTGTTTACACAAGCACTTGGAATTCTCTGCAGGCACCAGGAGCAGGATGCTCACACCTCACTGCTGGCTGCAGCAGCCAAAATCATGGAATTCTTGAATGGTTTGAGTTGGAAGGGACCTTAAAGCCCATCCAGTTCCACCTTGCTCCCATGGGCAGGGACACCTCCCACTAAACCTGGATGCTCCAAGCCCCATCCAGGCTGAAACCTGGCCTGAAACACTTCCATGGCATCCCATAATTCATAAATAGCACAGAGAGGTTTCAGGGTGAGTCAACACCCATCCAGTCACCTTTTCCTATCATTTCAGGAAAATTTTTGGGGTGTTTGCCAACCACTGGATCCATTCCTGATTCCAGGCAGGATCCAGGAGTTCTATGCGTGTGTGTTCGCCTTGTCTTCACTGCATTCAGATCAGGTCTTGCTTTTCCACCCCATTTTCCTGACACTTGGAAAAAGGGACATCTGACACAGGTTTTTCTGTGCTGTGGGGAGTGTTCATCCCATCAGAGGTGTGGGACAAACCTTTGGCAGCACTGAGATGCCACCGGAGAGCCTTGAGTCAGGAAACTTTGCTCTTTCTTTTGCTGTTTTTGCCTTCTTTGCCAGTTTTTAAATGATAGTTCCTCACATCCCTGTTAAACACCATCTCCCTCCTTGCAGGATGTGAAGTTACCCCTGATGTGAACATCTCTGGTCAGAAGTTCAACATCAAACTCCTGATTCCGGTGGCGGAGGGAATGAACGAGATTTGGCTGCGCTGTGACAACGTAAGTTCATCTCTTGGACTGGCCACCTCTTCGCCCTTTGCCCACCATCAGCTCCTGCTCAGGTGCTGTTCTTTAAAAAACAAACAGAAAATGCACTCACCTGTCTGATCTCAGCATTCCAAACGTGCTCCAAGTCACCTGTGGGTTTGGAGCAGAAAATCAGCCTCGGCTTTATCGCGTGGTTTTTGGCCGCACGTTGGTTGGGTTTCTGCCCATCTTTGTGCGTGTTGGAGTCTGCTGGGGCTAGGAGGGGAATGAAGGCTCCCCGGGGTGTTTTTTTGCGGGGTCTGGTGGTCCCCCCACGGCTGTGACAGCCCCTTGTCCCTGTTTTGGGGGGCAGGAGACGCAGTACGCCAGCTGGATGGCCGCCTGCCGCCTGGCCTCCAAGGGCAAGACCATGGCCGACAGCTCCTACGGCATGGAAGTGCAGAACATCCTGTCCTTCTTGAAAATGCAGCATTTGAACCCAGACCCACAACTGATCCCGGAGCAGATCAACACTGACATCAACCCCGAGTGCCTGGTCTCTCCTCGCTACCTGAAGAAGTACAAGAACAAGCAGGTAGGTGCTGCTGTTGGCCTGGGTTGGGCTGGACGCGCGTCCCGGCGGCGGCTGGTGTTTAACACGGCGTGGTTTGGATGTTTTGGATGTCCTCGCTCACTGGGATGCACGTGGTTACTAAAATCAGGTGGGGACTGAAGGGTGTGGTTTGGATCCAGCACCTGGGGATGGCACCCAGCACCGGGATTCTGCCGTGTGCTGTCTGAAGTGCACGGACACGGCGGGGAACCTCCAATTGGAAATACATTTGAAATTGGGTTATGTTTATTTTAAATACATTCTGGGAATGGTTTCGCCCCAGCTGCCCCATCTCTCCCCGGTGCTGGGGTTAAAACCCCTTCGCCTGCCCAGAATCCGTGGAGAAATCCCCGGGATCAGCGGAGTTGCAGTTGCTTGCAGTGCTTTATCCACACTTGGCTGTAACACGGTTTGCATATTTCTCTCTTTGCTTTTCCACTGCTTCCAAATGCCAGTCCTTGGAACATTGCTTCGTTTTTGAGTTGCTGTGACTCGTGCTTGAACTCCATCCACGCTCCATCCAATCCCTGCCTGACAGGGCTGAACTGTTCCACACTGGGAATCAATGTAGGATTCTCTCAAAGAGAATTGTATGTCAGAACAGCAGCAAAAATAAGGAAAGCATTGCTCCATGGCCTTCTGGTGACTTAAATCCTTCAGGCTGCTGGCTGGGGCAGGATATGATTTCTCCAAGCCCAGAAGAAGGCTGCAAGTCAGAGAAGCCGGAAAAATATAACTTTTTATTGGCACAGCACGATGATTTCCTGGCAGTGGAGTTATATTTTATATAGCCCTTATTATTCTCCTGAATAAGCCTTTATATCCACTTGGATGGAGGAGAGGCTGCATAAATATACCATTTTAACATATATATATAGATATATAGATATATTTATAGATATAAAATACTTTCTAGGTTTCCGGTAAAACAGAGGCACCTGGAAAAATACTAGCTTGGAAAACCTGCTTACTGTGCAGGTATCCTGGTTCTAAAAATAAAATCCATGGAATTGTGGGGATGGGCACGATGGGGATGATCCCAGTCAGGACGTGGCCATGGTGTGGACACCAGGGCCCTCATAGGCATCAGCTAAGCAATGGATTTAGGATTTTCCTTGGTGGCCAGAGGCAAAGCTTGGAGCAGCAGAGATTGTTTGCTGGGAGGAATGAGGGATGGAGGCTGCAGGAATGTCAGGAATTTGACCGCAAGGGTCCTTTGTGGCCCCAGCACAGGGAAGGAGGAGGAGGAGAAGGGGAGGAGGAGGTTCTGCAGCCCACAGGAGGTGCCAGAATGGGAATTGCCTGTGGATTTATGGAGGCTCTGGGTCCTCACCAGCCCCAAACCTACTGGGGTGATGTTTGTCTCCATGTGCAGCAGTGTAGGGTTGGCAGATTGGGTTTGGGAGCACCAAATCCTAAATAAAAATAAACAGTGATCCAAAATAAAGATTTCCAGAGTTCCCAGGTGCCCTGCCAGGGTTTGGTGTTGGAGCCAGCAAGGGCAGACATCCCTAGGAAGCCCAGCTGGTGTTCCCTTCATCTGCTTGTTATCCCAAGCAGCATCCCAATCATTTCTCCACATATCCCAAAGAGAAGGAGCTGCCGAGCTCATAGTGAGCTCCTGAGCTTCCTCTCGAGCTTCCCCAGCCAGAGTGGCCTTGAGTTTGTGCAGAGACGTGGAGAGGAAAGTGAGGACATCAACCCACCTCCAACTGGCAGCTGTATTACCCTCCCCTTCACCCACCAGCAGGACCACAGAACCATGGAATATCCTGAGTGGGAAGGGATCCAAAAGGATCAGAGTCCAGCTCCTGGCCTTGCACAGACCCCCCAACCATCCCACCCTGGGCATCCCTGGGAGCGCTGTCCAAACTCTCCTGGAGCTCTGGCAGCCTCGGGGCTGTGCCCATTCCCTGGGGAGCCTGGGCAGTGCCCAGCACCCCCTGGGGGAAGAACCATTTCCTGAAATCCAACCTAAACCATCTCAGGACCAAAACCATCTCTCCAGAGCACCAGGGCCCAGCTGGGGTCACTCCAGTGCTCCAGCAGGGCCAGCACGAGCGGCGACTCTCTGCTCGCTTGTCCCTGCTCACATTCCCTTTGGCTGCTTTTCCACCTAAGGAATTGTGCATGTGGTTTGTTTTGGTTTTTGTTTTCTTTTTTTTTGCTTGAACTTTGGTTTGCAGTCAATTTACACTTTTTCTTCGCTTTGTTGCCATATTTCTGATTGCTTTTTTTTCTTTCTGCCTCCTTTTCTTTTTTTTCATTTCGCCTTGCCATCTTCAGCCAGGCTATGTAAGAGACTTGGTAAGTGACAGCAACAATAAAATTAAGATAAACTTAAAATAAACTTAATCTAGAACCCCTTTGGTTTAGAGAGCACCAGTGAAAGCACTAACAAAACCTGCACCCTCCCCGTGGGCCTCCTCGCTCTTGGGCCCTGGTTGGTTTCTATAACGGTCCCCAGTGATTTATGGGGCGAAACTGGAAACCCTGCACCAGAAATTTGCCTTGTTGTTCGCTCACATCCTTAAAGTTCCCGAGAGCATGAGTGGCTCTTTGCCTCCAGACAGCTCCAGTCTATATTTGCTTTCCTGTGTCTGGAGGTGGGAAGCTCCACATTTATCAGCTGTGGGCTCGGAGCAGTCGGAGCTGAATAAAAGCTCAGGGGAGGAATTACTGATCATCCGCGCTCGGATCCGCGGCGGCTCTGGAGCCGCTCCCGTGCACGTGGCGGCGGCGGCGGTGGCACCGAGGTCCCCTGTCCCCTGACCCCGCTGTGTCTCACCGCCCGCAGATCACGGCGCGCATCCTGGAGGCTCACCAGAACGTGGCCCAGATGAGCCTCATCGAGGCCAAGATGCGCTTTATCCAAGCCTGGCAGTCGCTGCCGGAGTTTGGCATCACGCACTTCAACGCCAGGTGGGTGGGGCCGCGGGGCTGGGCTGGGGGAGCTTCCTTGGTGGATACAGGGAGTGGGTTAAATATCCTGGAATCATCATGGAATGGGTTGGGTTGGGTTGGNGTTGCATTGGGTTGGGTTGGGTTGAGTTGAGTTGCGTTGGGTTGGGTTGAGTTGCATTGGGTTGGGTTGGGTTGGAAGAGACCTCAAAGATCATCTCATTCCAACCCCCTACCATGAGGAAGGACATCCTTGTGCTCATCCTCGGGTGGGGAAGCTGCTCTGCAGCTGGAATTGAAAACGTGAGCTGCACTGATTTATAAAAATGATTTTACAGGTAAACTCAGCTGCTGGGTTTATGTGCATCACAGGCTGGTTTCTGTCAATGCCTCTCTCTCCCAGGTTCCAGGGTGGGAAGAAGGATGAGCTGATTGGCATCGCCTACAACCGGCTGATCCGTATGGACGCCAGCACCGGCGATGCCGTCAAGACCTGGCGCTTCAGCAACATGAAACAGTGGAACGTCAACTGGGAGATCAAAATGGTGAGATGGTGCCCAACACCTCATCCTCTCCCCCTGCTCCTGTTCCTGAGACAGGAACCACTCCTGGAGTCCTGGAAACCCAAATGGTTTGGGTTGGGAGGGACCTTTAAAGATCATCTCGTTCCAGCCCCCTGCCTTGGGCAGGGACATCTTCCACTGTCCCAGGTTGCTCCAAGCCCCATCCAACCTTGGACACTTCCAGGGATCCAGGGGCAGCCACAGCTTCTCTGGGCACCCTGTGCCAGGGCCTCCCCACCCTCCCAGCCAGGAATTCCTTCCCAATATCCCACCCATCCCTGCCCTCTGGCAGTGGGAAGCCATTCCCTGTGTCCTGTCCCTCCATCCCTTGTCCCCAGTCCCTCTCCAGCTCTCCTGGAGCCCCTTTAAGCACTGGAGGAGTTGTGCGTGACCCTTAAGGAAAAACCCTGAATCTTTCTCTACTGTAGCCAGGAATTACTTTCTCCATTCTCTGAACTCCACACAATTAAATAAAATTAAACCTCAGCACCGATGCTTGGGCTTCATCCTAACCCATAACACAAATATACAGGGCCTTATCCAAACTAAAATTCCTTTCATTTGCTGTTCAACTCAGACTTTCATGTAAATAGCAAAAAAAAAAAAGCCAGAAGCCACTTCCCCAGGCTCTGAGATGGGCTTTTCCCCTGCTGTTACATTTGGATACACAAAATTTTGGGCTCCTTTTTGGCAGAACACCCAATTAAAATTGCCAGGGATATGTGAGGGCTGCTCTCCTGCGGTTTGCAGCTCATTAAGAGTTGCTGGAAAAATAATTCAGCTTCCCCCTCTGCCTCGGAGCCATTGTTTTGAGTCAGTTGCAAGCCCCAATATCCCAATTATCCAGCTTGGATTCTCTGCTGGGAATCCCCATCCCTCCTGCAGAGCTGTCAAGTGATGGGGGGACAAAAGGAGAAGGAGCATCAATAAATGGTCTGTTAGTCACTCCAAAACAAGCTCCTCTAGCCATCATAAAGTATTTGTGTGGCCAAAATTCAACTTAGAAAACAAGGGAAGAGTGGAAAGAAAGCCCAGACTTCAACAGGTCTGTGCCCAGTCCCTGTTTCTCTGGAAGCAGGAAAAATGTGGCCACGTGCTCACCATGGAGAGGTGGGAACAGGCTGGGTGATTGCTTCTGAGTCATAAGGGAATACAAGAGGTAATGGTAATTTAAATAAATGGTTGGATAAGTAAATAAAAAATAATTAAAAAGGCAAGAAAAGCTATTTCAGTATCTAAATATTTGAATAAGAGTCATAGAATATTTAAAGGCAGAAGGAGCTCTCAAGGATCATCAAGGCCAAATCAGCATTCACAGAATCCCAGAATGGTTTGGGTTGGGAGGGACCTTAAAAATCATCTCATTCCAGCCCCTGCCATGGGCAGGGACACCTCCCACTGTCCCAGGCTGCTCCAAGCCCTGTCCAGCCTGGCCTTGGGCACTGCCAGGGATCCAGGGGCAGCCACAGCAAATCTGGGCACCCTGTGCCAGGGCCTCCCCACCCTCACAGCCAGGAATTCCTTCCCAATATCCCCCCCATCCCTGCCCTCTGGCAGTGGGAAGCCATTCCCTGTGTCCTGTCCCTCCATCCCTTGTCCCCAGTCCCTCTCCAGCTCTCCTGGAGCCCCTTTAGGGGCTCGGAGCTCTCCCTGGAGCCTTCTCCTCTCCAGGTGAGCACCCCCAGCTCTCCCAGCCCATCCAGAGCAGAGGAGCTCCAGCCCTTGGCCTCCCCTGGGATCACTCCTACATTGGCACTGCAGAATTTTGCTTGGGCGTTAGGAAACCATCTGAACAGACAGAAGAACGGGGGAGGAGGGAAGAAGCAGCTCCCTGGGCAGGCTGGGGCGGGGCTGAGCCGTGTGTGCCCCTGCAGGTGACGGTGGAGTTTGCAGACGAGGTGCGGGTGTCGTTCATCTGCACCGAGGTCGATTGCAAGGTGGTGCACGAGTTCATCGGGGGCTACATCTTCCTGTCCACGCGGGCCAAGGACCAGAACGAGAGCCTGGACGAGGAGATGTTCTACAAACTGACCAGTGGCTGGGTGTGAGCCCTGCCAGCCCCGCCCCACAGGAGCCCCCATGGCCATATTCATGTTTAACTCTCCAAAGCTGTCCTTTGAGATAATGCTGCTTAATAAAGTAAGCTTGAAATGTATCTTTTTTTTTTTTTTTTTTTTAATAATTGGATTTTTTTTTGGTTGGTTTTGGGTTTTTTTTTGGTTTATTTTTTTGTTTGGTTTTTTTTTTGCATTACCAGACCAGTTAATCTGTGTGCACTAATGAGCACTTCTGTTAATTTGCTATAACCAGACCATGTCTGGGTAGGGTGATGGTGACCCCACAGATCCAGACTCCAATGGGCAGATCAGGATAAAGACTTAACTGACCTTAAAAAGCCAATTTCTGAAGACAACTCTAAGCCATCTTCTTGTAAAGCCATCCAGGGCTAACCTATATGAAGTCTATTTATCATGTTTAATGCATGAGTGTTTTATTTCCTTTTTTTTGTGTTTTTATTCTGTACATTTCAACTGTTTGAAGTTGTCCTGCTCCCGAGCAGAGCTCCCATCTCTCCTCTCACACTACACCAGGACTCTGAAGGTGCCTGACATGACTTTGAGGATAGTTTTGTGTGGCCTCGAAGATGATCTTCTGTTAGTCTGTTATAGCTTGGTTTTATTTGTTTAACTTGCCTTTTGATAATCATTTATATTGTCTCTTTTTTTTTTTAATTTTATTTGTACACCATATTGTATTATGACACTTTTAGTATTCACCAGCATAGTCACTGTTCTGCCTCTGATATGCAAATTTTTTCATTACGATATGAAGTAAAAGGTTTATGAAGTAAAGGTTTTTGTGTAACTAATGTAAAAAACCACAAATTTTATAAAGTTGTACAGTTTTTGTAACTAGTCTCACAAGCCAGCTAGGATATTGCATAGATCAGCAGTAACTGTAGGATGTCTGGAAGGGGTACGGGGACAAACCAAGGAATAAAAAAACCCACAAAAAATACAATTTCACTCCAGTCAATTTCGATCTAAGTCAAAAGGGATTCCCGAGCTGTGCCACAACACCCTCAACAGCTGATCCCTGGGGCCAGGACTGCCAGCTTCATTAAGCCATTCCCACATTAGTGCTAACAAGGAGGGATCCCGTGCCCACCTAATACCAAGGAATAACCAGTGTTGTGTTCCCATGGTCCGTGGTATCAAGGCTATGTTCAAGTACATTTTATTTTAAATAAAAGTCAAATCTTCTATTTAACGTTCAGCTGCCGCTCCTGGTTTTTGGGGTCTAACTGTGCTGTGGAAAGGCCATAAACAACTCCTGTAGGATGGAGCCATCCCATGCCAGCCTTGGGCCCCCTCCTGCTGCCTTATCCCAGGTTTGCTGAAACAAATGCCAGCAGAAAGCAAAGTTACAAAATTCTCAAATGGTTTGGGCTGGAAAGGACCTTAAAGCCCATCTCGTTCCACCCCCTGCCATGGGCAGGGACACCTCCCACTGTCCCAGGTTGCTCCAAGCCCCATCCAGCCTGGCCTTGGGCACTGCCAGGGATCCAGGGGCAGCCACAGCTTCTCTGGGCCCCCTGTGCCAGGGCCTCCCCACCCTCCCAGCCAGGAATTCCCAATTCCCAATATGCCATCCATCCCTGCCCTCTGGCAGTGGGAAGCCATTCCCTGTGTCCTGTCCCTCCATCCCTTGTCCCCAGTCCCTCTCCAGCTCTCCTGGAGTCCACTTTAGTCCCCTGTAGGTCCCACTCCCTGGCCAGGCAGTGGGAAGCAGCCCAGGGATGCAGGGAATCACAGGCTCTAGGCCAAACCCACCACTAACCCGTGTCCCAAACTGCCTCGTCCACAAAGCTTTTACATCCCTCCAGTGACTCCACTGCTTCCCTGGGCTGCCTGTTCCAGCGCCTGACCACCCTTTCCATCAGAGAATTTCCCCTAAAATCCAACCCAAGCCTCCCCTGGCACAAACCCATCTCCCCGTTTGTGCCCTGATGCTCTGAGTGTCACACCGCGTGTCCCTGGGCTGGCTGCACCTTTGCTCCATGAAATCCAGGAGCAGGGGTGGCCCGCTGGGGCCGGCCGAGTCCTCCCGCTCCTCGTTCCCAGCGCAGCCGGGGCGGAGCAGCGCCCGGGACGTGCCGGGGATCTTCCCAATCCTTCCCCACGCCCCAGGGCTCCTTCTTCGGGATGCGGCGAGTCCGGGCAGCTCCGGGACACGCGAGCGGAGAGCGGCGAGCACGCTCCCGGCAGCAGCGCTGGAACTGCTCCAAAGTTGTGATGGGGAGGGCTCCCTGAGAAATATTTACCTGCTATTGCCCAGCCTGGCACGGCGCGATGGGGAGGTGGAAAGATGGGGGAGGAGATGGATCGAATCCCCCCGGTCCATCCGTCCCCAGGCACCTCGGCAAGGGCTCGGCGCAGCTGGGGGAGGTGATGGGGCAGGAAACGCTGAGCAGAAAGGCAGAGGAGGTCGGGGAAGGGCCATGGGAAGGCAGAGGCTGCTGTCAACCCCAGCCCTTCCCCGCACGGCCCCCCGAGGGTGGGAGCTGCCAGAAGCGGGGGGGCAATCGGTGCTGGAGCTGCAGGAAACAGGGACGGGGTCACAGGGGGTGCGAGCTGATCCAGAGGAGGCTGCTGGCTCCTCTAGGATCTTTCCTAGATGAAAATTTCCTTTCTCCTTGGATGAAAAGATGCAAATGGTAATGAGATGTTGGAGCGGAGAGGGGGTGAAAAATTATGTGGTTTTCCTAAAATCTGGAGAAACACCAGATAAAATAGGGCAGGGATGGGAATGGCCACACACTGAGGATGGACAGGGTGAGGAGGAAGCGTGAGGAGCACACTGGAAAAGGGATTTAGGAGGGAGGTGGTGGGAGCTGGAGCCCATGGGAAGGAATGGCTGATCCACCTCAGGGACAAGCAGCAGCAAGGACAAGGAGGTTTGTGGTTGTTTGCTCTGTGATCCTGAGCCAAAGGAAAACCAGGATGTGGTGGGCACAGAGGGTTTCCAGTGATGTGGAAATCACAGGCCAGGTGGGTTTGGGGTGTTTGGGCATTCAAGCCAACAGCAGAGGATGAGGAGGGTCTTGGCAAGACAAGGCACAGCCAGTCCCAGTTCCCACACTGGAAGAAGACACAGAGATTTATTTTACTGACACAGGGGAATCTGGCTGTGGTTGTTTCTTTTGGGTAATCAAAGGAGTAATCCAAATTAAAACCCACAGCAAAACCCAGGAGAAGCCAGCCCGTGGGTGTCCCCAGCCCCCGGGGTGACTCAGCCTCGGGGAGGAAAAGCTGTGACTGCCTGGCATCCACACAAACTGGTGGCTGTGCTTGGGAAAAAGGAATTATTTCCAATTTCCAGTGATAAGCACATGATGGAGAGGGAGATTCAAAGCCAACAAGGCTACTCAAACATCAGTTTAACAAAATAAGTGGCAGAGAGGACTGAAAATGGGACAACTCCAGCCCTCCAACAGCATCAGGGTGAGGGTGATGATGTTCCTCCCTTGCTGACCCCGCTCCAGGACCTTGAGGAGGGGAAAAGGAAAAAATAAATCACTTTTTGGCAAGGTAGTGATGCAAACCGGCTGCCAGGGTGAAAAGGCACCTCTCCGAATGCAGCAGGGGATTTGGATGCCTGTGTGAGCCAGGCATGGCCTGGGGGGTCGGCTGGGATTCCTAGGGCGTTTTAAGCCCCAAGTAATTTAATACCGTGCAGATGAGCGAGTCCCGGCGCGGGTCTGGAGCGGGATGGGCCGAGTTCGGGATGGGGGAGAGGTTTGCAGACACACAGATATTTTAAAAACTCAGCAAAAAAGAAATATCTCCCCAAAGGGCTGTGTCCTGCAGCAGGGAGGGGGTGAGACCCGCTGGGTATGGGGACATCCTGCTGATAGGAATGGACGGAAAAGGGACATTTGGGGAAGATGCCGGTTTGTGGGGAGGGGAGGGCAAGCACTCCCCATCCTCGGAAATTTTCAAGGCTGTGTGGATGGGGCTTGAAGCAACCTGGGACAGCTGAAGGTGTCCCTGCCCACAGCAGGGGGTTGGAAGGAGGTGATGTTTAAGGTCCTTTCCAACCCAAACCTTTCCACGACTCTGTGATTCTCTAACACCAACTGATTCCCAAGCACTCCAAAAGGAGCTGGATTATTCTCTACACCCAGGACACGTGGGTTTCCAAAAGCCCTCCCATTCCTCCTGCCACGGGATGGCTGCCCCAGGGGCAGGGATGAAAAAATCTCCTTAAATTAATCCATAGTAAACCCAAGGATGAGTCAGTTCAGCGGCTCAGGAAGCACACTGGAGACTTTCCAGCCTTCAGGCCGGGAAGGGGCTCCTGGGTGGCCAGCGCCACTTCCCTGGCTGTGTGCAAAGGCATCTCCCAAACTCCCGGTGCTCACACCAAGGGGGAATGCGAGAGCTTTGTCCGACCTTGCCCTGCCTTGTCCGACCTCCCCAAGGCCCTGGCTGGGTTGCCATCCCAGGGCTGGGATCAGCAGCACCTTTCACCCTGACCTGCCCCACAGAGGGACCCTCTGAGGGCACTCAGGACCACCAGGGATTTTCCTGGGATTGATCAGGGATGCTGGAAACACAGACCTGGTGTCGCCAGAGCCAGGATCCAGCACAGAGCTGGAACCACACGAGGATGTGGATGTGCCTGGCTCTGTCTGGCTCACACAACCCTCCCTTCCCAGGTGTATTATCCCTCATCTCCGATGCAGGAAGGGATGGTGAGGACACAAAGCCCTCCAGAGTGTGGGCACCAGGAGTGGTTTAATGGGTCTAATTAAATCCAGGCGGATTAATGACCGCACTCGTGCGGCTCCAAACCTTTCTGGAGACCAGTGGGGGTTTTGTTTGTTTGCTTTCAGTCTCACAAGAGCCCCGGGTGCTTTGATTTGCAGCCCCGAGGCACTAAAGAGATAAAAGATCCATAAATATCTGCTGGATGTTATAGATCTGAAACAAATAAAGTGCCAACCCCCCCCCCCCTCGCAGCTCTTCCCGTAAGCACCGGTGCAATGCGGCCCCTGCGCCTGCTCCCATTTCCATCGGCATCCCAGCCTTCCCTTTGAAATCCCCTGCACATCCCTCCAGCTGTTCCACATATTCCAGGCTTCAGCCTCCCCCCAGAAACTGCTCCTTTGGTTTCCCTTAAGCTCTCCCGTCTGGTTTTCATAATTCCAGGATGCAAACGGGGACTTTTCCCAGGCCGAAGGTCTGCGATCCCTCGGGCTGCAAACCTGGATTTTCCCCGTGTTGGGGCTGAAAAGAGCCCTGCTGATGGGCAGTGAGGGGAGAGAGGATGGGGAAGTTTAAGAAGTACTTGAAATCCCAACATGCCAAACTCATCCCAGAAAAGCTGCCACAGAGTTCACATCAGCGTGATCAGCATTAGATCTGATCTGAGAAAGAGGCTGCACTTCTGGAGTTTTTCTTTTTTTTAGCTTGACACAGGAGCAGCAAAATACTTCCCAAATTCCCAAGTGGCTCGGAAAGGCCAATCCCATATTTCACAGTGGCTCAAATAGGCAGGAACCTGTCAGATACTGAAATCATTCAGAAAATTTTCCCTTTGATCCCCAGCTAAGACAAAGAGCTGGTAACAGAGCTCCCCTGTGCTGTCAGCTCCTGGTGAAGCTGCAGATTCCCAGCTGGTGGGAAGCCTCTGCTTGGAAAACTCCCACTCCCCCTCCTCTGAGAATGCAGAAGTTTGAGCAAATAAAGCATTTGCTCTGGGTTTTATTTTTGGCTTTTGGTCAACAGCTGGTCAGTCCCTAATGAGCGAGCTGGGCTTTGATTTCCTGCCTGGAGAAGGGGGTGAGAAATGGGAGAGGATCTGGGTTAGAAATTTGACTCACACCAGTGATCCCAGCTGGGATTTACTCCCATTAATCCTTTGCCTGGGGACATGTCCCAAAGAGAGGCACTGGAACAGCTCAGGAACAAGCTTTAGGGTTACAGGGCAACTGCAGGGGTGCCCAGAGGAAGTGAAGCTCCCTGACCCCAGACTGTCCAAGGAAAGGCACCTCACTGCCCTCCAAACTGGGCAGGGAATGAGATGACAGTGGCTCTGTTGTTCCCCTTGTGCAATTCCTTAATCATCACCACAGAATCCCAGAATGGTTTGAGTTAGAAGTAGCCTTAAATCCCATCTTATTCCAGCCCCCTGTCATGGGCAGGGACACTTTAACTATCTCAGGCTGTTCAGAGCCCCATCCAACCTGGCACCGAAAATTTCCAGGGCTGGGACAGCCACAGCTTCTCTGGGCACCCTGTGCCAAGGCCCCCCCACCCTCACATGGAGGAATTTCTTCCCAATATCCCATCTAAACCTGCCCTCTTTTCCATGTCTTCTTTTGTTTCAGAGCACTTGAGCCCACTGAGCTCAGGTTTGAGCTCTACCCCTCCAGTGGGAGATGGGATGTTGGTCAGTGGAATGAGCCCATCTCATTCCTGCCACTCAGGCAGGGATGGCCACACCTCACCTGGGGCACTTGGGAAAAACCAGGTTCCTGCTATCCTTAATGGCTAACAGCAGATTTAGGCAGGAGGGCAAAGAGCTGCTGTGACCCTGAGGAAAGAGTTTGGTGTGTTTTGCTTTACCCTGATGAGGCAGCGAGGGAGAGGAGAACTCTTGGGAATGACACACCTGGGAAGAACCCTGCTCACCCTTCCAGAGGGACAGGGCTACCCCGAGGCCACCCCCAGCCCCCATCCATGCCGTGTCCCACCCTGGGTGGCCCTCTGGAGGGACCACATCTGACTCACATCATCTCCCCGCTGAAAATGAGGTGTCAGGCAGTCCCAGGGTGCAGCCTTACAGCCGGGGGCTCCGGGAACTCAGGATGAGCCACAGGGCTTGGCTGACAGCCATGGGCAGCTGCTTTATCTCCTGAGAGTTTGTCCCCTCCCCAGAAACAGGAGGAGAGGGTGGGAATGTGTCTGGGACAGACAGGGAGATAATGGCAAGGAGGGAGAGGGGTGTAAACCTTGCAGAGCACTAATGTGACAGATCCTGGAAGAGAATCGAGGTGAGAACAGGGATTGTTGCTGGTGGGGGAAGGTGGAGGAGATGAAGAGCCAGGATGCCCCAGCAAAGATGGATGTGCCCTTGGCAAAGTGTGGAGCACAGGGCAGAGCCCAGCCCCAACTGCTCCCCCAGCACCCACCTTGTCCCAGATGTCCACAGGGCCTGGGAATGAGAGCACCTGGGAACCTTTGTGTCCCAAACTGTCCTTCAAGCCCTCTGTGACCAAGTCAATCCAAACGATGCTGTTAATTAGGCAGAGTTCAAAAAAAACCCCTGTGGGATTTCCTGCCTCCTCTTCCTCTCCTTCCAACTGTGCCACAAAGTAAGAGAAAGGAGGAAAACCTCGTAAAGCAGAATTAAGGAAAGGTGCTCCATGGAGCACATCCCTGATAAATCATTTTGAGAGACCCCCACCCCCCCCTTGCCCACACACCCCCAAAGCACAGCTCACCTTTCCCATCCCATGCATGCAACACGTGGAAGCTCTCCGAGGTACACTGGGCTTCATTAAATTCAGGTCCCTAAATTCCAGGGAAGCACCAGGCAGTGGCAGGGATCTCTCATTGTCTGCACGGCTGCAGGAGCAGATCCAGACAGGGAAGAAGCTGAAATCTGGTGTGAAATAACTCCACCTAGAGGGAAAAGGGACTGGGAGAGCAGGGCCACGGGTGAGCATAGCAGGGCTGAGCACATTCCCGATCCCAGGGATGGCCACTGGGACACCAGTGGCATGGAAAGAGAATTGTGGCACCACAGAATGGTTTGGGTTGGAAGGGACATTAAAGCTCATCCTGTTCTAACCTCTGCCGTGGGCAGGGACACCTCCCACTGTCCCAGGCTGCTCCAAGCCCTGTCCAGCCTGGCCTTGGGCACTGCCAGGGATCCAGGGGCAGCCACAGCTTCTCTGGGCACCCTGTGCCAGGGCCTCCCCACCCTCACAGGGAAGAATTTCTTCCTAATCTCTAATCTAAACCTCCTCTATTTCAGTTGAAATGCTCCATCTCTTGGGTGTATCCGAGACCACCAGTTCCCACTGATCCCATGGCTGGCTCGGATCCCAAAGCCACCTGTCCCTTTCCACCCTCAGGAACAGCTGCCCCTCCTTGGTCTCACACTGAAGATTCTTCAAGTCCTTCCCTTGGGACACTTAAATAGATCCCTTAAATATATCCCCCAGTACCCATGGAACAGGAGGGCAAGGAATCAGGGCTGGATTTCCTTTGGAGAAGCTTCAATCCTGAATTTAATGGAGCTCATAGAAACACAACCTTTGGGAAATACGGTGTTCCTTAAGTGTCCCACTGATGGGACATCAGGTGACAGCGTGTCTGCAGAGACAGTCACTGGGCAAATGCCTTCTTGGTGCTACCTTGGTGGAAGAGAGCAAGGCAAAAGCTGCTATTTATTCACTAATCCACCCAGGAAAACAGCTTATGGAATCCACAGCGTGCTCATTTTGTATGGGAAGATCCGTTACCCCAAGTGCTCTGCCTGTGGCTGATGAGAAAATGTCCTTTTATCTGCAGGGATCCCAAATTTCCAGAGTCACCTGCAACATGCACAGCCTGCACCTGCAGCACTTTGGGACCAGAAGCACCATTTGGGCTCCATCCCCCATTTCCCACCCCGAGGCCAGACTCATGCTGGATCTGATCCCTACTCCAATTTTTAGGATGAGCTGATGCTATTTTACTTCCACATCCAAAGGAGGGTGAAAGCCATAATTGAGTTTCTTGTTGGATATTATTTTTGTGTATTTTTTAAGCCTTGGCTTGGGCTCTGAGCAGGGATATTGGATATTATTTATATATTGGATATCATATATTATTAATAAGGTGAGATGTTGTCACCCTTTTGTAGGGATTTTCTCCATGAAAAAAAAAAAAAGTGGGTTTGGGACATGGGCAGGAAAGATGGGAAAACCTGAAGACACTGAACACTCCCAGCCTCCATGGATGGCAGCCTGGGGCTGCAGCACCCCTGTGGCTCTGCACACTTTCTGGGCAGTTAAATCACATTTGGCTGCTTGGTTAAAGATGGGATAATTATTTCCAGCGAGCAGACATGGTCCAGATGCACTTCTCCTTCCATAACTGCACTAACACTATCCCAAACCCCAAGGAAATGCCATTTCCCAGTCCCAGGAGGCCATCTGGATGGCAGCAGAGCTTTGCCAGGTTTCCTCTTGACTTTATTAAGCTTTATAAGGTATTTAGTTTCTCATGATCTGTCTGCAGGAAACACTTGGGGAGACAGCAGCATCTTTCTCTCCAGGGCATAAACAGGCACTGGGTCCTCTGCAAAATCCAGGTGCCTGGAGCTGCTTTGTGCAGCTCTTCAGATATTCCCACCCCTCAGGATTTATTTGTGGCTGGATACAGCCCTGCCTATGAGAGGTTAAAAGAACCAAAGAGGCTGGTCCCTGGGTATTCCAAGCCCTGAGCATGTTTCCAAAACAGAATGTAAACAGTTTTATCGTGGCAAGGACTCTTCTGTTCTTCCTGCCTTGTGTCATGCGGCCGAAGGAAAAGGAGAGCACTTTTTCTCTCCTCATAAAGCAGGGTGTGTTCAGGCTCCGACATTTACATCAAACAAGTGCATGGCTCCTTTCCCATCTTTCTGGCTGTCCCACAGTCATGGATTTGTAATTTCCCTGCTGGCAAATCCAGAGAAGCCAAAGGAGATCACTTTGCTGGAGTTGTTCTTTTTTTCCCCTCTGCAACAGAAAATGCCACAGCGGAATCGGCAGCGAGGAGATGTGGAAATGAGGAAACAGTGGAAAGGTGTTATTTCAACTTTCCCCTTGGCCTTCAGCAGCCAAATCCTGGCCTCAGAGACACCAGGGAGCTGTGGAGTCTTGTTGGCCTTGGAAAGAATTACAGAATATCCTGAGCTGGAAGGGACCCACAAGGATCAGAGTCCAGCTCCTGTCTCTGCACAGACACCCCAACAATCCCACCCTGGGCATCCCTGGCAGCGCTGTCCAAACCCTCCTGGAGCTCTGGCAGCCTCGGGGCTGTGCCCATTCCCTGGGGAGCCTGGGCAGTGCCCAGCACCCTCTGGGGGCAGAACCTTTCCCTAAATCCAACCCAAACCTCCCTGGTACAGCTCAAGGCCACCCCTGGGTCTCATCCCTGCTCAGCAGAGAAGAAGCAAAGCCCATCTCAAGTGTGGACTCAGCAAAGTGGCTGATCCCTGAACCAGTTTTTTCCATTCTGGGAACACCAATCAATGTAATTGAGCTGTTGGGGTGAGTCCAGAGGAGGCCACCAAGCTGATCAGAGGGATGGAGCAGCTCTCCTACGAGGAAAGGCTGGGAGAATTGGGATTGTTCAGCCTGGAAAAGACTTCAGGGTGACCTAACTGCAGCCTCCAGTACCCGAAGGGAGCCTGTAAGAAACATGGAGAAAGACTATCTACAAGGGCCTGGAATGATGAGGAAAGTCTTCCCATCCAGATCATTCCCCTGCTCTGGTTTAGACTCTTGCTGCTACAAAATCCCCGTGCAGAAAGGTTTGTCAGCACCTGAGGTGGGAAACAGGACAGCAATGGTCTCCAGGTCTGACAAGCTCAGCCTTGCTGGGGCACAGCAAGAGTTTTAACCAAAACAAAGGGGTTTTTCCCTCATTTTTCAACATTCCACTGCCACACAGGAGTGCTGGAAGCTGAGATACACACACCCAGGAAAGCACTGCTCAGCTGTTAAATCCCACAGGCCAGATGCACCCTGTGGGTCAGGATGTCCCTCCACAGTGATTGCTGGAAAGTGGGAGGATGCACCTGGATAAGGATTGTCCAAAAATTGCTGCATTCCCACTGCAGGTCCAGGACCTCTGCTCTGAGCTGCAGTGGGGAAAGCTGGGCTGACCCCATGTGGTCACGGCCTTGTTATGGCATGGTTTTGGTTTTAAAAAGCAATGAATTTCCACATTCTCAGATGAAAATGTAAAATTTACCTCCTATCTGTTAAATCTTTCTATCAAGGAAAAGGCATCGTGGTGGGAGAGTTAAGATAAACCTCTGTTGTTTTTCACACCATGGAAATGTGTCCACACTCCCAGCTTTCCTGTTCAACCAGGCAAAGCAGCACAATAAAATATTAATTTTTACCACGGATGGGACATTCCCAGGCCTCTGAATCCCTCAAACAAACCAGAAGGGGAAACTCACACCCAGTTTGTGCCTTTTGCTTGCAATAAAAGGTTAAACATTGCAGTGGTTCGCTGGCTGCAATCTGGGAGCTTCGCCCCCAGATTTTGGGTGTGCCTGGACTGAAGGAGATCGGTGTGTGTCATCTGGTCACTCTGGGCCTGAAGAAGTCAAAAATAAGGAATGTTGATTGTTTCCAAGGTTACAGAATGATTCATTCTGATGGTAAAATAACAGGGGAGACACATGGAAAATGAAAATCATGTCTCGGAAGTGTTTTGTGTAATTATTGCATTCACCAATTCTCCTGCTCCAGGCTACATGCGTGTGCCCTGACCTCAGCTATTGGTAAAACTGGCTCTTGAGATGATCCCAAAGCTGGGATTTTTTATTGGAAAGGAATTAAAACCCTCATGACGTCTGTCAGCCTTGGAGGCTGAACAAGGACCTGGTCCAAGGGTCTTGGTCCAAGCAGAGCAACAGAGACTCCGAAAGTAATCCCATTGAGATAAAAATTATCCAAGTGAGGGGCTAAAGCAAAAGGACAAGGGGTAACAGCTTTAAACTGGAAAAGGGTGGGTTTAGATGGGATATTAGGAACAAATTTTTCCCTGTGAGGGTGGGGAGGCCCTGGCACAGGATGCCCAGAGAAGCTGTGGCTGCCCCTGGATCCCTGGAAGTGTCCAAGGGCAGGCTGGACGGGGCTTGCAGCAGCCTGGGACAGTGGAAGGTGTCCTGGAACGAGATGATCTTTAAAGGTCCTCTTCCACTCAGCCCAGACTGGAATTCCATGATTCCAAACCCGGCAAACACCTCAGCGTTGGCGCCCCTGAGGTGGAGAGAGGGGTGTGTATGTATGGGAGCTGAGGTCTGTCGTGCCTCGCTGACCTCACCCTTCCACTCGCCGAGCCCCCTGGGCCTTCTGTGAAGGTGAAAAGACCCTTCAGGCGGGGGTAAGAGCGGCGGGAACGCCGAGCTGGGGCAGGACCCGCCATCACCACGGGACAATGTCCGCCATCTTGGCGGAGCGCTGAGGGCGGGCCGCGGCGGGAGGGGCGTGGCCTCTCCGGGGGAGGGGGCGTGTCCACAGCGCTCCCGCCCAACCAGCGCGAGGGGGCGGGGCGGGGCCCGGAAGGTCGCGAGGCCGGCGAGGCGCTCAGGGGGGAGTGGCCGGAGGGCGGAGATCGTCGGCGATTGGCTGAGTTTGGCGGCGCTNGGTATGAGTGCCCCGAAGGTCTGTGTGTGAGGCAGCAGGATGCCCCTCCAGCGAGGGGCTGCGGAGGGAGTGAGGGGGTGCCCTCAATGGGCCGTGTGTGAGTGAGTGAGGGACCCCCCCCGAGGGGTTGTTCTGGGGAAGGGTCCTATCCCCGAGGGGCAGCCTCAGCTGAGGGGAGCTGTGGGGACTCCTCGAGAGACCGTGTGTGGGGTGAGGGGGTGTGGGGACCCCCCCTGAGGTTCTCTGTGTGAGGGGAACCCCTCAAGGGGCCGTGTGGGAGGTGGCGGATCCCCCTGAGGGCTTGGTTGTGCGGGAGGCTCTGCCCCAGGGGGCTGCTTCAGCTGGGCAAAGCTGTGAGGACCCTCCAGCGGCAGAGCTGGGCTCTGTCAGCCCGTCCCCCAAAGCTGGGGGGCTGGCAGAGCTCTGGGCAAGCACCCACTGAGCCTCCCGGGGGGTTTGGGGGTGTCCCCCGGGGTGGCAGCTCAGCTCAGCGGGTCCCTGGGCATACCCTGCTCCCAACACACGTGGGGATCCCGGGGTGCTCCAGAGTGACTCAGGCCAGAGCTCTTCTCCCTCCCTGTACCGTAATCTTTTTTTTTCTTTTTAATTCGTATTATTCTAAATCATATTCCTGCCTCCAGAAAATGAGTGTTGCTTGCAACTCCATCCTGCTCCAGCTGTGCCGGAAATAGTTGGGAAAATGACTCCTAGCTGGTCACTAATTGCTCAAAGAGCATAAAATTTTTATTTTCTCCACGTGCTTTTCCCCTGCTGTGCGAGCTTGGTGTGCTGTAACCCTGAGCTGGAGTTTGAGGTTTGCTTTATTCTGTACAGACACTGTTTGAATGTTGATATGGACACTTGGGAATTCTGGGGGACAGAGGAAAAGCAACATTGGACTAGTTGAGCTGTAAGAACAGAGAAATCTTGTAGAAATGTTTCTCTTTGCCATTCATCTTTCCCGCTGTTTCATTTCGAAAGTCACACGGGATGAAAGTTTGTGTTGCTGTTTAATTGCTATAACAGCAAATTTCTTTTACTTTTATACGTAAAAGTAGGATGAGAACTGGGATTTAAAGGCCGGTGTGTACCAGCAGGTGGCATAAAAAAGATTTTGTGGTTTGTTTTTTGTTTTAAGAAGCTTTTTTTCTGGAGCCATTTTCACTTGTGAGGCTCATTATGCTGTGATGCTTAACAGCAAATATTCTGTTCTGTTCATTCTCTGGGCCCTGAGGTGTCTTATTTTAAAAAGTGTATCTAAAACTCTGTTTTCTTTCTGCTGTTTATTTGGTGTGACTGCTGTATCATTCATGGTGCAGCTAAGGTAATATGAAGATTTATAAAGAAATTAGAAGTTCTCATGAGTTCTCCTCATGGTACCCTGACCAGGTATTCCACAGGGGACAGAGTAAGAATTATTTTCATTTATCACAGAATTCCAGGTTGGAAGAGACCTTAAAGCCCATCCCATTCCACGCCCTGCCATGGGCAGGGACACCTTGCACTATCCCAGGTAGCTCCAAGTCCTTTCCACCCTGGCCTTGAGTGCAATAAGGAAAATACATCCCTTTGTCATCCAGAAGAAGCCCCAGTCTCTTTAATCATTAACAGGTGTCTCACTGTCACCTTGGCACTGGTGAGTGGGCACTGTGGGGCTGTGCTTGGCAGCTGGGCTCTGTAAACACACAGAGCAAACAGGACAGCCCAGGACAGGCAGGTTGGGCTGTAGCTCTGCCATCACCTGCTGTGGGATGTGGCACCTTGTGCCTGAGGGATTAAATATTTATGGGGTGGCACTGGTTGGAAAAAAGTGCATTATTCCCACTGCAGGTTATAAATTGAACAGGAGCACAAGTGATGTTGCAGACAGGTTGTTGGGAGGTTTCTTGAGAGTGATGCTTCCCTTTCCAGAGGGCTGTAGAGGTTAAATACCCTCGTGAAAGCCTTATCAGGCTGGATTTTTCCAAGACAAACACAGGAGATCCGTGTGCTGACTCTGGCTGACGTGCACCGTGTCCGGCTGCTCTGTTAACCCAGCGGGTGAAGGCTGAGCACACAAAGTGAACAGCAGTGGATTCACCTTTCTTGACATCCCTGAGGAAAATCCCATGGCATGCTACAGGAGGAACAATTTATTTAGAGATTAAACCATGCCTTACCTGTGCCACTGTGTTGCAGATCTCTGGCTGCAGCCATGATGCCCGTGGCCACCGTGATGCCCGATGACACGCCCTTGTTTGACCCCAGGATCCTGCAGGAACTCGACTGGAGCGAGAACACCACGACCTTTTCTCCTGCTATTTCTCCACTGGATCCAGGGGATGGGCTGGTCCTGAGGCCACTTTGCACAGCTGATTTAAATCGAGGTAGAATCTTGGTTTATCATCGCCACAAATGACTGTGGGGGGCTGAGTTGATTCCTTGTATTTCTGCAGGAGCTCTCAGTAGGTTGGGGATGCTCATTTTCCCTGATTTGGGTTATTTTCATTGGTAAAATATATGATGGAATTATAGAGCATCCTGAGTTGGAAGGGACCCACAGGGATCATTGAATCCAGCTCCTGAACCTGCACAGACACCCCAACAACCCCACCATGTGCCTTGTCCTAACATCCCTTGGGTTCTGTTAGCCTTGGGGTTGTGACCACATCCCTGAATTTGAGCTTTTGGCACCACGGATTGGTGCTGTGTTGGGTGACCCTGAAAATTTGTTTTCCTGTTTTAATCCTAAAATTCAAATAAAATCTTCCAAATAATCCACAACTTCCCATTCACCATGGCTTTGGAGAGGGAGCACAGTTGTTTATACTGTTCCCTTTAATACCAAAGCAACATGAACAGACATCTTGGTGCATGAATTCTCCTTCACTTCTGGAATTTGGATAAAAAGGTTGCTTTGGACTCATTATTTCAGGCTTACTTGAGCTTTAGCCAATCCTTCAACATTGCTCAATCCCATTGTGGTGGGGTGGTGTCATGGGGATGGTCCCTCTCCAAATAGCTGTGTTGGGTTGTTGTGTGCTGTTCGGAGCTGGTTGTGTGTCTGTCCCTCACTGAGAGTTGTTTTTCCCCCTCCTTTCCTCACAGGCTTTTTTAAAGTTCTGGGTCAGCTGACAGAAGCCGGAGTTGTGAGCCCGGAGCAGTTCATCAGTGAGTAGCTCATTATTCCCTGGCATTTCCATCGAGGCTGCAGGGAATCAAAGGATCCTGATGCTGACAGCAAAGCTGCTCGGGTGTGAGGCTCCTGATGCCAGAGGGAGGGATTAGTTCAGCTCCCCTGAGGCAGCCCTTGGCTCTCAGCCTTGGATCCAGTTGCAGGTATCCCTGAGGGCTGCTTGGCTGGGACAGGCCTAAATTGTGAAAGTGGATTTTGGACTGAGCTTTAGATAGATTATTTGGGCTGCTCCAAGCTCTGTCCAAGCTGGCCTGGAACACTCCCCGGGATGAGGCAGCCACAGCTTCTCTGGGCACCCTGTGCCAACCCCTCATCACCCTCTTAGGGAAGAATTTCTTCCCAATCTGTCCCATCTGTCCCTGACCACTGGCAGTGGGAAGCCATTCCCCTTGTCCTGTCACTCCAGGCCCTTTTACAAAGTCCCTCCTGCAGCTCTCCTGGAACCCCCCTTAGGTCTCCTTTAGATCCCACTGCCAGGCAGGGCAGGCAGTGGGGAAGCAGCCTAGGGATGCAGGGAATCACAGGATCTGAGCCAAACCCACCACTAACCCATGTCCCTAGGTGTCACATCCATATGGCTTTTAACTCCCTCCAGGGATGGGGATTCCACCACTGCCCTGGGCAGCTGTGCCAGGGATGGACAAACCTTTCCATGAAATTCTTCCCTGTGAGGGTGCCCAGAGAAGCTGTGGCTGCCCCTGGATCCCTGGCAGTGCCCAAGGCCAGGCTGGACAGGGCTTGGAGCAGCCTGGGACAGTGGGAGGTGTCCCTGCCCATGGCAGGGGGGGGGGCTGGATGGGGTTTAAGATCCCTTCCAACTCAAACTGTTCCATGATTCTGTGTGGTAGCACCCAAGTGCAGAGATGCTCAGCACAGAGGGCTCTCTGGGCAGATAAGGAAAAGGAATTTTTGTCATTCCTGCCTTTTCCTGGGTTAGTCTGACTCTGGGCCTTCATTTTCTGGGGTCTTGGGTGCATCTTCCTTGTGATGCCACAGCGATTTGCAGTCAGGAACTGCTGCAAACATCAGACTTCAGTGAAATTGAATGTGAGCCTGAATTGCCCGTTCCCCTGTGTGCCTGCTCCCACAGAAACCTTTGAGCACATGAAGAGGTCTGGAGATTACTACGTTACCGTGGTGGAGGACACAAACCTGGGGCAGATCGTTGCCACGGCAACGCTGGTTATAGAACACAAATTCACTCACTGCTGTGCCAAGGTAAATCCTGCAGCTGGGAAGGGAGGAAAAGATCCTGCCCCTGACTCTGGGTGTGTTGGCTTTATGGTGTTACTGTCTGGTGACAACCTCAAGTTGTATCAGGGGAGGTTTAGGTTGGATATTGGGAAATATTCCTGATGGAAGAGGTTGTCCAGCCCTGTACAGGCTGCTCAGGGCAGTGGTGGAGTCCCCATCCCTGAGGGATTTAAAAGCCTCATGGATGTGGCCTTGGCAGTGCTGGGGAATGGTTGGACTTGATAATCTTAGAGAGCTTCTCCAACCTTAAAAATTTGAAAAATAAATAATTTAAAATATTTTAAAAATATTTTCTGCATTTTAAAAGTATATCACATCTTTGAGTGCCAGGCTAATATTTGTAAAAGGAAGCTTTGGCTTTTCCTAAGGAAAAAGAGCATGTGGAGGTCTGTGCCAGTGAGCTTCTGAAGGAGTCAGACGTGGTTGTGACAGAGCAGATGGCTGAGGATCTCTGTGCTGGGAGTCCCAGCCAGGCTGTGAACACAGGGAGCTGGAAGGGCAATTCCAGGACTAACAAACACTTGCCTGTGCTTTCAGAGAGGCAGGATAGAAGATGTGGTGGTCAGTGGGGAGTGCAGAGGGAAGCAGCTTGGAAAACTGTGAGTATTCCCCACCTTTGCCATTCAGCAGTGGGTGGGCACCAAGCCCTTACCCCTCACACCTTCCTGCCAAGCACCTGGGAAGAGTTCAGCCAGCAGGGATCACCAGCTGGGAATAAAATGATCTCCAGAAAAACACAGAGTGCTGTCAGCCCTGTGATAATTTAACTAATTAAATATTCACTGACCCAGCATTTAACTGCTGATGTTTTGTCTTTTCCAGATTAACGTCCACCCTCACCTTGCTAAGTAAGAGACTGAACTGTTACAAAATCACACTCGAGTGTCTGCCCAAAAATGTGGATTTCTACAAGAAGTTTGGCTATTTGGTATCTGAAGAAAACTACATGTTTCAACGGTTCTTTAATTAACTTCTAGGTGTTTGGGGTTTTTTGGTGTTTTTTTTTTTCTTGGAAAGAATGTTGGTGGAGGAGCTTGTGCTACAAACATTCTCTCCGTGGAAAATTTCTATAGTTCATTGCTGCAAATATAACAATCCCTATAAATAATGAACATCAAATGTGTAAATCTTGGGGGAAGAAAATCACTGAGGTTTTAGAAAGGGTCCTCTGGGTTAGAAAATAAGTTTAGAACTAATTTTTACTACTGTTGAGTCGAGGTAAAGCTTCTCTGTTCTAGCTGAGTTACAAAGGACTCGTTAAAGGGATGGTTTTTAACCAAAGGTATATATTTTTATGTCAAATTTTTTCTTGCATTGTATTTTTCTAAATGTTTGTGCTTCTCTCAGTAGCCAAAGGACAGCCCCTGGGACTGTCCTGCTGGCTGTTCTGATGGAAGGATGACGTAGCTGGGGAAGGGATGAGGCTTCTCTTCTGCAGAATGAGTGACACAGAACAGGCCTTTGTTCTGGATTTTTCCATGACACCTCATGGAAGTGCTGGTGGTGCATCAGAAGTTTTATAGGCACTATTTTCCAAGACTGGATTTGTTACTGTTGGTGCAGTTTGGGGAGAATCCTTACAGGCTGTGCTGAATTCCCAGTCTAAAAATGCATGTGTGCTTCTCACTGCAGGGCTCCTGCACTTTAGCTGATAACTTGGTTTTCAGGATAATTACTTTTTTTCTGGCATAAAAACCCCAAACATCGTTTGCAACAGGGCAGAGGTAACTGGGAAACTGGAAGATCTGATGGAATATGTCCCATTTGTAGCAGGGGTCTGGCTAGCAATTAATGGGAAGGGGATTGGGAATGGCAGATTCAGCTTCACCTGTGGGCGCTGGGGGTGTTCAGCCCAGAAGGGCTTAGAGCCATTTCCAGTGCCTAAAAAGGAGGGAGAGAGACTTTGTATGGGCAGGACACAGGGAATGGCTTCCCACTGCCAGAGGGCAGGGATGGATGGGATCTTGGGAAGGAATTCCTGGCTGTGAGGGTGGGCAGGCCCTGGCACAGGGTGCCCAGAGAAGCTGTGGCTGCCCCTGGATCCCTGGCAGTGCCCAAGGCCAGGCTGGACAGGGCTTGGAGCAGCCTGGGACAGTGGAAGGTGTTCCTGTTGGAATGAGAGGAGTTTGAGATCCCGTGCAACCCAAACCACTCTGGGATTCACTGAACACTCCTGGCCCAGGCACTGGGACTCCAGAGGGCCAGGTGGGCTCTGCTTTTTCCAGGAGGGATTTACAGCTGTGGCACAGCAAAGCAGGAGAGAAATCCCCCCTTCTGCTCCCGAGGGATTGCTGCTGCTCTGGAGCTTCCCTCTTGCTGGAAGATGGGATAAATGATTTTTAGCACTTTTGCCAGGGGTGAGAAGCAAATAACGTCCAAAGCTCTGTTGCTAGCAGTGGTGTTTTGTGTGGGGAGTGACAAATCCCACAGCCATGAATAGGGCATTATACCCAGCCTGGGTTGTTTGTGGGCAGCCAGGCCTTCCACACTGTCCTGCTTTGTGCTCTGGAGAGCAGCTCTACAGTGCTGGGGGCTCTTCTTGATCTTCCTGAGGGTTCTCCACTCCATCCAGTGTCTCCTTGGTGATGTCTGGTTTATTTATTGATAATTTTTTTAAGGAATCTCTTTGTTTAAGCTGAATAAATGATTGCCACCTGTATCTGGACTGTTTTTCGTGGAGTGAGGATGGAGTTGTTGAGCAGCAGCACCTGCTGCAGGTATCTCTTCCCTTTCCCTAGGCTGAAAACACTTTTAGCAATTCCATGTGGCTTTCTCTCCCAACAGAAAGCAGATGTGCTCCTCTGACAGCAGCTGCAAGGTTTGAGCCCTGACTCTAAACTAATTCTGTAAAGCAGTTCTTGCTTTCTGCTGGCCCAAACAACTGAGGTAGATTTTCTTGCCTTCCACGGTTTTAATTCAGAATTTCCACTGATTTAAAGTGGATTATTTGAATTCCATGATATCTACACGATCTAAACAGCCCCAGGCCCTCATTAAGAGTTAATGAGAAGATCAGAGGGAGGAGCAGGTGCTGTGGCCCTGCTCAGATCATTGTCACACAGATGAATGGGGCTGAAAGCTGGGGTTTGTGGCTGCATCACAATGGCCCCGCTGGGCACAGCCCCCTCAGAGCCTGAAGGGCTCTTTGTTCATCCCAGAGGTGACATTGCCACCCCTCTGGAAAAGCAGCAGCTGCAGAGCTGCAAGTGCCCGGGCTGGGGACTGTGTGGGGTCAGGTGTGCCTGAAACTGTCACAGGGACAGGGACAATGCCACAAGTGCCAGCTCTGAAGGGCCCTGGGGGAGGGAAACAGGAACTGCAGCAGCCCTGGAGTTCATCCACAGTACAACNCATAAATATCTTCCCCCTGAGAAGCTCTTCCCTGGACCACAGAGGCATCTGGGTGCCTCTGTTTTGTATATATAATTATACATAGCTATACCTATATATATATATATATATATAATAAATATATAGCATGAAAAAATATAAATCTCAAAATAGCAGTATTTGGACACATAGTTAATTAATACTGGAAAATCCCAGATTGGTTTGGGTTGGAAGGGACTCTAAAGCCCATCCCATTCCACCCCCTTCCATGGGCAGGGGCACTTCCACTATTCCAGGTTGCTCCAAGCCCTGTCCAACCTGGCTTTGGACATTTTTGTTCTGTCAGAACCCACCCTAACAGCACCACCAGCTGCTCCAGAGGCTGAATGTTATTTCTTCCCTGGGATTTAATTTTTTTGGCTAAGACCTTTCCCACCCTGAGGAAGAGATCTCCATTTCCTTCACTCTGCTCCTCTAAGCTGGAAAAGGCAATTTCAGCACCTCTGTGTAGAGCTGTGGATTCCCAAAGATTTGGGTGTTGCAGTTTTATGTTTAAACCTGGGAAATAAAAATAATTCACCCTCCAGTTCTCTTTCAAGTCCACAGTGAGGGACCCAGCTTCCAATTCTTGCCTTCAGTTCAACCCCCAAAACCAAATATTGAAACACCTCCTGGCAGTGAAACTACAGGAGACAGACACAGGAAGTTTTAAATAGACAGCTTAGTAATAGATCTGAAGAAAATTAAATCTCAGAATCCCTCAGGATCTGACAGGCAGACAGGCCAGAACGACTGTAAAAGGCACCAGGAGGGGGTTATGCCAGGAAAAAAAACCACTGGATTGATGAAAACTCCTCAGTCATGGAGCTTGTCAGTAGGAAGTGAGTGTTGCCAGGACCCCAGAGAGAACAGACCCAGTGAATCAGTGCCTTCCATCTGTGTTTCATCCCTCCCCTTCCCCAGGGACCTGGAATAGAGAGGGAGTTGAAGCTCCCCAGCCCAGTTCCAGCAGCAGCTCGTGGCTGGCAGTGTCTGGGGGCCCTGCAGGGCCAGGCACAGCCCCACTGCTGCCCTGGGGGAGCCTCGTGCTCCAAGGGCTGGGAATGCATTTCCCATTCCTTTATGGAGAGTCACTTCGGAGCAGGAACAAACCCTCCACAATCCAAAACCAGCACTGCACCCTGAGCCAGGCAGCTGGACACTGACACAGGGCAGTTCTCCAGGAGATAAATCACTTCCTTTTTTCCAGCTGAAAAGTTCCTAACTAAAGCATCATACTCCTTATTGCAGATTTTTTTTTTCCCTGAAGGAATTACACTGCTCCATCACTGCTGTAGGTGGCAGAGTATCAGCAGGAACAGGAATGTGCTGCTGAACCCTGGTTCAGCACTCCAGGGCCTTCACATTCCATGGGAGTAGAGGTTATGAGGCTGGAAAGCCCTGGAAAACCTCACCCCGTGTCCTGGCTCAGTTACCAGCCCTGACTCCCTGCAGGTTTCCTCCTCAGGTGGCACCCGAATCTGTTCCAGAGCAGCTCCAACCCAAACAGGGATTTCCAAACCAGGTTCTAACTCCCTGCATGGGCCCTGGCAGAGGCCAAGAGCTCCACGTGCTCCAGAGGGATCATCCCAGGCCCTCCCAGGAGATGCAAAGCCAGGTAAAAGAGATTCAGATTCAGATTCCTGCCTTCAACTTCCCAGAGCTCTGCCCTCAGGGACCCCCCCAGCACAGGTTGTCCCTTCTGAGGTGATACAGGACAACTGGCCCTGTACACAGGGTGTATCCAAGTGCAGGGGGACAAGCTGGATGCTCTGGTCCCCAAATCCTGAGCCTCTTTTTTTCCCTGGTAAAACACAGCTTGGGTACCAAGCTCAGATTTCCCAAACACACAAATTTTTTTTAACAGCCTTGCTCAGTCACCACAGTGCTCCCAAATCATTCCATTCCTGCCTTTTAGGCAATGAACATTGGGAAATAAAAGCAGATGCAGAGCTGAGACTGTGCTTGCACAACCTCTGTGCTGCTGAGACAGGAGAGTTACAGCTGCACAAAGCACCCTGGTAATTCCCAATCTGAAAACATTAAGGAACCAAGAAGTGATTCTGAGTCTAATGTTTTACAAGACCCAAGGTGAATTCTTTAAGTCTTGATCCTGTTGCAGGCAGTGCTTTGGGCCTCAGTTTCCAAAGATAAATTCAATTTTTACCTCAAATGATGCAGTTACTCCTTGAAAACCATTTTGAGGATGTTCTAGATAGTTCAACTTGAATTAACCTCTATGTTTATATTCCTAAAGCACATTTCTGCCATAATACATACTGAGA
Organism: Chaetops frenatus; assembly: GCA_013400775.1. Lineage (NCBI taxonomy): Eukaryota > Metazoa > Chordata > Aves > Passeriformes > Picathartidae > Chaetops > Chaetops frenatus. Next base: position 116,101 of record VZTR01016083.1, on the reverse strand, counting down.
ACAAGGTGAATTTTAGCAAACTTTTTCTTTACTAAAGTCTCTTGTTATAAATTACACAAATAACTTTATAAACAAATCCCCCCCGCTTGCATTTTGTTTAAAGTAATAACTTTATATCATACAAATAAAGAAATTTCAAGTATGAAAAGTGCATTATTGCAATAATACCTCTTTGCAAGTCCAAAAATCTTGGTTTAGAATAAAACTGTAAAGTGTAAAAAAGGAGTAAAACAATCAGTGCCATCTATTCATTCAAGAAGTCCAACATCTTAAAAATGATGCTTAGTGTGTTGCAGAGGCAGATTTACATCTGAAAGCAACATGTAATTGAAAAGAAGCTGTGTGTGTTCATTGTTTTGCATTAACTCTTGTGGTTTTTTTGTTTTTTTCCCTAGTTTTTCTTCACCTTTCTTGGCAGGAATTCTCACTAAACACCAGTGCTTGTCCTCAGCCATCACCCATTCTGTGCTGCTGCCACCTGCATGGTGCCAAGGTCTTCATCCTCCTCGTGCATCCGCTTCAAACTTCCTGCAGGAGGCAACAGGGAACTTCAGCCAGGGAAAACCAGGATATTTAAACACTTCACACTGCAGTTTAAACTCGGCTCACACATCAAAAGCCCTTCCCAAGTGCTTGGGATTCTGCTGCTAAAAGTTTGCTTAAAAATCACCTCACACCCCCAGCAGGAGAAGCTTCTCACCTGTGCTGCCAGGTGGGACTGAGAGGGATCTCTCCAGCTGCAGAGGTGACATCATCTGGATGGTTAATTTTGCTAGATAGATGGCTTCATATTCCTGGAAAGGTCCAAAAATGTTGATTGGAATTACTTTGGCATAAAGCTTTGTAAGGATGTGCAGGACTAATTCAGAGAGCATCTCATATTCAGGCACAGATTTGGGAGGAGGAGAATTCTTTGTTGCTTTGACATGAATGACAAAAACCATCAGGAAGTCAGAGGAGAAGAAAAGTTCAAGGATGACTAAAGTAATGGCTTTAAGGAACAAACAACATTTCCTTTGCAGCTCCCTCACCAGCAAGGAAGACATTTCAGAGCCTTTTAATCATTGCATAAACCAGGATTTTTATTTCTCCTCCATTCCTGGATTTGCTTTGTCCAAAGCTTAAGTCTAAGGAACTGAGGTGCCCACTCATCTTCCTCCCAAAGCTTCACTCCAGCTCCTGACATTTCCTTGAAGCATATTTGTGTAGTGATATCTGTTAGGCAGGAAGATGATTCATTAAATGGCTTTTCAGTTATGATCAGGAATTTTAAAAAGTCACCTGAAGTTGATGGACAAATCCAGCATTAGGATTAATACAGAATCTTCTTTCTTGGACATAAGTAAATGCATCCCTTAAAAAGAGGAGGAGGAAACACTTCAGTAAAAAAGATACAAAAGTCTCTGTGGTTTGAGTCTTCCTTCAGATTATCAACTTTTCAGCACTACAGCACCCCTAGAGTGTCCCCAGAACTGGTTTTTACAACTGAAATTGCTTGGCCAAAGCAGGAAGCAGCAGTTGTACAATTCTGTTTGCCCAGCCTGGTGCTCAGCTCACTTTCCTGCTCAGCACAGGCTTGGAACAGCCCCTGGGGCTTCTCCCAAGGGTTTATCCACTGGTGGAGGCTGCCTTGCTTCCCTGAGCAGCAGGGGCCCAAGTCTTAAAAAAACCGCCCAGGTGTAAACACACCTGCAGTGAAGTGAAATGGAATAATCAGCCCCTGGTAAGCCTTAGGTAAGGCACTGAGACTGAGTGAAAACAACTGTTCCTGTTCCCTCCAGAATCATCATTCACTCACACCCCCTGAATTAAAACCTGAATAGCTCCTCTTACCTGTACTTCACCCCAAATGTTTCCATTATGTATGCAATAACTAAGGCAGCACTGGAAAAAACAAATAAAAATCAGTAAAATAGATTTGAATTGTTTAAAAATATTAATATCAGGATGGATTATTTCCTACCTTCTAGAAATCCCTGCATTCCCATGGACAAGAACTTTTCCTGAGAAGGGGAAAAGAACCAAAATCAACCATATTTGTATAAACTGAAGAAAATTCTTTGAAATGTGGTTTTTCCTTGTTATGGAGAACCAGGCAGCAGCAAGGCACATCCAAGAAAAACAGGTGTTGTCTTCCTTCACCCTGAATTTCTAACTACACTCTGGCCTTTGGGACACAGGAACTGGGATTCCTGCTCCTGGGAGGATTCTGAGTGCCAGAATGGCCACAATGCAGATTTCAGATCCTACATTAGAGAGGGGACAAGAAAACTTTGTGCACAGAACTCAGTTGTGTTTCAAGAGAAAAAAAACCCCAAAAAACAAAGAACAAAGCCCAGAGGTTGATTTTTCCATTGAGAGGCAAAAGGAAAGAACACTTTGCTCTGAATTTGTCTAATATAGTTCAAATCAAGCATAATAAACCCCCAACTTTAAGAAAAGCTCATATTTAAGAGCATGTAATACATACCCCTAAGTTAGTTTTAAAGCTTTAGCAACACCTTAATAAGTGAAGGAAAAGTTAATATAATTTTACCTCCACTTTGTAAACTTCCATCAATAAATTCTTTAGTCTGAAAAAAAAAATACAAGACAAACTTTCAGATTATTTTAAATGCAAGCAGCAGTGACACCTAAATTGGATGGAATTTTTATATCAGTCTTTATATACAGTGACAATAATGCACCTTTATGCAGACTTAAACCTCACTTCAACTGGACATTGGTATTTCTTTTGTACTTTAAACTATTCCTAAAATTGTCAGTGCAAAAACAGTGTGAAGGCACTGCTGGATTTTTTGGTGGAAGAAGGAACAAAATCCTTTTGCCCAGCTGCAAATTAAACTAAAATAAAGATACAAACCCATAGCTCAAAACCAGGGGTTTGTTCTAATAATGGGCACTGTTTAATTTACAACTTACATTTTAACTCCTCTGCAGTAAACATGTTTTAAACACTGTAAAGCTCAGTTACTATTTTGAATTTGGTTTAGAATTTGATACAAGAAATGTAAATACTCTTGGGCTCAAAGAGAAGTTTCCCCCAGGTCAAGGGACCCAGAATTCCCCCACCTTTGTTTTGAGTCCAGTCTTTTTTAATTTTTTTTTTTTAAATACCATAACAAGAAGCAGCTCTTAGAACTCCATCTATTTCCATACTTGTAAAAAGGAGTTAATTACACTTATTAAAGTGTCAGTAATAAGGTCAAGAGCTGGCAGTACTTCCAGGTGCCTCAGGCTGGGTATCCCAAGTGTGAAAGTGGTATCTGTTAGTTCAGAAAGCCCCAGGGGAATCCCCTTCCCAACCCATATACTCACCATAGGGAAAAATCGGATTATATTCTCCACTGGATTATCTGCAATATCCAACACTAAATACCTGCAATGAAAAATCTCCTGTGAGTACACAACAGCCCTGAGCTGCTACAACCCCTCCACTGCACTCACACCTGCAGGAGGAAACCCAGGACAACCCCTGGATTTAATTCCTGGTCTAAACTCCACAATTTCTACAATCAAGGAACCTCTGGAGCTTGTGAAGAAGGGAAGGAGGAATCTCCTCCAGCACCCCCTGACAGATTTCCTCTCTCAGAAATCACTTAAGACTGAATAAAGTTACTGCAAACTAGGGATAATCCTAATTTGCAGACTGGTTCAGGATTCATAAAATTCATGGTTTGGATTTGAAGTCTTTCTGCACCTCAGCACATTTTTCAAATAGTTCTGCCAACATGAAAATATTTGTAAAGAACACACACACACACACGAAGGAATCTTGATCATTTCTCACCTAAATAACTGCTGGAAGTTTGGTTTAATAAAATTTGCTTCAATATTTTGCCGTATGCATATTACATGGGTTATTCCATGTTTCTGGAGTATAGGTAGCTGTGGAGGAAGAGAAAAATCACCTGTTTTAAATTACAGATTCATCTATTAGACTGTAATAAAAAGAAAAGCTGTACTTAGATGCACAATAGGGCTATACCAAGAGAAATCTGAGCTGGTTTTCTAGAATTCACAGTGTGAAAAAGTTGCTTTTCCAAAAGAAAAAATGATGAAAAAGGAAGGTATTCAATGAACTTGTTTGTCTCTGCCCATCTTTCACTTCACCTGAAATTTCAAGTCCCTACACGAGGGAGGAATTTGCAGCCAGCACTGGATTCTTGCTGGAATCAGACCATGAAAATAAGATCATTTAAACCATGAGGCAAATTTGCAGAGCCAAGCTGTGCCCTAGCAGTGTTTGACTTTATTGTAGATTTAATTTTCCTTGTTTAGTGTCTGTGTATGAGTTCCCAGTTCTGATTTGTTTTGCAACACTTTAGCAAAGGAAATAGGAATTGGTGAAGTGTCTCAAATGGTTTAAATTCTCTAGGAAAAATGATATTTGAGACTCAATTTTAATACAAATAGCTCAGACCATCCCACAAATGCACCACATATTCCTTCCACTCTGGCATTTTTCACATTCCAGTTCAGAACTGCAACCAAATTTACACCTCTATAGATACACTCAAGCAGATCTCCACAGTAACAAATCAAATCACCACAGCAAAGCTTCCCTGTGAGAGAATATTCTGAAAATCATACCTTGCTTTTCATAGCTGAAGAATATGGGCCTAAAAATAACCCAGGTAAGATTTCCTAGGAGGCAGGAGAAGAACAGACATTTAATACCAACTCCAAATGATATGAAATAACACATTTCACTCATCTCAGACTATGGCCATGGACATAAATAATTTACATATTACTGAAATGTGTAATCAATGTCATTTATAGCAGGACAAGGGGAAAAAAAATTGGTTTGGCAGGACAAAAGAAACATGATCTTGGTGCAGGAGATCTTGTTTTGGACCAGGAACAAAGTCCTTGATCTGGACTAAGTTCTAGGTTGATTCCTGCATCTCACCCAGCCCCAATTCAAGGAAAGGAAACTCTTAACTTGGTTTATAATCCTGTTTTGTAATTAATTCCAAATTGCTCTCATGAATAGAGATACACACATGGAAATTCTTCCAGCTTTGGCCCAGCAGTGGGAAAATACCAGTTTTTAACCATTTATCTTTCCACCAATAAAGATATGCAGGTGTGTACAGAGCTTAGCTTGTGCAAAGGCTTGACTCCTCCATGGTAGGAAAATTTTAACTGTCCACCCCACTGGAGAACACCTCCAAGTTTAAGGTAGAAGGCAAAGCTCTGATACAGTTCTAGCAACCATCTCCTAAAAAATTCACAAAGACAAAAGTATAGTAATTGGGGGATTTATTTTTTTAGTACTTGCACAACAGAGATGCAAACACACCTGTATTCCAAGCTGGCAAATCCTCACCTTAATTAACTAATTAATTCTGTGTCCCATGGTGCTGCCTGACACTTTACAGGTAAAGACTGATTTTGACAGCAGCTCTTTTTTCTCCTCATTAAATGCTCCATGGATTTTGCCTCAAACAGTAAATAAAATTGTCCTACCTGCATCTCTCTCCTCATGGGATAGGTCCAATCCTTAAAAAAAAAAGAATTAAAATAATTATATATACAACAGAAAAAAACATTCAGGCAGAGATGTGTACATGCGTTTTATAGAAAATAATCACATTTTAAGTTCTGTACAAGCTCCCTGCTCACATCAGGCACGTCCCTGCTACCTTTCCACATGGATGCCAGCACCACCCAAGGAATACTATTTGGAAAGTTCATGTGAAGAAACATCAATTATTCTACAAAGAATCCTTAAGGCTGGAAAAGATCCTTATCAGCTGTACATCCACACCTCAGCTTTCTGCTGAGAGACTTCTTTCTGAAGTGAGGAGGGGAAAAAAGAGAAAGGAAAAAAGCTTTCCAACATTCTGCACTAAGCAGAGAAGCAAAAGAATTCTTTTGGCTGGTGCATTCCTGCAGCCACTGAAATAACAGAAGATAACAAGTGGAGCAGGTAACTCCCTTAAAATCCACATTGCCTCACCTAATCCACTCTGATTGTGAACATTCCGGATTCAGTTTGAACAATTTCAGAAATTTGTGCTCTCCATGACCACAGCAAGCCCTGACTGAGTCTCCACTATTCCCCCCCCCACAGTAAGCTGGGAAGGCTCCTCACACAATAAATAAAACACTGGTGTCCATGACCCTGTTGGTCATTCCCAGCCCAACACCCCCTTCCACAGAATCCCAGACTCTTAGAATCGGGAAGGTTCAGCTCCCATTCCCAGCTGCCCATTCACCACCCAGAAGTGCCCAGAGCAAGTGTCAGCATCAACATTTCCATCCCCTGCTCCATTCTGCAGCTCTGCCGAAGCTGAACACAAAACTGCTCAGGCAGAGACTATTCCTGTCTCTCCTTCCCTACAACTCCCACTGGCCTCTATTAACAGGCTCTTACTCATTCCTTGACCCTCACACATGAAGGAGTTGGAGCTGAGATCCCAGTTACCATCTGGAGGTAAAAAAAAAAAAAAAAGGGAATAGTCAAATATATCCAATAGACTGCATACATTTATTTACATAACTCTGTTGTTTGATTCACACACACACACCAGCAGCTAAGGAAAAACTTCCCCTATGTTCTGATGTCCTCAAAAGTATGGGGAAGTTAAACTCTAAATATTCCAGCTGGGAAGGGAGGTCTGGATTACAGCAGGAAGGATCTCTTAAATTGCAGCACTGTCCACCTGAGCACCTACACTTGTCCCAGTAGCATTAATTTCACATTAATCCTCTTTTTACCAATACAATAAAAATGCTGTGCTTTCCTCAGACACCCCCACAGTGCACAGGGAGGATTTTCCAGCTCGAGGCAGTGGAATTATGAAGGATTTTAGTATCACTAAAGTTATTCTGGAAAAGAAAGCAAACAAACATTAAGCCACTCCAGCATATCCTTTGGATACCACCTAAAGTGGCAGCACAAACAGGGAAATAAAATGCACTGAAATGGGCTTTGCTGAAGACACACAAGTAGCTAAATTACTTCTGCATGTTCCAGCTGGAATAATAAACTCCTGTAAGTAGAAAGGAGAAATGCTGTGACAAAAGGATGTTATTTACGGAACTGCATGGTTTGAAGGGTGGCCTGAGAGGGTTCAGCACAGCCCTGCTGGCTCGCTCTGTACACAAAAGCACCATTCACTCCTCCAAAGGCCAGGAAACCCCAGGTTTGGCCAAGTTTAAAATCAACCTTAAGAGCAATAAACTCTGAAAAGCTTAAGCTGCACTCCAGGAATATACAAGCACTTTAGTGGGTTTATTACTCTGTTTGTAGAATTTAAAAGTCTTAATCTGGAGTACAATGAAAATACAAATTCATCACTATTCTGGCTTAACAACACACTGCAAACACTCCTTTCAAATGCATCAGAGGCAGGCATTTTTTAGTTCCAACAGCTGTTAACTGTGCAAAATAAATAGGCAAGAATTGAGCAATGCAAGTCCAAAGGGAACCAAATCCCAAAAGACAAAACAGATGTTCTGAACAAGAAAAAAATATCACTAAAGGCCCCAGACATTGGTCCTCAGTGCCCTTCAAGAAGCCAAAAAGATACAGTCTCCAATGGAATTTAGTCTGCCAAATAACTGTCTGAAAGACAGTGTTTAAGGAAAACATTTAATCTCAGACAAGTACACAAACTACTGAAAGAGTGATTTTGGCGATTGCTGACAGCCCTTCAAGGCTTTCCAAACCAACAATGCCAGATTATTCAAATGTTATGCAAAGTTATGTAAAAAACCCAATCTATTAATGGAGACTGAACCCAAGCACAGGTTCCATTTAAGGAATTCATTCATCAGCCAGGTTTTCCACACTGGTGTCTGGAGCACCCAGCAGACAAATAAGAACTGAAAGCTTCTCTTTTGATCAGATCAAACGCCAAGAATTCTGCTAAGAAAACAAAAAGTGATGCCAGAGGTGGAGGGAAGGACAGCATTCCTTGCTGCCAAGGATTTTGGGAGGTTCTCCAGTGACAACTCACTGGAAGTCTCACTCAGCAATACTTGCAAGACACTAAAGAGATGGAGCGCAAAATACAACCCCTAAAACTCCCAAGTTTTAAAGATAAGCCCCTCCCCAAACAGGCAGGAGAAGGGGGAATAAAGCCCATTCCAAAGCTCTCCCTTCCCCATCCACAGCCAATCTCAAGCCAAAATAAATGGAAGCTATGAATTAATAGGTAAGACCTGTCCACACCACAAAGAGCTTCTTGGTATCCAATATCCAAACTGCACCAAAAGCTCTGCCAACAGTCTGGGTTATTTTGTCCATATTTTGCCACACCTACACTTGTTCTTCCTTAGAACAGTTTAATGGCAAAAAGTGAACTTTTTGTAAGAGTGACCTTTGGCTAGGACTTAATCTAAAAAATTCGTATTATGATTTTTTAATTATTTTACTAGCCCTGACATTGAGACTCTGTACCAAAGCAAAGAATGTGGTTTTTAAACACAGCACCCAATGTGCATAAGCCTCTCCAGAAGGAATGCAGTGAAATGCATCCATGTGACACAGCTTAGCTGGTCCCTCACTGACAGCTGAAGTCTGCAGACCCATCTGATTTTCATACATAAAAGGTACAGCCCCACTCTTTGTCAAAGCTCAGCTCTGGTTGAAAGGCAAGCCCAGTTAGGATGGTTCAACTCCTGCTGCTTTATAATTAGTAGAGCCTGCAAACCACAGGTTGGCCCAGGTGAAGGGAGAAGCTCTCAGAGGTGCTGAAAAAACCACCAGGAAAAGAAATCAAATCAGCAGTTAGAGGAGATGACATCAGGAAGTCTTTTCTAGATTCCCACTGCTGCTTTTCACCTGCTCAGCATCACCCACCCCCTGCAGTGACTGCTCCAGCTTCCCAGACCATCACTCCAATCCTTTGGAGCTCCCAGTAAAACCTAGCTGACCACTCCAGGTGTCCAACCCTTTCCCAGCTCCCAGACAGCTCTTTTGTTATTGATTTATAGCATCACTTTCCTCTCCACACAGATTTCTCTTCCCATCCTAATTCATCCTGCATGATGGATCATGCACCTCAAAAATCCAGGGCTGCCAGAATCCCCTTGCCTGAAGCTGTTTCCCTGTAACACTGCAAGCCTCTCCTCCAAACCTGCTACAAGGTTCTCCCACAAGCTGTGAAGTCGGAGCAGCAGAAACTGTTACAGCAGTGCCAGCCAGGGGCTCTGACCTGCTCCAGTTCCTGGCCCTGGCTTTAAGCACTGCACAGGAAATTAACCTTACAGTGTTATATCAGAGCACTCAGAGGGCAGGATTACACCAATGGCCAGCAGCACCATCATCCCCCTGCCCAGGCTGCAGCTTGGACTGGGGCTGGCTCCTGATCCCACAACAATGACCTCGACACAAAGGCTTTAATTCCCAGGCAGCTCTAAGTGTCATTCACACGTTGAAATGAGATCACACCTTGCGTTTGAAAGCATGTTACACATTATTTTACACAGCCCAACAAAGTAGGAGAGGGATGCTGCCATCAAAGACCTGCATCAAAATCTAAATCAATTTGTAAAAGGAACAACCGCAGAAAGAAATCTCAAAATAGTAAAACAGTAGCAGAGAACACTCATTTGCCATTTTTTAATAAGAAAGCAGACAAACTAAATGAGGTACTGAAAGAATATTCAAGGGAAATATTTGAGTATCACTGAAACCTGTCACTTCTATCACCATGAAACGTGGTACTTAAGAGCCTCATAATTAGCTACAAACAGGAATGAAGTGAAAGGTTGTGTCTTCAGTTTCAGTCATGCTTTGTGTTCTTGGATAGTTATATTAAAAATATGGAGGTTACTACACAAATAGAATTATTTCAGTTGGAAGGGGCCTACAACAATCATTTAGTGCAACTGCCTGACAAGTGCAGGCCCGAATATATATATATATATATATTTATTTTTTTCCCCCCCTCCGGGTAAAAATCCTGGTGCAAGTCTATAAAATATATAAAATTAAACCAAATCCTTTAATTCCCTCAAGGTGTAGGCAGGGCACTACCATGAGCAGAGCTTAAGGAAGGTTTGGACAGTGCTGCTGTCCCAAAAGTGGCCGAGGGCTGGAGAAAGGGTGAGGTGACATTTCCAGCCTTGCACAGCTGTTCCATCCCATGGCCACCTCACTCAGGAAACCATACAGAGATGGAAGTACTTTTAAAGGGAATTCTGTGTATTTGTCAAGAGCACTCAGACAATGGGAAGGCCTCACCAGAGACATTTTTGCTACTGAAAATACAAAGGAATACAAAAGCAGGAAGGTGGAGAAGAGAAATAATGGCAGGTGGGAATGACAGAGCACACAGAGGAAGAAGTGGACAACAAGGAAAGAGAGGTTATTTTAGCAGAGAGAAACACAAGCCACAGAAAAGGATAAAAGGTAAAACTAAAGGAAAAGCAGAAATGGAAAGTAGATGCAAAACAATTCCTATTTGCCTCATTCTCTAATTTGGTCCCAAAGACACCTCACTAAATACATCAGCACACAGGATCAGCAGCACTGATAAAAACATTCATCATATAATTTTATTCCAATAAAATTGGAAATAAAGCAGTGGAGGCAGAAAGCCTCAGCTTACAGGAAGCACAAAGCCAAGTGCCAGGAGTGCCACACTCATCCAGATGATCAGAATTGGTTACAACGGTGCAAGCATGGCCTTCTTCATGCCCCTCCTCTTTTTAATTCATGAGCTGGGCTATACTGAAACAATCCTCATTTAGATAAAAAACCCCAAACATGCTATAATTCCCAAATTCTACAAACTGCCCTGCTGTGCCTGTGTGGATCCCACCAGGCTTCCCCTGGATGGGAGGCACAAGTTAATCAGGACTGACAGACTGCTCGACTTGGCTGCCACAGAGCACTTTTTTGATTTATGCAAAGCAGTCTGATAGTATCCCACAGAGTTGTGATCAAAATCTGTCACCTGATTTACATTTCCCAGCACAACACAGCATTTGTTCTCCATTTTTTGGGCTCTATTATGTGGGCAGGTAAAATAATTCCAATGATACAGGCTTCCTACTTATTTTAAAGAGTCTGCAAAGGAGGGAAAAGCTGTGTTTTAAGGGGGTTATTTGTGGTGCCTATCAAAAGTGAGATTTAAAAAAGTTTAATAGATTTGTTCCACCTTTAGATGGGCTGCATCACTTCACAGTTAAAAAAAGCAGTCAGAAATACATTAGCATTTCAGACTAAATATAGCCGTCAAAAATGTAAATTTCTTTTTAAAAAAAACCCCATGTGCTAAAAAGAACTCAGCTTTTATGCATAATAAAAAGGCAAATATGTCTGCTTAGTCAATACGCTGCTAATTTAATTACAAAACCCATGGAGAGTCCTAAAAAAATTCTAAAACCATCATGAATACTTGGTTTACTCAGCCTGATTGCAAGCAAATATGTTTTAACAAAGAAATAAACTGGTAATTGTTGCTGTGTTCTCATTATATATATCTTAGTTGGGGTTTTTTTGTTTAAAATTTAATGGGAAAATAATTTCTATTAATTTCCTTCAATTATTCCAATCCTTACTGACCTTCTTTCCAGAAGTACTAAGATGTCTCAGTACTAATAAGCCAACATGTACTAATTGTCATTAACCCAACCCTTTTTAATGGGTTTTTAGCCATATTTCCCCCCCCAGTATAAATACATAACACAGAACTTGCCAAATTTAAGAAAGTTTGAGACCTGACCTTGAAAAATTTGCTGATTTTAGAGAAAAAAAAATGATAAAAATCTAAGCTTCGAAATGGTTCCACATCACATATAATCACTATTACTCATAAAACTGAGATATTCACTCTCACCAGACTGTAAAAGAACACAGAGCTCACACACAGTCCCGGTATAAAACAGAAAAGCTTTGCCAGAATGATGAGTTCCAGGTTTTCCAGCACTTCCCAAGCTCCCAAAAGCACCAACAGCCAAGAGGTTTAAAAATCCAGCAATCCCAAACACCACACTATGGATTAGGGACAGGGCAAACAACATCCAGGCTGGAAAAGTGACCTATTTATCCAGAGCACATCCCTGCAGCCTGCCCCAGTCAATCCAGGCTGCTCTCTCCCCTCAACACTTCTCCATGTGCCTCGAAGGAATGCGATGCTGTGCAGCCAACCAGTGATTCTGCTTTATTTTTAATTATTATTATTAAAGCTGTGACATGGTTACGAGTGTCAAATGGGAGAAGGCACTTGGATTGAGTTTAAAAAGGGGCAAAGCTGCACTTTTGAGCAGCAGGAGGTCAGCCAGGGATTCCCCAAGTTCTCCCTCCTCCCCTTCCCAGTATCTTAAAATCAAATCTGCCAAGCCAGCATTAAACCATCCATCGCCAACTTCCTGAAATATTAGGGATAACTTCTCATTAAAGAGGTTCCTCACTGCAATGGTACAAGAGATGATCTGCTTTCCAGGAAAATCTACATTTTGCAGGCAGAATGATTTTAGTTTCCTCAGGTTGCTATTTTCCAAAGCACTGTCTTAAGGGTTAGGCTTAAGTCTCCTACAACTTTGCTTTTAACAATTTACCTCCACAGGAATTCTGACATTCACCACTGGCTTTCACTTTTCTGTTTCCCCCACATACTCCAACTATTTATTATCTTGTATTCAGAGCTTGGAATTTGTTTACATGATCTTGTATTTAGATCAAATCAGACACAAAAGTAACATACTGAAAAGAAATTCTTACAGTTTCTAGAATTAGTTCTTGAAAATCCCCACTATGTGAAGTTCTAACACACTACGCATAGTATTATTTAGAGACAGACTACAAAAAAGCCAAAAATAAAAGCTACTCTGAAAGACACTGTATTATAATCTCAGTTTTCATCAGTTAAGAGTTGTCAGCCTGGCAGTGAGCTCTGTTTTTATTTTTATTTTAATTTTAACCCCACGTTCCGCTTTAGCCATTTTAGATTAAAAGCTGCCCCGGATAATTTAATTAACCATTCTCAGACAAAACTGTGGATAACACAATTGGTTTCTCCAGAAAGAAAAGATGTTTCAAAACAAACAAATTAGAAACCTCACAGGTTGGTAGATGATTTGTGTTGAGATAGAAAGTGCTTACAACTTCGTGAGAACAACTAAATAACTTTTAATACCTCCAGAGCTCTGAAGTGCCGGGAATATTAAATTCTGGCAAAAAAAACCAGAACAAAAAGAGTCACTCCCTTATTTCAGGTAATTTACCACCATAACAGCATTGAGGAATGCTGTTCAAACAGAAATAAATGCTGATGTTTAGAAATCCATGACAATCTACAGACGTCTGAAAAGCTCAGACACTCTCAGCTTCCCTCACGCAGGCTGTGACATTTCGCATTAAATATCTGAGGCCACCAAAGGGGAGGGGGGACACTCGGGGCTGCTTGTGACACACAAAAACAAATCAGCAGCGTCCAGGGTCAGCGCCGGGGAGTTCAGCCAAGTTCAGAAATCAGACACCGCGCTGCCCCGGCTCCTGTGACACCGCACAGCTCAGTCTGAGCACACATTGCCACCTGTCCTCGTCCGCAGAGCAGTCCTGGCTCTGGAACACCGTGAAAATACCTCCCCGATGGACTCACCCGAGAGCCGGATCGCTTCTGGAAGAGCCGAGAGGTGGAAGGCACCGAGAGCTCGGGAGGGACAGGCGGGTGCTGCCCGCTGGGGCTGCTCCCACGGGGGCAGCCAGCGGCACAGGGACACGGCTGCTGGCCTTACAAAGGCAGAGGGACACGCAGGGGGAGCGAAAGGGCGGCTAACAGACAGGCTGTGACACACTGAACGCGGAAAAGGGAGCATAGAAAAGAGTGGGGGCCGCTCCGGGTGGGCAAAAGCCAAAGGAGATGAAGCGGGGGGAGTTCCGTTCCCTGAATGTGAGGGTGGCGAGATTGCACAGAGAAGCTGTGGCTGCCCCATCCCTGGAAGTGCTCAAGGCCATGTTGGACAGAGCTTGGAGCAACCTGGGATAGTGGGAGGCTTCCACGCCGGAGACACCGGGGAGGGGAAATGCCGGAGGGCCGGGGGTCTGCGAGGGCGATGGAGGGAGCAGAGCCCAGCAGAGACCAGGGGAGGGAGGATGCGGTCGGTGGTCGCAGGGGGTGTCACCAGCACAGGGCGGGACACGGACCCGGGGCCTGCGACGGATCCCAGCGGGAATCCCGCGGGAAGGGGGGCGGGAGGCACCGCAGGGCGGGCAGGGCTGTGAGGGGAAGCCCCGGCGGGGCCGCGGGCCGGGTGTGTGCGGGGGGCCGGGAACGGAGCTCCCGCTCACCTCAGAGTCCTCTTTGGCCTGTGGCAGCGCGGGGAAGGCCGGCTTGGCGAGCTCCATGGCCGGGCGCTGTCCGGGCGGGGCAGGACCCGGGGCAGGGCGGCTATTCGGGCAGCGGGGCCGCGGGCNCCCCGGCCCCCGCCCCGCTCCGCCCTCAACGCTCTCCCCGCCCCTCACGGCCAGCTACGGCCTTGGTTCGTTTAAGGAGCCCGGTCGCAACCCCAGACTCGGGGCAACTCACCCGAAAATTTCTGTACTGGGCGCTTCGCCCGTTAACGGTGAGCACGGCCCGGCTCGGAGCGCCTCACGCCGGGCGCGCTCCCGCCATGGCGCGGCCATTAACGCTCCCTGTCGCCATCCCCTGACATTCCCGAGGGCTTCTTCTCCTCACACGCCCGCTTCCATCTGGGCTCTGTCGCCCGTGGGAATGACGCGGCTGCCTCACATTTTAGCTGGCAACGCCGGGCGGGTCAGCTCTGGACTGCCCAGGGAGGTCGTGGAGTCTCCAGCCTTGGAGGTGTCAGGGGAACGCCTGGACGTAGCCTCGGTGCTCTGGGCTGGGGACAAGCTGGGCACCAGTCACAGGTTGGACTCGGTGATTCCAAACTAACTCACTCTGGGATCTCCAGTCAGCTCTTCTTTGTAAGAGTGATGCCCTCAAACACCTCGCTGTTGGGGTAAGAAGCTTCTTGAGGTCCTATGCTCTGAGAACTCCTGAAGAGCTGGAGAGGGACTTTGGACAAGGGATGGAGGGACAGGACACAGGGAATGGCTTCCCACTGCCAGAGGGCAGGGATGGGTGGGATATTGGGAAGGAATTCCTGGCTGGGAGGGTGGGGAGGCCCTGGCACAGGGTACCCAGAGAAGCTGTGGCTGCCCCTGGATCCCTGGCAGTGCCCAAGGCCAGGCTGGACAGGGCTTGGAGCAGCCTGGGACAGTGGAAGGTGTCCCTGCCCATGGCAGGGGATGGAACAAGATGGTCTTGAATTTCCCTTCCAACCCAAACCATTCCATGATTCTGTCTCTATGAGATTTCACTTTAAGCTGCAGCTTTTCATCCCTGTGCTTTTGGTGAACCAAAAACCTACACGTGATGTCACTGGAATTTCTGCAGGAAGCTGAGTCAAAGCAAGCAAAGTCAATGGGTTTGTTGCTTAAATAAAATTGGAAGCGTCCTTTTGGAAATATTAGCCCTGGAATTTTAGTCTCAGTTTTTATTTCTAGTGTACCTTTCTGCTGTTTTTACTAAATAAGACTTTGAGAAACTTTCAACAATCACATTTCAGCAACCACTCCCTCAGCCAGAGGCTCAGCTTGCTGTTTACATCACTGTAGTTCTCAGAAATGGACTTTTATTTAATGTTCATTGTTCCAGGCACACTGACTGTGTAAGCCGCACTCAAAAGGGTGTTAAAACTAAACCTGAGATTTGCATCTTTACACTCCTGACACAGCCACAACAGGGGAAAGGTCTGTAACAGCCATATAAAGAGGGAAATGTTGTTGTCTGTCCTGTTTTAATTGTTCTATACCTTACAGTACCTGTTTTATCTGTGATGGGAAAGGAAATAAAAGCACAGCTGTTAAAATTGACAGGGAGATGCTGTGTGTTTCCTGGCAGGTCAAGAACTAATCTAATGTACTTGCCTGTCAGCTGAACAGGCCCAGAGTAATCCAATTAGGATAATTAGAAGTAGCCAGAAGTGCAGTTTAGTGCACTGCTGCTCCAGTCCAACATTCAGGTGAGCTGCACAGTGCAGTGGATCTGTACTCACCCCTCAGGGTGGAACTGCTTGAAAAATAAAAATCAAGCAGATGCCCTTAAAACCACCACCACCTTGTTTACTTCTTGCAATAATTAAACACCAGCTTGGGAAAATCCTATTCCCAGAATTCAGCAGTACATGAGTGTGACCAGGTGGGCAAAGAGGCCAAAGGTACCTGGTTTGTACCAGTGAGAGTGTGGCCACAGGACCAGGGCAGTGACTGTCCCCTGTGCTGGCTCTGCTGAGGCACCTCCAGTCCTGGGGACAGTTCTGGGCCCCTCATGCAAAGGACACTGAGGGGTTGGAGTATGTCCAAGGAAAGGAATGGAGCTGGAAAGGGTTTAGAGCCCCAGGAGCAGCTGAGGGAACTGGCAAAGGGGCTCAGCCTGGAGAAAAGGAGGCTCAGGGGGGACCTTGTGGCTCTGCACAACTCCCTGACAGGAGGGGACAGTGAGGGGGTCAGGCTCTGCTCCCAGGGAACAGGGACAGGAGGAGAGGGAACAACCTCGAGCTGCACCATGAGATTTAAATTGGATATTAGGGAAAATTTCTGTCCAGACCCCACCAGTCCCTCCTCTCTCCAAGGGTTAGGCTGCCTCTGTTTGGTATGGGAGGCACAGGACTCCAATCCCTACCCTAGAAAAAAGTTGCTCTTCAAACTCAGAAGACCCAAAATTCACCTCTCTATGACAGCTACACACAAAGTCCACCAGGATAAACAGATTTAAACAGGTTTTATTCATAAACTGTTTGGGGAAAGGAGATTTACTGATATACAAAAAGTCAAGAAATGAACTGACTTTCTTCTGTTTGTGAATCCCTTCAGGCACATTGATAAATTCCCACCATAATTGCTAAGAGAACAACACATCTCCACATATTTTTACTGAGCCTGGGCTGTAATGAACATTGCATTTCGGAATTGTACAGAAAACACACTCCTGTAGCCAACTTGCAACTAGCATTCCCAAAATTACTAGCTACATGCTACACAAACACCTTACAATGATAATCAAGAGGTACATTATTTCTCTCCTTTTTTTACGCATTAACCCAGTAGGATGTGTACAATCAATCACAAATTCTATGGTTAATTTACACAGGTTTGTAGTCAAGCTTGGACTCCAGCTTCTTGGAATCAGCCACTTTCCTGACAGCTTTCATGAAATCTTCCTGAACTACGAAGTCATGATCGGCACGGATTGCAAACATCCCTGGGAGGGAGGATTTAACAGTGTGAATACTGAACATGAAGTTTCACTCAAATTCCAATGAAAACTGATCCAGGTTACACTGCTTGCATGCTTTCCCATGTCTTGCATGCTGGGAAAAGGAGGGAATTCACCTTTCTGAACTGGGGGATTACTAAAAAGAAAACTTGTTTAGACTCTGAGGGTGTGTTTACTGTGTTACTCAGCCTGCCCATGCAGGCAAACACCAAGTGCACAAATTTTCATGTGGAAAAAGCATAAAATAGCATCAGCTCTCCAGGCACATGGGTACCAAGAGCCCTGAATTCTCTACAAAAAGGAGAAAAATGGGTACAATCACTGTTTGTGGAATGTATTTAATGTTCTAATGAGACAGTGGGACACATCATTGTCAGCCAACAAGTGGCTGGCTCAGATCAGCTCAAGTGAAATGTTCCAGCAGAATGTTTTTGAGCTCCTGGGTTTAATCCACAGAGGAACAGCTCCAAGATTCAGCATTATCCAAGATTTAGCACATCCAAATGAAGAGTTAAGGAATTACCTGCTTCAGTACAGACGTTTCTCAAATCTGCTCCATTGAAGCCATCTGAAAGCTTCACGATTGCTTCATAATCTGTTCATAAAACACCAATGCCCGTTAGGAATAAATCACCCTTCCCGTTAGGGATGCCAATAAAATACAGATCCAGCTACCAAACAGCCACTTGGATTTCAGTGCAAACAGAGAGCTGCCCACTGGGCTGATAAATTAACAGGAATCAGCAGCTGTACCAGCCCTTCCATTAAAACAGAAATTTGTGGCAGCCAAAAGCTCATGTTTGGGATTTACCCAAAGTTACCGACTTGTCGTTACAAGAATCAACATGAAGTGTAAAAGCTCCATCACGGCAATGTTCTTATCATTTAAATGATGTAAAAACCCAGAAAACTTATCTCCAAGTGGTCATAACTCAGTTCTTTTCCACTTCCAACACCCTATCTACTAAAGGCACTTAGTGTCTTAATACATCAAGCCTGATATTTTCTGCACATATATTTACTAAAAGAGTGGCCGTGGTTATAATTCAGGGGGAATCAATTTCTAAACCACTGTGTCTGTTAAGCCTCTAGCAAGTTCTGATTTTTGCAAGGCTACTTATTACTCCCTGAAAAACTTTTCAGTTTCCCTTCTGTATGAAATTTCAAACATTTAAACTGGATGTTTTTATCTCAAGAATCCAAAAACTCCTAAAGATGATATGTTCTTCAGCTGTATTTTAATTCCATGTAGTACAATGTCATATAAAAAACTCTTCTTATAATTGGAAAGTTACAAAAGCGGAGTGAGAGGAATGAACAAGGTTGAAGAGTGTAAGGTTTGTGAGTTTAGGGTTTTCAGCAGACACCAGGATTGAAGCAGGAGAATCTCATGCTGGAAACTGAGCAGGTTAATCTTTGGATTTTGATCCAATTCCCACCTCACCCAGGCCCTCCTTTTGGGCTATCAAAGCTCAGCATCACAGTCTTTCCACATCACATGCAGGAATATAGCAAGGGCCTGACACCTCACCTTGCTGAATGGCAGAAGGAATGATCCCACCCTGCCCCACTCCAGTGCCAAAGACACAAGAACAGGACTGAGTAGAATCTGAGAATCCCATAGTGGTTTGGGTTGAAAGAGACTTTCAAGACCATCTCATTCCAACCCCTGCCACGGCCAGGGGCACCTTCCACTTGCTCCAAGCCTCATCCAGCCTGGCCTGGGACACTTCCAGGGATCCAGGGGCAGCCACAGCTTCTCTGGGCACCCTGTGCCAGGGCCTCCCCACCCTCATAGCCAGGAATTCCTTCCCACTATCACATCCAAGTCTGTCCTCTGGCAGTGGGAAGCTACTGCCCCTTGCACAGTCACTCCATTCCTTGTAAAAAGTTTCTCTCCAAGAACTTTACTCAGGCTCATGATTTGCTTTGGAGCTCCTTGTCTCTCTTAGCCTGCAGTCACGTGCAGGTTTAAGCCAACACTGCTGCTAAGAAAGGCAGTGCCCAGCCCTGGCCCTCCCCCAGCTGGCCCCTGCTGTCCCCGTGCTGAGCTGCAGCTGTTGGTGCAGCCAGATGGTGACCGGGATCAGCTCCAGGGGCTGCAGGAATTGCTGCTGTCAGCACAGAGGGGGTGGGGACGCCACGGGGCCCTGGGGCACTGCTGCACTCCCAGGCAGCCAGAGCTGCTTTAAAGGCAAATCCCAGCCCCGTTCCTCGAGGAAAGCTGGGAGGAGTCACTGTGAAAGCAGGACTCTGGGGCAGCTCAGAGTAACACAGTCCTTAAATAAACCTTCCCCATTTCATCTTATTATTGTCCCCTTACACTCCTGAGAGAACAATCCACACCACTACCAGACAGCAATTTTCCTTATGCCATCTCCAAACTGCAGTGTTTCTCCCTGACTTTTAAACATTGTTACTTTCAGACTTCTTTATTAACAATATTTCTTTCATTGAGGGGTGAATAAAAACACTTTACTTGCACTAAGCTGTTCCTTTAGGAACAGGAAACTGCCTGATGAGAACCACGTTGATTTTCTACTTTCCAGCTGTGCTCCAAGGGTTTATATTCAGTTTTACTTTGCAATAGTTCAATCAGGGTGCATTAAAAAATAAAAGAAGTAGAATTCCAAGAGGGGAAGTTGTGTGGGCAGTGTAAAGGTGGGAATACAGTCAGAATCCTTGTAACAACTCACCCTCTTCCCATCTTTACAAACAGCAGTAGGAATGACATCCAGGGAACTTCTACTCACCTATCTCACCATGTTTAGTGATAGGACCTGCATGAATCTTCAAAATATCTAATCTGGCTTGTTCATTTGGTAGATCGATATCTAGAAAGAATTACAGCTTCAATAAAAGCAGAAAACCACAATTCCCATGGATTGTATCCTCCTTCCAGCCACTGGGAAGCAGAAACTCACGGATTTTCCTATCCAGCCTTCCAGGCCGCAGCAGGGCAGGATCCAGGGTGTCAGGTCTGTTGGTAGCCATGATCATTTTAACTCTGTGCAGGGTGTCAAATCCATCCATCTGATTCAACAACTAACAGGGAACAGAACTTTGGTTTTAAACAACCCCAAAACTTCCCAGTCTGATTTGTTTTCCTGCCTCAGTATTTTCACCAAGATGAAAAGCTCTGAAGGTAGCTCAAAAAAAAAAAATCCTGCAGGGCCTCAAACTCCCTGAATATTCCATCCCAAGCAATGAAGGGCTGAAGAGAGACACTGAAAATGCTTTGCCCAGAGAAAAGGACATTGCACAAAGCTGAGCTCAAACGTGAAACACTTGACTAAAACAATGAGGCAAAGAAAACACTGCAAGGACTAAAGGAGCCAATGGCTGCCTGACACATTTGGATTGTAGTGCACCAAGTCTAGGACACTCCAATTAAACTTGAAGAACTGCCTCTGGAATACTAATCCACACACAGGAAGGCATTTCATTGTGAACACTCAAAGCACTTGCTCTTTGATCACAGTGATTTAATTCTCTATGGAAGGCAGACACATTCTTTTGAACCAGGAAAACTGTTTGCAAACACAGGCCAAGGAAGGTTCCCATTAGTTTCAGAATTCCTAATTGTCACCAGTGTTTTTAATATTCTCTTCACACAACCCAGTTTACCAAAGCAATTAATACAGAAACAAAGAAATACAAGTGCTCCTCCTAGCTTTGAAAATCCAACTGCAACAGTCCAAAAATGTTACAGACTGAGTGTCTTTGGGACTGAAAGAGACAGAAAGGGGGGCTCTCCAAACCTTCAAAGATGCAAGGAGCAGCAGTAATCTTAAGAAAATGTCCCAAATAATTTCAGCAATTTAAAAGATTCAATTGGTCTCCACATTGAATTCATGGTTGAGATATCAGGATATGCAGTTGCCTTTTGTAAAAGCAGGACTTATTTCACTTCTAGTTTAAGATTATTAACCCAGAAAAGGTTCTGCTGAGCCAGATCCCAGGTAACAATTCACACCTGCATTATATTTAATGTGGCTGTTCAGGCCACAGTCATGAATTGGGCACTCACCTCCATCAGAGTCCTCTGAATTTCTCTGTCAGCTGATGTGCCTTCGGAAAAGCGGCGCCCACCTGCAGCACACCAAACCCATCAGTTCTTGTATTTGTCTTTCAAACGGGGGGAATTGGCTTTATAGCTGATTCCAGCCTTAAAAGGAGAGTCCAGCCACCTCCCAGGCCATGAGCCTTACCAATAGCATCAATCTCATCCATGAAAATGATGCAGGGCTGATGATCCCTGGCATAATTGAACATCTCTCGGATCAGCCGAGCGCTCTCGCCGATGTATTTGTCCACTATGGAGCTGGACACCACCTTGGGAAGCACAGGGGACAGGGATGAGGAGACTGCAGAGCAAAGAGACCCAATGTGTGTGAGGGCAGTGCCATTACACACCTTGAGGAAGTTGCAATCCAGCTGGCTGGCAACTGCTCTGGCCAAAAGGGTTTTTCCTGTACCTGGACAGATGAGAGATTGAAGCTGTTTAATTACTAATTCAAAACTGCCTGCCAGTGACTTAGGAGAGAGGAGGGGAAAAGGGAGAGGGAGAAAAAGCAAGGGAAAGGAAGAAGAGGGAGAAAAGGGAGAGGGAGGAAAGGCAAGGGAAAGGAAGAAGAGGGAGAAAAGGAGACGGAGAAAAGGCAAGGCAAAGGAAAAAGATGGAGAAAAGGAAAGTGAGAAAAGGCAAGGGAAAGGAAAAAGAGGGAGAAAAGGAGACGGAGAAAAGGAGAGGGAGAAAAGGAGAGGGAAATGAAAAAGAAGGAGAAAAGGAGAGGGAGAAAAGGCAAGGCAAAGGAAAAAGAGGGCGAAAAGGGAGAAGGTAAAAAAATTGAAAAAAAAAGAAAAAAGGGGAAAGGAAAAAGAGAAAGGAGAAAACAAAGATGTGAGAGAGAAGAGAGAGATGAAAGGAGAGAGGAGAGAAAAAAGAAAATAAGGAAGAGGAAAATAAAGAAAAGAGAAAAATGGAAAAGAAAAAAGGAAAGAATAAAAACAAAAAGGAAAGGGAAAAAAAGGAGAAATAAAGAAAGCTCTTGCCACAGTGTGAGAGTGAGAACCCAACACTCGTTGCCCTTTGCTGAGACTCACCAGGGGGGCCGTACAGCAAGCAGCCTTTTGGAGGGATAATTCCCACACGCTGGAATAATTCTGGGTTTGTAAGTGGCAGTTCAATGACCTGTGAAGGGACAGAGAACAAACTGAGCCTCTGAGTTTTAGAACAGTTAATGATGCACCTGCCAGCCTGTTTTCCATCTATCTGCATTCTTATTTATTGGCAGCATTTTTGTGTGAGAAACAGTTTAGTAAGGAAATGTTAGAGTGCTCCTATGGATCAATCCCCACTCCTGCCCTGGCTCTGCAATGGCTGTTTCCTCTCCATGCTCTTGGCTCAAATCTCATCCCTACTGTCCTAATTCCACTCCCCAGAGCAATCCTGGTAGTTTTTGAGATGAAATTCAGTCTGCTTTGCTGGCCCTCCCCCTTGACTTCAAGGTCTAAAGGGTCTCAGATCCTTAAACCCTCTTTTCTAAAGGATTATCTTCATTTTAATCCCAATCCAAGCACTTTAAATGAGCCATGGAAAGCACTAATCTGAGAGGATCCTTGAAAGGCCCCATGATGGTGTAGGACAAACATTAAGAAGGTGGTTTTGCCCTGAAAAGCTTCACTGAGGGCATTGATGAGAATCTGATGGGGGTTTGAGGCACTGGGTACCTCCCGTAACTCTCGGATTTGTTCTGACAACCCTCCAATCTCAGAGTAGGAAACATCTCCTGGGTCTTCATGAGACATGTTATAAACCAGTGGATCCACTTCCCTGGGCAAGTATCTGGAAAACAAGAGTTAAGAGGAGATATTTTCCATTGTGCAGACACATTGGGAAATTTATAAAATTATTCCCAAAAAATTTTACAGCAATATGAAAATTATTTTTTCTCTTCCCACGTTATGAGCTGAAAAAACAGAAAAAAACTGAAACCTACCAAACTTTCTCAAGTTTTGAAACCAAACTTTAAAAATTGCTAAAAATACTGTAATTATTATGTAATACAACCAATTTCTTTTTAAATTGTATAAAACAGACACACAAGTCTTTCCTCAAAGTAAATGTCCTTACTTAAGCATTGCTTTGCAGAAAATGTTTACAAAATATTACAGAACTGATTATTCAAATCTTTGTGTAATGTTTTTCCCCTTTTTTATGATGAGAAGAGCAGAATCCCACCTCATGATAGTCAGAGTGGTCATGTCCAGAGCAACTCTTGTCCCTGGCTTCAGCTTACTCTTGTCAAGCTAGTCCCAAAAAGAGAAATTCTGTTAGAGTCCCACTCCAAAACAATCCCTGATTTTAGCCAAGATATTCACTGAAGTTTGCACTCCTTGCTCCATCACATACAAGAAAAAATGAGGTTACAGAATGACACATCAAGCAGTCATTTACTTCTACCATTTTTAAGATAAAGACTGTTTTCTAGTCCATCATTAATTTTTAATTTTACTGCTGTCAATCTGACTGGATCTGTGGGATCCAATCCTCCCCTCTGCTCCACACAGCAGAAGTTGTTTCAGAATAACTAAACAATCCTCACGAAAAGTTGAACATTTTCCTGTGTCATTATTTCCCATCTTTGAAGTCAGCTGTCTTTTACTTTGGATGCCTCCTCACCTGCCTCAGCAGTTTTTGTCTGACTATTCCATTTTTGTGGGATTTTTAAACACATTCCAGCACACCCTGCTAAATTCTGCTGGATTTAAAACAAATGAGAGTTTCTCAGTTGTGTTTATAAGAACTTATTTCTCCTGAGCTTTAAGGACAAGGACACAGCCCATACTGGATGGGATACTGGGAAGAAATTCCTGGCTGGGAGGGTGGGGAGGCCCTGGCACAGGATGCCCAGAGAAACTGTGGCTGCCCCTGGATCCCTGGAAGTGTTCAGACACTTTTGAAAAAAGATCCTTTGCTAACAATAGAATGGGTCTTTTTGCCTTACAGGTCTCCAAAAACAGTATTTACAACCGTGGAAATGATGGCTCAGATCATAATCAGAGCCAGAGGAAGGCTGTTAACCATGGCAGGGCAAGATTTTACAGTAATTTACATGCTTTTTAAAAAGGAACATTTTGATTGGGCTCTGCAAAATTCAGAAGATTTGCAAATTGCATTGTTAAATTACTCAGGTGCCTGTTCTATTCATTTCCCAAGCTACAAGCTGTTGCAAGCAAAATTAAATTTCAGGGAAAAACCCATTTGAAGTGAAGTGCCTCTAAAAGCAGTTACAGTATTCACTGACAGCTCAGGGAAAACAAATAAGCAGTAATAACGTGGCAAAACCAAACAACAAAAACATGGGAATCACACACTCAAACAGTAGAAGGCCCTCCTCAAACTGTGGAATTAGGAGAGTTTGGTCAGGGCTTGGAGCAACCTGGGACAGTGGAAGGTGTCCCTGCCCTTGGCAGTGCGTGCAACTGGATGGGCTTTAAGGTCCCTTCCAACCCAAACCATTCTGGGATTCTGGGCATCTGCACAATAAAAATTCTCCCAACCCTTTTCCAGGACTGCTGGAAGCTCCCCATTGTCCCTGCTGGGGGATTTATAGGGTCCCTTGCCATGTGGGTTCTTGAGCCTCTGGCAGGGTTTAGGATCAAGCTGTCCCTCCTCCCTTACTGGGGTCACTCCTAAGGCCTCTTTCCATCTGCCCTATATTGAGAAATCCATAAGAGCTTGGAATTCTCTCAGATTCAACTCTGCCCAGCACATTTAAATTATTTTGCAGTGAGAAGAAAACAAAGAAAAACCACTTGACCTTCTTAGGTGATGCACTTGAGATAGGGAAGTAATTTTGCTCCCACTTAAACAGCCTTGCTCTCCTCCCTCCTGAGCAGCAGCAGCTCAGCCTCGAGGGCTTTGATCAAAACCTCGTCCTTCTAGTCCAGAAAAAATTGTTTGTCTGTGATATTTTGACATTTTGAAAACAATCAAGGGTATTTTTTTTTAGCCTCTGGTAGCAAATCAAGGATCTTTTCAGACAAAAAAAAGTGGTTTTAGTGAAGAATAAACTCCAAAGTGCTGGTTCATCCAAGGACAACCTATTTCTTAGGATTCACCTCTGTTCCAACACAGAACATCAAGATTACCTCACATGCCCCATAGTGGAATTAAGTTTACTTCTGTCTCAAAATTCTGCAATGAACATCAGCTTCTCTTTAGAAAGAGAAGAAAAAATGAAGATATGGATAAAGACAATGGCTTTCAACAGACAGAGAGTAGTTTTAGATAGGATATTGGGGAGGAATTCCTGGCTGGGAGGGTGGTGAGGCCCTGGCACAGGGTGCCCAGAGAAGCTGTGGCTGCCCCTGGATCCCTGGCAGTGTCCAAGGCCAGGCTGGACAGGGCTTGGAGCAGCCTGGGACACTGGAAGTGTCCCTGCCCATGGCAGGGGTGGAATGGGATGGACTTTTAAGGTCCCTTCCAACCCAAACTATTCCATGGTTATGATATATAGTGAAATAGCATTAAATCTAAAGCTCAGCACTATGACAGCAACAGTCACAGCACAGCAACGGTGACATGACACAATTATCAATTTTCATTATAATCAATTTCCAGAGAGTGCACAATCAGGCAGAAGGACAGAGTTTTGACTCACTAAAAATGATAAAACACATGCAAGGTCCCGGGAGTGCTGTGGATTATTTTGTCTCCACCAAGAAGTTACACTGCTACCACTACAAAGGGAGAGAGGAGCAGGTACCAGGGTAAAATAGTGATTTGCACATTAAAGAAGAAAAAAATACTTCAGCCCACTAAGGACCCAGTGGATGAAACACAATGCTAATATTCCAGACCAAAGCAGATTTTAATAAATATTCACAAAGATCAATTTACCTGACGACGACAGCCAACCACGTATCTTGGTCCATTTGTAGCCTTCACAATGACTGGAGAGAAAAAATTAGAAAAAAAAAAACCCCAAATTTACTCAATTCACCCTCTGAGTTGTGATTCTGAACTATCCAGAATGTTTTCCTGCCAATAATCTGATCACCAGTACTTTAGTTCTGTACTTCTCCATAACTTTAACAAGATTTAAGCTTCAAAAACTTATTATTTCATGGCTGCCCCACACTGGAAGTGTTCCATGCCAGGCTGGACAGAGCTTGGAGCAGCCTGGGAGAGTGGAAGGGGTCCCTGCCCATGGCAGGGGTTGGAATGAGATGGGCTTTAAGTTCTCTTCCAACACAAACCATCCCATAATTCCATGATTTTCACAATCTCAGAGAATACAACAGCTCAGTGCACTTACATTTCTCCTCTGTCAGCTGTTTAAGAACCTCACCAACAATCTGTAAAAGAGCAAATACAGCATTAGCCTTGAGAAAAATCAACATTGCAGAACTCAGACACACAGAGAAAACCCTCCCTAACCCAAACACTCAGCTCCTGATGTCAAGGTCCCTGTTTGTTTTACCTAGACTGTTCCCACTTTCTCTTTCTTGATGCCAAAAATGGATTTAAAGGTTATTTCCAGGCAACAACTGGCACAGGATGTCAACACCTCATTTGCCTCACGTACCTGCCCAACGCTCTGCAAGGCCTTGAGATCATTTTCTGACTTCTCATACTGCTTGGTGAGCTCTTTCAGCTGTTCCCTTACTAGAAAAGGACAGAAACACAGGATTCTGGTCACCTTCAACCCCACAAGAACATGAGACCAAAGCCTTTTCCAGCCGCAAAACTGCAGGAAGAGCAAGACTGTGGGACACCAGCAAACCCAGTAAGTGACCCTTGAGTGAGTGTGGAGAAGGGAACAGAGCTGGGAAGGGTCTGCAACACCAAGAGAGGCTGAGGGAGCTGGGAAAGGAGCTCAGCCTGGAGAAAAGGAGGCTCGGGGGGACCTTCTGGCTCTGCACAACTCCCTGGGTGCAGCCGGGGGGATCGGGCTCTGCTCCCAGGGAACAAAGGACAGGACAAGAGGAAACGGTCACAAGTTGTGCCAGGAGAGGTTTAAATTGGATATTAGGGAAAATTCCTTCATGTAAAGGGTGATCAGTCAGGGGAAAGGCTTCTCAGGGAGATGGTGCATTCCTCAACCCTGGAGGGGTCCAAGAAACGACCGGACGCAGCACCCAATGCTCTGGTCTATTGACAAGGTGGTGACAGTGGCAAGTTGGTCTCGCTGATCCCAGAGATCTTTTCCAACCTAAACGATTCCGTGATTCTGTCACTCTCCGCAGCCCTCGCAAGGGGACCCGGACCCAGCCGCGGCGCTGGCAGCGCCCAGCCCCGTCCATTCCCCGCTCCCCGGGGCCCGGCCAGGCCCATGACGAAGCGCGGGCAGCGCCGCGGCAGCCGCGCTCCCTCTCGGCGCTTCGCGGGACTCTCAGCGGCGCCCACCCGCATCCCCTCACCGCCCGCCGTGCCCGCGCTCACACTCCTTGAGGCGGCCGTCGATCTCCTTGTGCTCCAGCAGCTTCTTGCGGTAGTCCTGCAGCGCCTTGTCTCTGGGGTCCGCCATGATGAGCAGCCGCCGCTCATAGGGAATGCCGGGAAGGGCCATGGCGGGGGAGGGGGGGGCGCTCCCGCCCGGCCCTCCGCGCTGCAGAGCGCCCCCTGCCGGCTCGGAGGGCTGCGGTGTCGCGACACGCGGGGCTGTCGTGAGGGGCTGCGAGTGGCACAAACAAACAGCGAGTGCACAAACAAACAGCGAGTGCCACAAACAGTGAGTGCCACAAACAAACAGCGAGTGCCACAAACAGCGAGTGGCACCAACAGCGAGTGCGGTGGGCAGGGGCTGTGTGAGCGCTGAGGGGCCGCGGCGTGGGCTAAGGAGTGACCGCGGCCTTGGGTACAGACGGAGGGGAGAGGAGGTGCGGGGACACCTCATGGAGGTCAGGGAATAATGGAATGGTTTGGGTTGGAAGAGACCTTAAAGCCCATCCAGTACCACCCCTGCCATGGGCAGGGACACCTCCCACTGTCCCAGGCTGCTCCAAGCCCTGTCCAGCCTGGCCTTGGGCACTGCCAGGGATCCAGGGGCAGCCACAGCTTCTCTGGGCACCCTGTGCCAGGGCCTCCCCACCCTCACAGGGAAGAATTCCTTCCCAATAGCCCAGCTATCCCTGCCCTCTGGCAGTGGGAAGCCAAGAAAAATGTTGAGATTTCACTCCTGTCCCACGGCGGGTCCCCATGGCTCTGCAGGGGAGCTACAGCAGAGATCAGCTGCTCCCTCAAATCTTCATTTCCCCCAGGAGCTCATCCCAAAAGACATGCCAGGGAAGGCTGGTGGCATGGAAGTGCTTTTGGCTGCTGTCACTGCCAGGGAGGGCTCAGACACCTTTTCCTCATGCTCTGCCTCAGAGTGGATGTGCTTTGGGTGAAACCTGGAAGGTTTGGTGTCCTGGAATTCCAGACTGATTTGGGCTGCAAGACACCTTAAAGACCATCCAACCCCCTGCCGTGGGCAGGGTCACCTTCCACTATCCCTGGTTGCTCCAAGCCCCATCCAACCTGACCTTGAAAACTTCCAGGGATGGGGCAGCCACAAAATAATAAGGTTTTGAAGTATAAATGTGGTTAATGATTTGGAGGAGCAAAGAATTAAAGTATTGGTGATCAGATTATTGGCAGAAAAACACACTGGATAGTTCAGAAACACAGCTCAGAGGGTGAATGAAGTAAATTTTTTTTTCTCTAATTTTCTCTCTCCAGTCATTGTGAGGGCAACAAATGGACCAAGATACGTGGTTCGCTGTCACAGTCAGGTAGATTTATCTATGTGAATATTCATTAAAAATTTGCTTTGGTCTGGAATATTAGCATTGTGTTTCACCCACTGGGTCCTTAGTGGGGTGAAGTGGTTTATTCTTCTTTAGAACACCACTACTTTACCCTGGTACTTGCTCCTCCCTCCCTTCGTAGGTGGTAGTGCTGTAACTACCTGGTGGGGAGAAAATAACAGGGTTAACCACCAGCATTCCCGGGCCCTTGCACGTGTTTTCTCAGTTCTCATAATAAAAATTTTGATCTGCCCTGGAGGCTGAGCGCAGGCTGGGGGTGGGGGAGCTGCACCCCGAGCCCTCCGGCTGTGGCCAGCGGCGCTGTGGCTCGGGTGCCGCTGCGTGGCTCTCACTGCCGGGAAGCGTGCCGGTGTCCC